>OX578155.1:97081684-97269184 GCA_951213105.1 Amaurobius ferox
AATCTAACGTTGATTTTGAAATAAACTAGTTTAAAAATTTAATAAAGATTCCAGTAAAATATGGTGTTGGATGTATCTCACGTTCTGGATAGCTTAGTATAAATTAATTAGCAAATAAATAATTATGCTAAATATACGCATGATTTAAGAATTAAATATTTAAACGAAGTTACTATTTCTGTAGTTTATGTCGTGATTTAGCATGGAATATTTAAACAAAGTGAATGTTCCTGTAATTTATGTCACGATTTGAAATTAAATATTTAAACAAAATCAGCATTTCTGTAATTTATGTCGTGATTTAAGCATGGAATATTTAAACAAGTCACTGTTTCTGTAATTTATGTCACGATTTGAAATTAAATATTTAAACAAAGTCACCATTTCTGTAATTTATGTCATGATTAAAGAATGAAATATTTAAACAAAGTCACTATTTCTGTAATTTATATTGCAAGTTAAGAATGAAATTCTTAAACAAAGCCATTATTTCTGTAATGTATTTCACGATTAAAGAAATAAATGTTTAAACAATGCCACTATTTCCGTAATTTATGTGAAATCAGATTTCTTTCTATTATTTTCTCGGCTGAAATTGGAGCTTTGCTAAAACGTAAGCACTGTGCAAGCTTACACTTCCAATTCTAACCTATAAAAATATAAACAAGTTCTATTTAATATGATGAAAATGGGGACATTTCTGTAGTAAAAAAAAAAAAAATTCCAATATTTGAATATTTTGTACTTTTTCTTTTTCAGAAAAAAAAAGTTCTTCTTAAAACGAGTTTTTACACCACCTCGCCTGGTTTCAGTCGAAATATCTTCCAAACTCTAAAAAATAGAAATAAACAATAAGCAACAAAAATGTCCAGTAACAAATCCAGTTTCTAGATCAGTAACTTATTTTTACAAACCAGCAGAGACCATGCGCTACGCCTTGCTTGCTTTTGTTTGAACTTGAAACACCAAATCTAGGTACAAATTTGTTCTAATTTTTAATCGTAATAAACAATGCAACAATTTCGACACTTGCCCGTAAAAATTTTATCTAATTTTTAAAAATGAAACCACACTAAACAAGTCCGTTTCTAAGAGAATTTGCTTTCATCAATACATCGAAGTTTTTTCAAAGCGCGGTTGTGTGACTGACGTCCTGAGTAATTTGGTCAGAGGAAGTGCACCATGACCATGCATGGGGAAACAGGAACCGGCAGACATCAATCCAACGTTGTCCGGGATTTATGATGCAAACCTCTGATGAAAATTACACCGGAATATACCGAGAGTTCTTGAAAACCACACAACATTTTTACTATGATCCTGCTTAGAATGGAAAATAAATAACTTGCTGCGCTGACATAATAAGCCTCTTATTAAAATGTGGGGCGTATATGGGTATACGGTCTTTGTTAGCTCAAGCAAAAAAGTCTTTAAATCTAAGCTCCAGCATAATTAGAAGTTGTTTCGCTACAGACAACACAGACATACACACATACAGACATCCTTTATTATGCAAGATTGAGAAAAATATAGTTTTATGAGATTTAAAGAGCACAATAGAACATATCGAATTGATTTAAAAAACAAAATTAAAAGTTAATCCTAGTATTTTAGAGTTAATCTATTTCTTTTTCTCCATTTTGTACTAAACTTTATTCAAAGTAAAAGAAGAAAAACCAAATTACGAAATGTCCTATCTCTTTTTCATTTCATACATAGAAACGGCATTTTGCAATATTAATGACTTTCATGTTTGTTCCCATATGCCTAATTACTACGCCTGCAGCTCCGCCTATGCAGAAGATTTTCGTTAAATAATAATTAGTCTCCATCTGAAGATTTGCTAGAAATAGAAGATAATTGCCAGCAGACAACGGTGCTGCCAAGAATGATCTTCAAAAGTGAAGTTTATATTTTATAAAGGAAAAATTATATATTGGGAGAAAAATATCTTATATCGACTATTCAGACATCTGTTATAGAAATAAAATTTGATTAATTACTGCATTTTAAGCCCGTCATATGACGAAGTGCATGAAGTTATGTAGTCATTCGATCCACCCTCCCGCCTGCAACACTTTCACTCCTAATTTCTGAGAACAAACATACTTGTTACATCATAAATCCCGGAAATAAATCACGTACCTCTTCCAATCACTATTTTTAATTATTATAGCTATTTTTAATCATGTACCCGACGTTTCCAGAATAAGGTAAAGCAGAGGTAAAGCAGATATTAGTTGAATTTATTCATACCAGTTTTCAAAGGCGACCGGCCTAAGGGAATTAATTTTAGTTTTAGCAGTATGCAATAACAGATAGCGCCACCAATTCAATCGGCCGAATTTCAATTTTATAATTTAATAACTTTGAAAGTAATTCGAATTATAAAAAATAACTCACTGGACAAAGTGTTGTTCTTCTGGTGCAGAGGCACTCACGACACAGACAGACATATTTACACAACATTTTATGTAACTCGACCTGGTGTTCGTCAGTGTGATTCTAATCTTTAACGAAGTTTTTTTTATTTTTGAAATCGTTTGAGTGATTTAATTTATATTCTGCAGACTTAAGTTATTCGGGCGCTATTGTAAAGATCTCATTCCCCAGCCAAGACTCGAAACCTGTATATTTGTCCACCCTACGTTCTACACATAGAGCTAATGAAATGTTTCTCTTCTAAAAGTCAAGTTGATCCTGGAAATAATCTTAAATTACATTGATAATTTACGAATTCAGAACTAATTATAATTTCATTTCTCATACGACTACTCAGAAGATAATTTATAACAACAACTTGACAAAACTGTCTTGAAGAATTTTTTAAAAAATTATTTAAACTTTTCAACTTTTCAGCTGGCAACAACTCAGTGACGCAGATGATAACTTGACAAAATTTCCTTGAACTATTTTCTAAAATTCTTTAAATGTTTCTTCTTTGTAGTTGGCAACAACTTAGTGACGCAGATGACAACTCGAAAAAACTTTCTCGAAATATTTAAAGAAAAAAATAATTTAAAAGTTTTTTCTTTCTCGTTGGCAACAGCTTACGCTGAGGATTGGATCCCTTCAGCCGCGATTTGATTTACGTTATGAAATGTTACGTATAAAAATGTTACCAAAATATATATTTGTCAAGCGATAATTACTTTCTTATACTATTATACTATAGATAGAATATAATATGGAGGAAGTAATGTTATCACGAACATTTTCGATTTAGAAATTGTGATGCCAGTATATGTTTTAGGATCTCCTGAAAACTTTTTGTCTTGTCTATTTTTAGAATGATGTCCGTCTGTCTTTTGTCTGTGATCGATGCACGAAAGCGACCATAAATATTAAAGATTTTTTCCGAAACCTTTAATACAGCTTTGTTAACAAAAAATATAGAACTAGATAGAATTCTTTTTTAAATTACCACGAAAACTTGGGAAATTTATTCGATATATTACATTTTATAAACATGGCAGCATAGGAAAAAATTTGACATAATCATGAAAAATGGGGTTCAATGATCACGAAACTTAACAGTTTTCACTAATATAGCGAAAAATGGACGCGATGCTATTATTGTGCTCGTGATGTCATTAGCTCTCTCGACGAAGGGAACAAGTTACCCCTCCCCTGAGAAGTGTCCCGCATGCTCATGTAAAGGCGAAATCTGACCATCCCTGTACAGACGATAAGGTGATTTTATTTTTCACATCCCATCGTAAAATATCCACTTGCCTACGACAAAATGAGTAGTTCTCCGTTTCGACCTTCGAGGGGTCCGAGAGCCTGCGCGAATCACTCATAATATCATAGAGTGCCTCGGATAAAAAAAATATTATTAATTATCAGATGGGTGTATGAATTTTTTATTCTAGAGTTATCTGTGATATTGTATGCAAGTGCTGAAATAAAAATGAACGATGGATAGCAAAAGAATTTCTGTATACAGTAATATAAAATTCGGAGACGTTTATAACGCACGAAAAGTATATATTTTTAAAAAAATCATGAAAAAGTATTCCCCCGAGAGGGTACATTGTCAAACTTGGTATCAATCGAAAGATTTATTTCAAGCCCTATGAAATGAAGAGTCAGCTGCTATAATTGTGATCATTTGAATCACAGATGAAAAATATTACAAACACATGTTACTTAAAAATGGATGATAAATCCGGCGATAAATTCGAGTTGAGTCAGTCTAATTTTTTCTCCAGTCTAATTTTTTTAGAAGATAATTTTATCATTCATATCATTTTGTCTCCAGTCTAATTTGGTTTTAAAAAATAACTTTATCATTCATATCATTTTGTCTCCAGTCTAATTTTTTTAGAAGATAACTTTATCATTCATAAGACGTCAATAAGCAACGTTCATAGAGTATCTAGTGTTTTCGATCCAAACTACAAAAATTCAATAAAGTAAAATGAACTAACATTCATCAAAAGAGCTTTATGCCAGAAGCACATCGATTATCGGGAAGCTCTAACTAGAAAAAAGGAGATGAAAAAATACAGAAAGTAAAAATTTTTAGTGAACTTCTACTCTCCCCCATAAATTAATACCGATTCCATATAAATCAACATTTAAGTTTTTTTTATACAGATTCTAAAAGATAGCCATTTCCAAGAAAATGAAAAATTTTGAAATTTAAATTTAAATTCTTAGTGAACTCTTTGAAATGTGATGTTGAATCCATACCAGTCATGATCTAAATTCTATCTATATCCAAAAACGTCAAATAGATGCTTAAAATAATTTTTTTAATTTCAAATCTTTAGTGGCACACTAAACCCCTCCTGAATATCACGCTGAATCCATATCAGTTATAATCTTAGTTCTATCTATAACCAATCTAAAGAAATATATGTTTAAAAAAGAACGAGCATTTTTGAACCCGAAACAGAAAATGAAATGAAAGTGGAAATCCTTAGTAAAACCCCCCTACATCATCCAAAATGTAATGCTGAGTCCACAAAAGTCATTATCCAAGATCTATCCATAGCAGTTTTTGAAAAATAGATGCTTTAAAAAAGATTAGTAACAGCAATAACACGGCAATTTTTCTGCCACTAATTTCCGCCACCAAGCCTAATGACTATAAACATAATCTAGTGTTTAGAAAGCAAATGTATGTTATTTTGCCTTAAAATCAAAATTTCTTAATATGTAACTTTGATGCTGAATCCATATCAGTTACCATCTAAGTTCTATCTGTAAACAATTTAAAGAAATAAATGTTTCATGGAAAACTCAAATTTTTTAACCGTAAGCACAAAATGAAATGGAACGTGGAAATCCTTAGTAAAATCCCCAACTCCTCCAAAATTTAATGCTGAACCCATAACAGCCATTATCCAAGATCTATCTATAGCAAATCCTGAGAAACAGACGCTTTAGTAAAAGTAATAGCAATGCCATCAACAATAAGCTCAATCAATGAAATCTAATTATTATAAACTAAATTTGTTATTTTGACTCAAAATCAAAATTTCTCAATATGTAGGGAAATTCGCTTGTTAAACACATCACATATTCCCCCACATTTGAAATTGTTCGATACCCATGCTAACAATAAGCCTAATGACTATCAAGGAAATCTAGTTTCTTGAAAACAAATTTATGTTATTTTACCTCAAAATCAAAATTTCTTTATATGTAGTGAAAATCGAATGCTGAACACATCACATTTTCCCCCATATTTGAAATGGTTCGATACCCATGCCAAAAACCTAATGATTATCAATAAAATGTAGTTCTTAGAAAACAAATTTATGTCATTTTACTTCAAAATAAAATTTCTGAATATGTGGATAAAATCGCATGTTGAACACATATTCCCCCTAGATTTAAAATGGTTTGATGCCCATGCCAACAATAAGCCTAATAACTATCAATGAAATCTAGTGTTTGGAAAATAAATTTATTTTATTTTACCCTGAAATCAAAATTTCTTACTATGTAGGGGAAATTGCATCTTGAACACATTGTATGATGGAATTGTTCGATACCCTTGCCAGACTTCTTTTCAATCCGCACCCTTTTATAAGGTAAATTGGGCAACATGAAATGAACACAATACTCTAGTCGGAAATTAGCCGTATAATAGGCAAATTACCAAAAGATCAAGGGGGCTTTTTTCCTGTAATTTAGACGATAAATGGAGCGATAATTTTTTTTCGCCCCCTGGTCATGCATCACAGACATGTGACATCTCATGTATAATTAGTGGGTGCGGCCATCCTTTTTTTCCCTTCCTGCTAAGACAATCGAAACAATCGATTATTCATGCGATTCGATTTTTTATGCATCGAGATTGTATCTAGATGAAGAAACTGATGGAAAAATACGTGTTATTACCATTTGCAGTTTGCTCCAGGAAAAGATGTGGGCGTATATGAAATGGCATATATCTGTTATAGAAATATTTTGTACCTATGCTGCTTATCGGCATCTAAATATTTATGGACGAAATAAGGGATGAATAATCAATTATGATCTATAGAACGCGTTCATGATTATTTTGTGTGTGACGTTGATATGTTATCACAGGAAGATCGAAACGTCGCTAACATTAAATTTAAAAATTATATAATCTTTCGAGAAATTGAAAGAGAAAAACTTTTTTTTTTCAAACTAGGGGCTTCACTGCATGTTCGCCAATCCCCATAACTCGTTTCGCGAGTCGGAAGACTTTGCTCCTACTCGCTTGTGCTAGCTGAGCTCACTTCGTAAGCACTTTCGTTCCGCCTGCAACGCAGCCGTAATACGCCCGTTGGTGTTAGTCCCTTATTGACATTCACCAGCTTTTTTCGCTCAGTCCGGCGCACACTACCGTCTACGTGTTCTTTGTTCGGTGTTCCCCCCTGGGGGGGGGGTTACTTCAAGACGATGGCGTATGGAACTTAGCTTCCAAATATCTCTGGTTCTTCTTTTACCCGGGGGGGGGGAATCAATATGTGGATAGGCTGAGTGCTAACGTGCTTTAGGTCCTTGAAGCAGGCGCTTCCAGGTAATGGAGAGGAGCAGGCCTTTGTGACATGTTTCTAGATCCGTCAGCGACTGGGGTCGAGTTTCAGTGGGTTGCCTTTGCCCTGCCCGGTGAATAGCTCCGCCGATCCTTGCTCTCCTGGACGTGGCCTCGCTGGACGGTGGATAACAGCCTTGCCTCCTTTCCAGCATAGTCGGCATAAACCCCCCATGTTACCGTGAAGGGAGGTTCTAACCTGTCGTAAGCTCGCTGACGTTCGAAAGACCTCAAGGATATGCCCCTCTCCCATTTGTTGCTGCTTATCAATCGGAAATTGCTATTGGCTCTATTCACCTGTTGGGACTTTGCCTCCTTTATTAATTGGTGCTCACAATCTCCCTTAATTCGCTTCGCAAACAATCTTACGAAATATTTATAAAGCAACAATTTCCTATAATATAATAACATATAATAACAATACAATAGTCATAATATAATAACAATATAATATTCATATAATATTCATAAAATAACAATTTCACCCAGCTTGCTACGCTCACCAATCCCGAAACTCGCTTCGCAGGTTAGGAGACTTCATCTCCTACTGTATAGAGCTTTCTGAGCCTGCATCGCGATCTTCCGTGCACCCCAAGTTAGCCCCTCCCAAGTTTGATCTTGGGGACAGGGTAACTTGCCCCCGAGGTAGGCTATTGATGTTACGAACACAAAAACTTTATTGGAACTATTTTTCGCTACAATGATTAAAACTGTTGAGTTTCGCTATCATTGACTGATAAATTGCCCATTTTATGTCCTATATTGCCATGCCTATTATCCTATGTTGCCATGCTAAGAAAATATAAAGTTTCGAAGTTTTCGCTTGAAGTAAAAAAAAAATCGAGCTATAGTTCTAAATTTTGTTTAACAAAGCCGGATATAAAGTTCCGTAAAATGCATTAATATTTGTGACAGTTATTGTTTACACAAGAAATCGACCACAGACAAACATCACACTAAAAATAGTTAACATTTGTTCAGGAGGTCCTAAAATACATACTTTCATTAAAATCCGAAAATCGAAAATTTTCGTGAAAACAATACTTTCTCTTATACTATATCCAATAGTATGTGAAAGTAAAAAGTAACTTTAACACCGTAGATAAAATTATGTAATGCTTAAATCGGATATTTTATTTTCTATAATTAACATTTTAACTTGATCAAATGTTTCATCTTTAAAGATTAAACTTGGCATTGCCGTCACAAGGCGCTTTCTTGCATCGCAGTACAAAATCTTCAAAGAGAGGTTAATTATTATTTAACAAATCTGCGACACGAAATTAATAGCACTAAAAAAACTGTAATTATATCAAGCGTGAAAAAACAGACTGTAACCTTGACGGTGCTAAACTTAATTTCAGAGCGAGAAAGTTGAGACTTTGTAATCTTTTGGCATTTTAAAACTTCTCTCTACCCTTTTCACTGTAGGAATAAAATGAAAAATTAAAGTATTAACTTTACTTTTGAATATGATGGACGTTGAAATATTTTGCTTGTTCCGTATATAAAATAGCACCTTTTTTATGGATACTTTTCAAATTTAATGTAGTTATTCTTTACGTCACTACGGTTAACTCAGCTCTTGTTCCGAGTTTCTAACTCCAAAGGTTGTCGATATATTAATAAAAAATCTAATGTGGGCAGCACATGACTTTCCTTATATAATGCAATGAATTTACTACTTTGACAGTTAAAAAAATCTGATGTGGGCAACACATGACTTTCCTTATATAATGTAATGAATTTACTACTTTTACAGTAAAAAAATAGGTTTTTATTATAGTAGATACTAATATTCTTTCCAAGATATTGAATTTTCGACAATTAGTCGTCATTTTCATTGATTTAGCATCATTTTTATCCATTTGGCGAGATTTTCATTAATTTGGCAACATTTCAAAAAGTCGCCAAGTTGGCGACATTCCTCCAAATTCGTCGCCAAAATCTCGCCAAGCGTTATGCACTAAGAAAGTTATTCTTACAGCAGATGAATGACTATTGGCGTTCAAATACAAAAGTATTATTCAAAGTATATTTTTTCATGAATGGAACGAGCTAGATCCACGAGAATGATGTCACTCAATTTATCGCATGGTATTACATATGAAAAGTGAACATGTTTCTCAATAGGAATTTTTTTTTTATGGGACTTTTTCATAATTTTTTTGAAAAATGTACAATATCTCAAGAACGGTTCATGTTAGCGTTCTAAAGTTTATGCCAATCGTTTTCTAATGAAAAATTACATAAGAAATGTCTATTTGCGTAACTTTATTAGCGGTTTTGATTTTTTGACGATTTTTTCAAAATTTCATTCGAAAATTTAGGGGGGTTCTGAACATTCGATTACGTATAAAAACAATAGGCTTCCAGTGTTTACGGATTGTGATTTTTGTACTAAATTTGGTTCGAATCGGTCTATTCGTTTGTCAGTTATCGTCTCGACAGACTCACTGAAACACACACACACACACATACTTTCACACACACACACACATACACACACACAGACATCACTTCAAAAATGTTTGATTCGTGATCAGGGATGCTTGAAACGTGCTCTCCCGTCGAAAACTCGAATTCGAATTTTCGACCCCGTCACAATACTTTCCTTATACATTATGTATATAAGGAAAGTAAAAATGTTATTCTTATAATAGATACTTGAATATCATACTCAATAAGTCTCCGGTCTAACTAAGAAAAATAATTTTTTTTTTTAGAAATTCGACTTTATTCATCAACATACTCTCCTTCAAGAATGATAGATTCAATCCAACGCTCCTCTAATTTTTCGATGCCTTTTTTGTAGAACGATTTGTCTTTGCTCTCAAAATAGGCCTCAGTTTCGGCAATCACTTCTTAATTTCAGCCAAATTTATTTCCCTGGAGCATCTTCTTGATGTCTGCAAAAAGCCAGCAGTCGGTGGGGGCCAGATCTGGAGAGTACAGTGGCTGAGGAAGCAACTCGAAGCGTAATTCGTACAATTTAATCATCGGTTTCACCGACTTGTGACACGGGGCATTGTCTGCTTGTGCCATAAGCCTTCGGGTTGGTCGTGTGGTCTGGGCTTTCTACGGGGCATTGTCTTGGAACAGCACATTTTTCTTTTGCATCTGAGGCCGTTTTTTCTTGATTTCTACACTCAATCGATCCAATAATGACATGTAATATTCGCTATGGATAGTTTTACCTTTCTCAAGATAGGCGATGAACAAAATATCATGCGCGTCCCAAAATACGGATGCCATAACCTTGGCAGCTGACTTTTGGGTCGCTTTGGACGACTTTCACCGGCTGCTGTCCATTCACATCAGCTGACGATATTTTTGATTCAGGTGTGTTGTAATGGATCCATGCTTCATCCATTGTCACATACCGATGCAAGAAATCCTTATCTCGTTTGAACAGCTCCAAACAGCGCTCTGAATCGTGGACGAGTTGTTGTTTTTGGTCCGGTGTGACCAAACGCGGCACCCACTTCGAAAGCAACTTAACTTACGCATGCTAAAATTTTCATGTAAAATTGTAAACACACTACCTTCTGATATTTTTAAGGTGCCAGCTATCTCACGCAACTTCACTTTACGGTCTTTCAAAACTATTTTGTGGACTTTTTTTACGTTTTCCAGAACAACTGCCGATTTGGGGCTACCAGAGCGTTTAGCATAATCGGTGTTTGTACGACCGCGTTTAAATTCAGCATACCAGTCAATAATAGTTGATTTCCCTGGTACAGAGTCTCTATAACGCTTATCAAGCCACTGTTTGGCTTCAACAGCACTTTTCCCCGGCTTCAACAGCACTTTTCCCCAACAAAAAACAATTTTTAATCAACACACGAAATTCTTTTTTATCCATTGTTTTGAAAATTACATAACTGGGGCCACTAAATTATTGTAACCTATAAACTAATTGTCAGAATGTCATGAAATTTTGACACGTGTCGTTTGAAGGTTGGTACTATCCAGAAATCATATGGGTCTGTCAACAATTTTGCCATCGGAGACTTATTGGGTGAAGTGTTATATTTCCTTCAAGATATTGAATTTTCTTCAAATAGTAATCATTTTCATTGATGTAGCTTCATTTTTATCCATTTGGCAAGATTTTCGTTAATTTGGCAACATTTAAAAAGTCGCCAAGTTGGCGACATTCCGCCAAATTTGTGGCCAAAATTTCGCCAAACGTTATTGTCGGAGAAATAAGTTATTCTTACAACAGATAAATGACTTTTTGGCTTTCATTTTTTGTGAATGGAACAAGTTATATCCACGAGAATGATATTACCAAATTTATCGCATGATAGTGCATATGAAAAGTGAATATGTTTCTTAAGAGTTAATATTTTTTTTATTTTACTTGAGTTTTTGATAAATTTATTTGAAAAATGGGCAATATCTCAAGAGCGGTTAATACTAGCGTCCTGCAGTTTGTGTCAATCGTTTTTTAAGGAAAAATTACATAATAAATGTCTATTTGCGTAACTTTATTAAAGGTTTTGGTTTTCTGATGATTTTTTCAAAATTTCACTCGAAAATTTAGGGGGGTGCTGAACATTCTATTATATTTAAAAACAATAGGCTTCCAGTATTCATGGAATGTGATTTTTGTACCAAATTTCATTCGAATCGCTCCACTCGTTCGTGAGATATCGTCTCCACAGACTGACTGACGCACACACGGACGCGCGCACGCACACGCACCACCTCAAAAATGTTCAATTCGTGATCAGAAATGCTTGAAACGTACTCTCCCGTCGAAAACTCGAGTTCGAATTTCCGACCCCGTCAATATACTTTCCTTATACATTATGTATATAAGGAAAGTAACAAGAAAGATAAACCATGCATAAAGCATTGATTATGAAACACTTTCCAACTTCAATGCAATTTTATTTAAGCATCTCTAAAATGCGACACATTCCTCGGTAATATTTTTAAAATTATCATAATACTACAATAATTTATTATATTTGAAAACTTCATCGAAAACAAATGAACTTTATTCAAATGACGTCATCGAAATATAAATCGCCTGACTCTCTCTATAAAAGCAGCATTTCATTTACAAAAGTTTTTCCATTCCTTTCATTCATCACAATATTACAATAATTTTTTTTTTTAAACTTAAAACCATGGATGCACAAGTAATTTCTCTATGCTTAAAACTTCATCGAAAAAATCATTTGCTTCTCTGTGTAAAATCAATGAATGTTTCATTCATATCAGTTATATTGCAGACTCCATGATCTAAATAATTTTGCGTTAAAGAAATACAGCAATTCTTATACAACTCATTTTATATTTTTTGGTGTTTACTTTCTCCAAAAGTGAAAATTAGGCTTCGTTGTAGAAATAATCAAAGTTTGATGATCATTTAAACTCAAATATATTGTCATTGCGTTGTTTCAGTATGCAGATGCACAGAATTTAAGCAGAAATGAAGATGTTTTAGGAGGGATGCAATACTAAATATGAAATAAAAAGAACTTTACAAATCACGATTTTGACACAAGATGGATGCCATATTTTGTTTTGAAGTAGGTCACGTGATCTCTTTATATAATGGTCACGTGATCTTTTCACATAAAGGGTGTGAAAGCCCCAGGCCGTCCGGCTCGTCCAGAGGACTTGGAGCAACAGAATGGACGACGATTATTTTTTAAATTTTTATTTAAAAACTACTGAATATATTTTGCTAATTTTTTATATATATTTTATGAGATAATTTGAATATTTTCTAAAACTTTCGAAGCAATTTACGAATTTTAAATTCGCTTAAAAATGTTTAAAAAATCAAGTCTCATAGGGTTCGATGTATTTAATTTATTCAACCCGGGTTCAATCCAAAACTAATTGGGTGATATTATTTATTTATATTCCCATAGGTCCCACAGACCGTCTGAACAACATACTAAAATTTCATTTTGATAAAGTCATTTTTACGGCACTTATCGTGCTAACGGACAGACAGAATGAACAAAGTCATAAACACTTTTCAACTATGTTGTAAAGTGTTAAATACAACAACATAAAATTAAACCTCCCAGAGAAATACATTTCTTTTTTTCTGCAGACGACTTTTTAATGAGTCTTTATTTGAAGAAAATTAAATCCTGTAAATTAAATCCTGTTGTTTGGCAACGAAATGAAACTATTTTCAGTGCGTAATGCAATCAAATGTGTTTATTCTGCAGACGATTTTCACTCGATTGAAATAATGGAGAAAGTCATAGTAAATGAACTGGACCGTGTGTCAACTGGGCTTTCTAATACCAAAAATTGTTGTTTTCAAACTTTTACAAGAAAATTTTTGAAAACCTGGTATCGTGGGTTAAAACTGATTACAAATATCGCGTGTTACCCTTCACTTTAAAGGGCTTGAAAAAATCTATGGAGTAATACCATACTTGACAATGTACCCTCCGGAGAGGTAATGACGTCACGAATAAGAAATTTGTATCACGGCTATTTTTCACAGCAGTGATTGAAACTATTAAGTCTCGTGATCGAGCCATAAATAAACACCTTTATGTATGATTAAGTCAAATTTTGTCCTATGCTGCCATGCTAAATAAATATACAATTTCGAATACAATTCAAAGTTTTCGCTCGAATTAAAAAACAAATCTATCTAGTTCGCGATTTTTTTTATAACAAATCCGAATATAAAGATTCGTGAAAATCCATTAATATACATGCCTGCTATCCTGTACACAAGCAATCGACCACATACAAACAGAGACAGACATGTATATCATTCAAAAAATAGTCATAAAGTGTTCAGTAAGTCTTTAAACACATATTGACATCAAAATATCGAAATCGAAAATTTTCATGACAACAATACTTTCTCAATACAACGTATGCGAAAGAAAAAATCTGATGTGGGCAGCACATGACTTTCCCTGCAGACTTATATTTACGTTCTCCTTATTTTAATTAAATTTAATTCACTTTTAATTCACAGACAATTCCAATTTTCGTTCTCATGTGATAACTGGACTTATTTTCAAAGGTGGGTGTAAAGAAAATACGAAAAAACTAAAATATCTCGAGAACGGATAGCCCTAGTGTAATGGGGTTGGTCTTATTTTTCGTTAAAAATTACGTATTAAACAAGCATTTAATGGAAATATTTGAGCATACGTAGTATTTTATTTTAGATTTTGACGATGTTTGCGGGCCATTTTGCAAAAAAAGGCAGGTTATTTTTTTCGAATCGTACCAAAATCTAATAAGCACCAGGGTGTCCCTTAAGTGACTTATCTACCAAATTTTGTGAAATTCGGTCAAATAGTTTTTCAGATAGAATGGATACAAGCTTTTGCGGGCCATTTCGCAAAAAAAAAGGCGGGTTCTTTTATCCCGAATCGTACCCAAAACAACTTAGCACCATATTCGCCCACAAGTGACTTACTTACCAAATTGTATGAAATTCGGTCCATTAGTTTTTTAGTTAAAGTGAATACAAAATCTGCACAGACAGACACAGACGTCACGCTAAAAATAGTTTTTTCGTATTCTAGAGGTCTCGAAACGTGTAGATCCGTCAAAAACTCAAGTTGCGATTTTCGGCATGATTTCAATACTTTCCCTATACATTACCATGTATTGCAGGGAAATTAAAGATTATAAATGAAGGGCATTATATTTTTGATAGTGTTATATCAGTTACGTTAAGAATACGGGAATTGCAGATATTTTGAATTCCAGATATAAATGAAAAACGCAAAAATAAACATTCCACAGAAATAAGATTATGCAGATACTTGTAAACATCATTATTCTGATTAGTAACGAAACTAAATAAAATTTACTCTGTAAAAATATATTTATAAAATTTGTTGCATTGATTTTTAGTGAGATTTAGCAACACTAATTTATTATTCTTCCACAAAATCGAAATGTGTTTATCTGTTGAACAACCCGTGCTTTGAACACATCAGAATTTTATAATACAGACACAAATTCGTGCTTCATTAATTATTGATTTCGCCTTTGATAACTAACTTTGAGCGTCGCATCGCAATTACAAAGTTTCATGTAGAACTAAATCTTCAAAGAAGTCTAATTATTATTTAACGTAAATCTGCGACTTACAGCGCTATAAAGCACATTTAATGAGGCCCATACAGGCAAGCAGGCTTACTCATTAATATTGAAAAATTTAATTTGTCGGTGCAAAATGAAAAACCCGGGACTGCAACCTTTTTCTTTTCTTTCGCTGTTGCGAGATTTCGGAAATCTTTTTTAGATCAAAATTCCGTTCAAAATTGGAAGAAAATATTTCAAAATTTAGCTTTAGGATGAGTTGTGTGTATATATATATATATACATGTTTTTAAAATATGCGCAGATAATTATATTTGTAGTGTGTTAAATAACAAGAAAGATCCATCATTCATATATGCATGTGTTTCATAATCAATGCTTTATAAAGCACTGATTATGAAACACTTTCCAACTGAAATGCAATTTTATTTAAACATCTCTAAAATGCGATACATTCAGCAGTGATATTTTTTGAATTATCACAGTACTATAATAATTTGTTATATGCGAAAACTTAAAACTTCATCGAAAAAAAAGAACTGTAATCAAAAAACGTCATCGAAGTAGTAATCGACTGGCTCTCTATGTAAAAGCAGAGAATATTGCATTCATACACTTTTATTCCAGACTCCTGAGTTAAAAAATTTTGCGTGAAATATATTCAGCAATTCTTATACAACTCATCTTACAATCTCTTGTTTACATTCTGCATTCATCCTTCGTTGCAGAAATAGTCAAAGTTTGATGATCATTCAAACTCAAAAATATTGTAATTGCGTTGCTTCAAAATATAGATGCATAGAAATTAAGCAAACATAAAGAGATTATAGAATGCAACACTAAATATAAATTTAAAAGAACTTTAAAAATCCCGATTTTTACTCTGGGAAAAAATGATGGATGCCTTATTTTATTTTGAAGTGGGTGTCGGGATTTCTTCATATTATATATGTGTAATTATTATTTTAATTTTTATTGAAAAAACTACCTAACATATTTTGTTGAAATTTGTTTTATATATTTTATGGGATAATTTGAATATTTTCAAAATTTTCGAAGCAATTTGTGAATTTTAACTTTGCTTAACAAATGTTTGAAAAATTAGGCCCCATAAGGTTCAATGTATTACATTATTTCAACTCAGGTTCAATCCAAAACTAATTGGGTGATATTATTCATTCACATTTCCATATGTCCAACAGACCGTCTCAACAACATACTAAAATTTCATTTCGATAAAGTCATTTTTATGGTAGTTATCGTGAAAACGGACAGACAAAACGATAAAAATCACAAACATTTTTACTTTCCCTGCAATACATGGTAATGTATAGGGAAAGTATTGGAATCCTGCCGAAAATCACAACTCGAGTTTTCGACGGATCTACACGTTTCGAGACCTCTAGAATACGAAAAAATCATTTTTAGCGTAACGTCTGTGTGTGTGTCTGTGTGTGTCTGTCTGTCTGTGAAGATTTTGTATCCACCCTAACTAAAAAACTATTGGACCGAATTTCACAAAATTTGGTAGGTAAGTCACTTGTGAGCGAGTCTGGTGCTGATTAGTTTTGGGTACGATTTGGGATAAAAGAACCCGCCTTTTTTTGCGAAATGGCCCGCAAAAGTTTGTATCCACTCTAACTGAAAAACTAATGGACCGCATTTCACAAAATTCGGTAGATGAATCACTTGTGGGTTGCCGTGGTGCTGATTAGATTTTGGTACTATTCGGAAAAAAATAACCTGCCTTTTTTGCAAAATGGCCCTCAAAAATCGTCAAAATCTAAACTACAGAACTAGGTATACTCAAATATATCCATTAAATGCTCGTTTAATACGTAATTTTTAACGACGAAAAGAATAAGACCAACCCCATTACACTAGGACTAGCCGTTCTCGAGATATTTTAGTTTTTCCTATTTTCTCTACGCTACCTTTGAAAATAAGTCCAGTTACCGAATGAGAAAGAAAATTGAATTAAAAGTGAAATAAATTTATTAAAATAAAGAGAACGTTAATATAAGTCTGCAGGGAAAGTCATGTGCTGCTCACATCAGATTTTTTAACTATGTTGCAAGTGTTAAAAATATATAAAGTCACTACACGGCTATACCCGAAGTCGGTTCAGGGAATGCAACCTGACCCAGCCCACGGGTCGAGCCGGGGTTCGAGCCCACTCAAAAACCTGCATCCTAACCCCCCCCCCCCTCACACCATTGTTAATGAAAAAAAGTACCCTTTAAATTAAGTTTACACCGTGCCGTTTCATCACTAGCAAAACATTTCTCATTCCAAAGTCATTTTCCAGATAAAACAGGGATCCAGCGGAAAGACAAACGTAAAAACTCGTCAAATCTAACAGAAAATCTTTTCGTTAGATGTTACAATCCGCGGCTGAAATAAGATTTGGAGAAAAGCTTCGGCCATTTTGTTGCTACGTGATTCTTTTTCCTACAGAACCCTGAACGAGACGAATAATGGCGAGGTCTGACCGGGCATTAAGAGAAGCCGCATCAAGAAAATTAAACGCATGTCGTAAGTAATTGGATTGACAAGGACGTACTCGGAATTCGATTCTTTGCGAGCAGGAAGAAGACTTTTCGGGATCTTTTGGGGATGGACGCTGAAAATGAAGTTTTAATTCCACTTAACATCGTTGCGAAATGTTGGATAATTTTCTATAAATATGGAATAAACATTGGTGTTAGTTTTCGCTGCAATTTCGTTGTTTAATTTGTGGATTATAATGTTTTTACTTTCCATATATACATAGTATATAGGGAATGATATTCCTTATGGAAATGGAATATGAATATGGAATTATGGATATGGAATATGTTTGTGGAAATTCCCTATATACACAGTATAAAGGATATAATGTATGGGGAAAGTATTGTGACGAGGTCGAAGACTTCGAGACTTCAACAAGGTCGAGGTTTGAGACTTCAACGGAAAAGCACGTTTCAAGCATCCCTGAACTCAAATCGAACGTTTTTCGGGAATGTGTATGTGTGTGTGTAAGTATGTGTATATGTATGTGTGTGTAAGTATGTGTATATGTATGTGTGTGTAAGTATGTGTATATGTATGTGTGTGTAAGTAAGTGTATATGTATGTGTGTGCAAGTATGTGTATATGCATGTGTGTGTGTGTGTGTGTGTGTGTGTGTGTGTGTGTGTGTGTCTCTAGAGACGATAGCTCACGAAAAAATTGAGAGTTTCGAATTAAATTTGGTACACAAATTACAATCATTGAATACTGCAAGCCACTGATTTTGAATGCAATCGAATGTTCAGAACACCCACAAACTTGCGAATGAAACTATGAAAAAGTCATAAAACAATCAGAACCTTCAATAATGTTACGTAAGTAATCATTTCTCGTGTAATTTTTCATTAGTAATGGCTTTAAATAAACTTTTGAACGCTAGCATGAACAGTTTCCCGAGGTATTGCACTTTTCAAATAAATTTATAAAAAATAAAAAGCATTAACTTTTGTGAAATGTGTTAACTTTTTATATGTAATTTTATGCGATACATTTTTTAACATCATTTTCGTGGAGAACCTTCAATAATGTTACGAAAGTAATCATTTCTCGTGTAATTTTTCATTAGTAATAGCTTTAAATAAACTTTTGAATGCTAACATGCACAGTTCCCGAGATATTGCACTTTTCAAATAAATTTATAAAAAATAAAAAGCATTAACTATTGTGAAATGTGTTCACTTTTTATACGTAATTTTATGCGATACATTTTTTAACATCATTTTCGTGGATCTGGTTCGTTCCATTCAAGAGAAAAAGACTTTGTGTAATAGTTTTGTATTTTGATGTCTAACAACTCACCAACAGTCGCTTATATATAAGAAATGCCCTTATCTCCGTCTATCTGTAACGATTGGTGATAAATTTAGGGACTCATTTAGCGAAATATCGCCAACCTGACGATATTTCGCCCCAGATCGACGAAAATATCATCAAAGTTGCAAAAATGACGCTAAGTTAACGAAAATGACGTTAAATTAATGAATTAATTATTAAATTTTTATGTATACACTACATTATCTATTGCGGATACTATCAATATTGATAAGTGTCAATTTAGAATTGCGTGAAATATAAGTTACTTGGGTACTTCAATAAATTTTTATATGTTGTCATCCAGAAAAGCGCAAAATGTACAATTTAACGTTAAAAGCATTGTACCGTAGATCATGAACATCATTATTTCGCTGAAAAGAAAGAGTGAATTCAAAGAATTATGCAAGGTGTCCCAAAAAAGATGGAAAAGTGCTTTAATTATTTACCTGTTGGAGATAAGTGGGCAATGTAAATTGCAAAAAGGTTGAAAGTTAGGTGGGAAATAAGACTCTATGTTAATGAAATAGTCCTCCCACTAATTTTTAAAAAGTTACACTTCTTAAATTTTTATTCGACCCCCTTAGACAAATTGGGTCAATCAGAACATTTTTATTTTTAATGCAACAAGATCATTAAAAAAACGGCATATCTGTATCTTTACAATTGAGTGACTTATATTTAATTGAAAATTGAACATTGTGAATGGGGGTGGGGACCACATACCAAATTAGAATTGTAAATTTGTGACATATCACAAAAAAGACAAAACTGGATGTTAATACATGGGAGACATTTTTGCGAATTACGCGTAGGCTCACGATGCAATCAAGGAATCTTAAGTACTTTTCACATTGATACATGCCATTTTTTTATCTGAAACAATTAAAATAAATAAGTAAACAAATTCAAATATGTATTTGATTTTGAAATGTAACATAATTTTTGAAAACGAAGAATGGAACTCACAAACGATTTTTTTCTTTCCTTTAACTTTAATTTAGCTGTTTCAAATATTTAAAGTAAAATTATTTAAAAAAAACTGAAGAATGAAATGCAGACGATTTATTTTTTAATTTACGTATTTATTCCCAGTATTATTTCTATTCAATGCAACTAAACATTTTTTTAATATTATACCAAAATAAAGAAATCATTCAATGATTTAAAGTAAAATATTTAAAGTAAAATTATTTAAAAAAACCTGAAGAATGAAATGCAGACGATTTATTATTTAATTTACGTATTTATTCCCAGTATTATTTCTATTCAATGCAACTAAACATTTTTTTAATATTATACCAAAATAAAGAAATCATTCAATGATTTAAAGTAAAATATTTAAAGTAAAATTATTTAAAAAAACCTGAAGAATGAAATGCAGACGATTTATTTTTTAATTTACGTATTTATTCCCAGTATTATTTCTATTCAATGCAACTAAACTTTTTTTTAATATTATACCAAAATAAAGAAATCATTCAATGATTTAAAGTAAAATATTTAAAGTAAAATTATTTAAAAAAACCTGAAGAATGAAATGCAGACGATTTATTTTTTAATTTACGTATTTATTCCCAGTATTATTTCTATTCAATGCAACTAAATTTTTTTTTAATATCATACCAAAATAAAGAAATCATTCACTGAATCGGCATCATGTTTAGTTCGGAATTGACGGATTAAGAACACGTAACTGGTTGTGCATTATGGTAGTTTTAACAAATAAGGAGTTTTTCGAATTAACAATGATTGAGCAATGATTTCGAATTAACAAGCAATGTGTAATAAAAATACTGCAGAAACTGCTCGGGATTTTGGACGGCGATATCCAAGCTTGCCTGAAATTTCATGTAGATTTGCTTATCGGATGATGAGGAGATTAAGAACTATTGATTCATTTCATCCAAGATCTGGTCCTGGAAGAAATCGTTTGTACACGGATGACAAAGAAACAGACATCATCGCGTACTTTTCTTTCAACCTACGAACAAGCATTCGAAAAGCAAGCGAAACTTTGGGACTAACTAGGATGTCAATTGCTAAAACATTTGGAAGATACCATTGGCATCCATTTTGTATTCATGGACTTCAAGCACTTCATCTCTCCGATTTTGACCGGCTTGTAGCATTCTGTAACTGGTTGTTAATATAACAAGGCATCAATTCGAACTTTGTTAAGAACATTCTGTAGGCTGATGAATGTTTGTTTACGGAAGATGGAGCAATCAATACTCACAACGATCATTATTGGGATAATAGGAAACCATTTTTTGTCTGTGAAATACATCAGCAGAGAAAGTTTTCTGAAAGTTTTCTAAATTTAAAAAGTGTAACATTTTGAAAATTAATGGGAGGACTATTTTATGAACGTAGTCTTATTTCCTATCTTACTTTCAACATTTTTGCTATTTATATTGCCCACTTATCTCCAATAGGTAAAGAATTAAAGCGCATTTCAATCTTTTTGGGACACCCTATATAGAGAAGGTCACGCGTTGTCCACATCAGATTTTTTTAACGGCCGCATACTTAATCCCCTAATCACTAAAGAAATCAAGCCACCCACGAAGAAAGATGTTTAAAGAAGGTAAACATGTCTAAAGAAGGCAAATCATCCACAAAGAAAGATGTCTAAAGAAGACAAACCACCCACAAAGAAAGGTATCTAAAGAAGATAAACATATCTAAAGAAGACAAACCACCTACAAAGAAAGACGTCTAAAGAAGACAAACTACCTACAAAGATGTTTAAACAAGGCAAACATATCTAAAGAAAACGAACCACCCACAAAGAAAGATATCTAAAGAAGACAAACATGTCTAAAGAAGACAATCCACCTACAAAGAAAGATGTCTAAAGAAGACAAACCACCTACAAAGAAAAAGTCTAAAGAAGACAAACCAGCTACAAAGAAAGATGTATAAAGAAGGCAAACCACCTACAAAGAAAGAGTCTAAAGAAGGCAAACCACCTACAAAGAAAGAGTCTTAAGAGACAAACATGTCTAAAGAAAACAAACCACCTACAATGAAAGATGTCTAAAGAAGACAAACTACCTACAAAGAAAGATGCCTAAAGAAGACAAAGCACCTACAAAGATGTCTAAAGAAGACAAATCACCTACAAAGAAAGATGTCTAAAGAAGATAAACATGTCTAAAGAAGACAAACCACCGACAAAGAAAGATGTCTAAAGAAGACAAACCACCCGCAAAGAAAGATATCTAAAGAAGATAAACATGTCTCAAGAAGACAAACTCAAGAAGACAAACTCAAGAAGACAAACTCAAGAAGACAAACTCAAGAAGACAAACCACCCACAAAAAAATATGTCTAAAGAAGACAAACTACCCACGTGAAAGATGTCTAAAGAAGACAAACCACCCACAAAGGCAGATGTTTGAAGAAGACAAACCACCCACGAAGAAACATGTCTAAAGAAGTCAAACATGTCTAAAGAAGACAAACATGTCTAAAGATAAACCACTTGAGATTCTTTTCAATTATTCCTAAAAAAACGTACAACTTCTCGAGAATGGCACATGTTAATGCTTTTCAAGGATAAGCACCTATACATATATATTTAAATGTAAAATTATTTTTTCTGACAATTTTAACATAATTTACATTTTTTTTTTTTTTTTTTGAAATATAAGTTCGAAGTACCTTCCTCTGGTCCGATTGTCCTGAAGAAAACAAACAAAGAGACCACTGAAGCTTATTGATCGAAATAAGCGCACAGAATTTTATTAGATTATTTTAACGTGTTCGATAGAAATCGTTTTCAGACAATTTTACAGCCATGATTATGAGAATGCTGGATTTGAAATCAGGGGTACTTGAAACGTGTACATCCATAAAAATTATATACTCAACATTTTTATCCTAATACTTCCTTTCAAATATACTATATATACTGCAGACAAAATGTAAAAATAACTTGTAATAATTACTGGTAGACTTATAATTTATTGGTTAAAATAAAGTGAGTAAGTAGTTAGATTTGTTCAGGGGCAGATATTGAGGTGTAGATGCTGTAGTGCAGCAGATATTGAAGTGTAGATATTGAAGTGTAGATATTAAATTGCAAATATTAATGTGTAGATATTAAAGAGTAGATATAAAAGTGTAGATATTGAAAGTATAGATATTGAAGTATAGATGTGCAGGTGTTTAAGTGTATATATATATATATATAATATATATATATATATATATATATTAAAATATAGATATGCAGATATTAAAGTGAATTAAAATGATATTAAAGTATAGATGTGCAGATGATGATTTGCAGATAATTAAGCATAGACGTGCAGATGTGGAAGTACAAACATCGAAATGAAAAAATTAACGTGAAGCATTAGCAAGAAGCGATGGGTACGAATGGACTGAATAAAAACTATCTAAAACCAACAGAAATCTTTACAAGAATTTGTAACCAGAAATAAGATTTTCGGCCATTCTGTTGCTACGTGATTCTTTTGCTTCGAAATTCTAAACGAGAAGAAAAATGGAGAGATGTGGCCGGGAATTTCAAATATCCCCACAAAAAGAAAATTAAACTCATGTCGCAGGTAATTGGATTGGGAGGCACGAGCTCAGAATTTCGTTTTTTTTTTTTTGAAAGAGTAGGTCTTTAGACTAGGGGTTAGCCCTTTCAGAAAGGGTATTAATGAAGTCGCAATTAACTGGTGTCTTTATTCTTTTCTGTTTAAGATGGAAGTTTTCAGATGAAAGCTACTTTTACAGACTGTAAGTGGATTTTCGTCGCTGAAGGCCAGCCAGATATGACTTTGGCGATAATTGGGTGACATTGGTGTAAAATTTGGTGAAAATTCGCCAGCTTGGCGAATTAAAAAAAAAACTGAGAATGGAAGTAGTCAGTTTTCTCGCAAGTTTCTTGGAATTTTTCGTAGAAGCTATTCAAGACCTGCTGCGATAGTGTTCGTTTTTTCAGTTACTAATTTTAAAATTGGCCACTTCCAGAAAGTTTGAGAATTGAAGCCATATTGCATTTTTCGCAAATTTTCTGGGAATTTCGATATAAATTATTTGAGAGTATTATACTGTGCATGTTAAGGTAAGTAACAGGTATGCTTAGGGTTCGATTTGTAAAGATTGCAAAATAAGATTAATAAAATTAACAATTCAAGAATATATCTGTCTAATTGAAGGATCATTTTTAACACTTTACAATATAGTTGAAAAGTGTTTATCTCTTTGTTCATTGTGTCTGTCTGTCCGTTCGCATGATAACTGCCGTAAAAATGACTTTATCAAAATGCAATTTTAGTATGTCGTTGAGACGGTCTGTGGGACATAAAAGAATGTAAATGAATAATATCACCCAATTAGTTTTGGATTGAACGAGTGTTCAAAAAATGAAATACATTGAACCCTATGGTACCTAATTTTTCAAACATTTTTTTAAGCGAAGTTAAAATGCACAAATTGCTTCGAAAATTTTAGGAAATATTCAAATTATGCCATAAAATATATAAAAAATTTTCAAAAAAAAAATATGTTCGGTAGGTTTTTAAATAAAAGTTAAAACAATAATTATATCCATATAATATGAAGAGATCACGTGACCCACTTCAAAATAAAATATGACATCCATCTTTTTTCCCGAGTGTCAAAATCATGATGTTTAAAGTTCTTTTAAATTTATATTTAATGTTGCATTCATCCTAAAATTGCTTTATTTTTGAGTATTTTCTGTGCATTTATATTCTGCGCCAACGCAATTACAATATTTTTGAGTTTAAATGATAATCAAACTTTGTTTATTTCTACAACGAAGCCTAATTTTAATGGATGCAGAATGTAAACAAGTGATTGTAAGATGACTTGCATAAGAATTGCTGAATTTCTGTCAAGCAAAATTATTTAACTCGGGAGTCTGAAATAAAAGTGTATCAATGAAATATTCGCCGCTTTTACATAGAGAGTCAGACGATTTTATAGCATTGCCTTTTTTTTTGATGAAGTTCCAAGGAAAATAAATTATTGTACTGTGATAATTTTAAAAATACCACAATTGAATGTATCGCATTTTAGAGATGTTTAAAAAATTGCATTTCAGTTGGAAAGTGTTTCATAATCAATGCTTTATGCATGGTTCATCTTTATTGTTATTAAATAAAAAAAACTATGTTAAAAGTGGTTACTATGTGTTTTGCTTTCTTAACTTGTTGAACATTTTCAAAGTTGTCACTTTTAAAGCAAGAGCATTATAATTATTAAGCCACATGTCCTCCTCGACTACAACAACGAGAAATTGAAATAACTTTTCTTTTAAAGTTAGCTGGCACTGATATATCCCCAAAACTATCGTCTACTGTTACTAATACGTCTGACGATCGACTATTACAGACCTTTCTTTATAATTTGAGGAACATTGCGTTATCCAGAGTGAGGCAATTATATTCTACAGTAATTCTCTAGCTATTCTTATGGCAGACATTCAAAACTTTCGAAATACCCTTATACTTTAAAATCCCTAACAATTTAATATTTAAGAAAGTAGGACAACGTTTTCGAGAAAATGGATCTGTTGTGGACAAAGCGAGAACAGGCAGGCCTTCCATTATAACTCACGATAAACTGTCCCAAATAGATACAATCTCTTCTATGACACTGTCATAGGAATGGCTGGAGAGATATTGCCCTAAAATAAAAATTCTGTCAGTCTGGGAAATCATCATTTTCTTCGATTTGTAAAAAAGAGGTCTGTAATGATCGCCTGACGTATTAAAAACAGCAGACGATATTGTGGGTATTAGTGCCCACAACTGAAGTTAGTACCCACATTAGTGCCCACAACTGAAAAAAATATCTACTATTAGTGAACTGAAAAAAATATCTACTATTTCAGATTTTCGGTACATTATATAATTTTGAAATTCACTTCGAGATCGATGTTTTTAAAATTAATGAATTTAAAAATAATTAAAAAATAATTAGATCATTTATTTTTTCAGTAATAGCTTAAAATTCACGTAATTACAATTGATTTCTGTATTCCAACGTATACAGACAAATAACTGACTTTGCAAAAGTGAAATTTATATTTGAGGATGGTTTACATTCATTATAAACATTATAAAATTGGTCATGCATTAAAATTCTGTCATGTTCCAAAAAATATTTTCATCAACTTCCGATGCGCACTTACTTAAATATTCACAGTATTACCACTCCTCTATGTATTACCGTATTACAATGAATATATAAGATATTCATTTTACAGAATTAGAATTAAATTTTTAACGTAATTTACATACACAGCAGAAATTTTGCGCATACGAGTGCTCATAACGTGAAATTCATTTACATCGAGTTCGCATAACGTAAAATACATATACATTGAGTATGCATAACGCGAAATACATTTACATGGTGTACGTACAACACGAAATACATTTACATCAAGTACGTATAACGCGAAACACATTTACATAGAGAACGCATAACGCGAAATACATTACATCGAGTATGCATAAAACAAAATGCATTTACTACGCAAAACACGAAATACATTTATATCGTGTACGTATAATACAAAATACATTTACATCAAGTACGCATAACGCGAAATACATTTACACAGAGTACACAAAACACGAAATACTTTTACATCAAGTACGTATAATGCGAAATGCATTTACATCGAGTGGCTGGTTCTGCAATTCCTCCAAATTCCACATGAATTGCAATAAGTTTTGTTTTTGCTAAATACCCATGCACATTTTCAATCGATCTGAATTGTTTACACTACTGAGATTCAATTCACTGAAATATTTAGACAATGTAGCGTATAAAAATATAATAATAATTAAAAAAATCTGATGTGGGCAACACATGACTTTCCTTATATAATGCAATGAATTTACTACTTTTACAGTTAAAAAAATGTTATTCTTATAGTAGATACTAATATCCTTTCCAAGATATTGAATTTTCTTCAATTAGTCGTCATTTCTATTGATTTAACGTAGTTTTTATCCATTTGGCGAGATTTTCGTTAATTTGGCAACATTTAAAAATGTCGCCAAGTTGGCGACATTCCGCCAAATTCATCGCTAAAATCTCGTCAAGCGTTATGGAGATGGAAAAATAAGTTATTCTTACAGCAGATAAATGACTATTGGCTTTCAAATACAAAAGTATTACTCAAAGTGTTTTTTCTCGTGAATGGAACGAGTTAGATCCGCGAGAATGAAGTCACCCAACTTATCGCATGATATTACATTTGAAAAGAAAAGATGTTTCTCAACAGTTAATATTTTTTTTTAATTTATTGGATTTTTTTGATAAATTTATTTGAAAAATGTGCAATATCTCGAGAACTGTTCATGCTAGCGTTCTAAAGTTTATGTCACTCGTTTTCTAAGGAAAAATTACATAAGAAATATCTATTTGCGTAACTATGCTAAAGGTTTTGAATTTTTGATGATTTTTTCAAAATTTCACTCGAAAATTTAGGGAGTTCTGAACATTCGAATGTGTTTTAAAACAATAAGCTTCCAGAATTCATCGATTGTGATTTTTGAACCAAATTTTTTTTCCCGTCGAAAACTCCAATTCGAATTTTCGACCCTGTCACAATACTTTCCTTATACATTATGTATATAAGGAAAGTAAAAATTATCATATATTTATTAAAGCTCTGAACTCGAGGACGTGCTTGTCTTCAACAAGTTCCAGGAATATCTTTTACAGATTTTGGCAATATTTTTTAACGAAAACTATCTACAGGTTTGTTCCATATTTTCTCTCGAGAACACATTTAAATTAAATTTATTTTCTGAAATTCAAAGCTTCTCCCCTCCCCCCAATGGGTGTTCTCGAATTCTTCTTCTTTTTGGATGACCACCATTCCAGATTTACTCCACGGATATACTTTGTTTACCGTTAAACATATTAAATCATTATTAATCATAAAATAAATCATTCTTAATCATTGAATATCCTAATCATTGTTAACTATTAAATAAACTAAATTGAACTGAAAATTTCAAATATTTTTTTAAATACTAAATAGACCGAGTATTTATGTCCATTATGCTTTTACTTTTAAACAAATTGTCATGACCCGCAAATTATTTTAATATTTTTATCGAATTTGAGAAACAATTCAAATTTGGTACTTAGACAAATACTTCTATAAACTCTTATGTGTCAGTCAGTTACACATGAAGTTAAATCAAAGAACAAACATAAATACAACGATCAACAAGAGCCTAGCTGCTTCTTGAGCTCTCCAAGAGCATGCATAGACGCATTTCCCTGATAACGCCGAACATTTTAAGCAGGGCCGTATCCAGGCAGGGGCCAGAGGGAGCTAAGCCCCCCCCCCCCACCTAGAGGTATACTCAGAGCCCTCTGATGGAAATATGTAATCTTTTTTTAGTGGTATGAAATTTCACCCAATTTGTCATCCAAATTTAGCAAAAAACTGCCTTTTCAGACTTTTTTGTAAACTTCGTTTTATATAGCACAGAATTAAAAATTTTTTTCGTTGTGGTTATATTGATGATCATCAATATATTAACATATTTAATTTAAAAATACTCAATAAAGTTTAAAAAATTAAATTAAGAACATAGGGTATTTTTGTATTATTGTGAGTTTCACCGTTATACATTGACATCTGATGAGCAGTTATACTCATGAGTAATTAGTTATATAGAGTACTACATTATCATGCTATATATTATCAACTGATAAGTAATTACAGTTAATTTAATATTATGTGGTATAATATATTTAATTATAACTAAAATAGTGTTTAATGCAGTTATTTATTAAAAATAATCTGATGTGGGCAGCACATCAGATTTTTTTTTATTTATTTAGACTTTCCTTATATAATGCAATGAATTTACTACTTTTACAGCAAAAAAAGAAATAGGTTATTCTTATAGTAGATACTTATATTCTTTCCAAGGTATTAAATTTTCGTCAATTAGTCGTCATTTTCATTGAATTAGCGTCATTGTTATCCATTTGGCGACATTTTCGTTAATTTGGCAACATTTAAAAAAGCCGCCAAGTTGGCGACATTCCACTAAATTCGTCGCCAAAGTATCGCCAAGCGTTATGGAAGGAAAAATAAGTTATTCTTATAGCAGATAAATGACTATTGGCATTCAAATACAAAAGTATTACTCAAAGTATCTTTTCTCATGAATGGAATGAGCTAGATCCACGAAAATGATGTCACCCAATTTATCAAATGATATTACATATGAAAAGTGAACACGTTTCGCAACAGTTAATATATATATTTTTTAATTTATGGAATTTTTTGATAAATTTATTTGAAAAATGTGCAATATCTCGAGAACGGTTCATTCTATAGTTCTAAAGTTTATGTCAATCGTTTTCTAAGGAAACATTACGTAAGAAATGTGTACTTGCGTAACTTTTTTAAGTGTTTTGATTGTTTGATGATTTTTTCAAAATTTCACTCGAAAATTTAGGGGGGTTCTGAACATTCGATTGCGTTTAAAAACAATAGGCTTCCAGTATTCACGGATTGTGATTTTTGTACCATATTTCATTCGAATCGCTGCATTCTTTCGTGAGATATTGTCTCCACAGGCTCACTACTGACACACACATACACACATCACTTCAAAAATGTTCGATTCGTGATCAGGGATGCTTGAAACGTGCTCTCCCGTCGAAAACTCGAATTCAAATTTTCGACCCCGTCGCAATTCTTTCCTTATACGTTATGTATATAAAAGAAAGTAATAAAATTTAACATTTTAGAGCATTTTCCTCCACCCCCCCTCAAATGTTTTTTCTAGGGAGCCCCTCCTTTAAGGCTGTTGAGCCCTCTTTGAATTTCACTCCATCCCTTCTTGGATTACATTTCTGGCTATGGCCCTGATTCTAAGAGATGGGCACTGTCCATATCAAGCACCCCTCTGCGCAGATCACGTAGATATCATAAAGAGTAGATGGAATCTACTATATTTTCTAATACTACAAATCCAGGGGTAACATCTCATTCTAACCTCGTGGTTTGGACGAGAAAGTGTCAAACACCTTGTCTGATTGGCTGCTTTTTATTTGGCATGCTGCTCATCAACTGTTAATCACATTATGTCCACGCCTTCTTTTCGTACGCTAATGGGATTTCAACGTCCACCACCCGTTCAGATCATAAGTGCAATACCTTTTCATAATTACTTTGTGGAAATAGGGGTCATCCGACCACCTCCCCCTACTGTTTAGGCCCAACCCACCTAAGAAACATATTTGTGTCGTTTCCGAGGCTTGTGTTATCCATCTATTATATAGTATATCTACGACAGAACAGATTAAGGGTCAGATATCTGTAGATATCAATACGATGCATGTGCTTGGCTAATCAATCATACCCCGTCAGTAATCTGAAAGCCACTGCCAGTGAAGACCGGCAGAAAAGATTAATTAGATGCTACAATAACTCAAAAACATTGCCTGAAACGAAACCACAATCAAACTCAAATGCTGACAATTTATTGAATCTATTAGATTCAGTATCGCTGAGATAATTCCCGTGCCCCTAAGCAGCAAATGCGTGGCCCCTTTACTACTCCATATTTTACAAATTATTGACCTTTGTCTAATCTGTTTATGTGGCCTGGGCCTCCAAACTTCCCGGGCTTCTATGCAATGCATCCCCCCCCCCCTTGTTTACATACATCCTCAACATGTTCTTTGAATCTATAAGGCTGGAGGCTATAGTTATATGAACTACAATTCCATTCTGAATCTATAAGAATCAGTATTCACGAATTTATTTTTTCCAGTTGCGCAATGTTTGTAAATGGATCAACTAGTACAATTAAAAACTATCGGTAAATTTCACGTCATTACGTTCATTTTCTATATCATAATGTACAGATATTAAATATGAATTCATCGTAAAATTTTAGCAAATGGATCAACAAACTAATTCAATTAAAATATCGGTAAATTTCATGCCATTACATTTATTTTCTACACCATAATATACAGACATTAAATTTGAATTTAGCACCAAATTTTAGCAAATGGATCAAACAGTACAATTAAAAAATATCGGTAAATTTCACGTCATTACGTTATTTTCTATATCATAATGTACAGACATTAAATATGAACTGAGCGTAAAATTTTAGCAAATGGATCAACAAACTAGTACAATTAAAAATATCGGCAAATTTCATTCCATTACATTTGCTTTCTATAGCATAATATACAGACATTAAATTTGAATTTAGCGCCAAATTTTAGCAAATAGATCAAACAGTACAATTAAAAAATATCGGTAAATTTCATGTCATTACGTTTACTTTTTATATCAATGAACAGACATTAAATATGCATTTCGCGCGAAATTTTAACACATGGATCAACTAGTGCAATTAAAAGATATCAGCCAATTTCACGTCATTACGTTTACTTTCAATTTCATAATGTGCACACATCAAATATGACAGAACTAGAGTAAAATTTATACTTTAACACTTACCTTTTCAGATGCCGATGTCACTTTCTGCGGTCTTCACATCTTACGCCATGGCGCCGGATTTTACAAGTAAGTCTTTCAAAAGTCACTGTTCAACAAGTCAAACGCGTTCCTGAAACACAACACCACAAAAATAATCGAACGTTTGATTCCATAAAAGAAGCAATCCCGTTAAGTTCTTGAAGAGGAAGAAGCGTATGTCACGTTATAACATGCAACACAACAACAAAAAATATTTAAAAGTTCTCATGCTAGTTTCTGCATGAAAAATTCACCACATGTAGCTGCGTATTAGGGGGGGGGGGAGGAAGGGGGGCTTATCTCGGGCATGACTGACTTAACTTTCTTTTTACATGGCTCTGCGCATGTGATGTCACTGGAATAGCAAGCGCACGCAGTTTGTTGTCGAACTCTGTGAAGAAACCGTGGGCGTAATTGGCGACAGAATTGACGGCAGAGCGAATCGAACGTTTGAAACGTCGCAAAATGGAACATTTTGGGGAATTCAATTTGGTAATGCTAACTTAAATGTGCGACTGGTGAACACCCGACTTCTGAACACCCTTCGAGAATCTAGTCGGAAGTCTTAGGCCGTGTTCAGAATTGATGACCGAGGCGATCGGGTGCTCGAAACGTCACAAAATGGATTATTTCGGGAAATTCAATTGGCTAATGTTAACTCAGCTGTCCGACCGGACTTGACTTCTGAACATAGCCATTGAGGAAGTTGTGCACAGCACAATTAAAAATCTCTTCGCAGATTGTTTACGCCTGGATATTGCCACTTCAAAATTAACAAACAATTCTTTTTTTTACTAATTCCCCCGTGGTGAAGTGGCACCTATGCACCACGTCCACAAGACCCCCCCCCCCCCCCAGGGTATCCCATGGCGAAGGGGAGAAGAATTTCAGCTTGACAAACAATTAATTGTAATAATGGGAAAATATACTGTATTTTGGCAACGACTCTCAAAATCCTCCCTGGTCCATGGCGTCACGAATGATGAAATGCTAAGTTCGTCGACGTCAGTATGGCTAGCTTTTAATTGGTTACTTGACTAATCGCCCAACCTTGCATTAAAGAACCTTGTTGCGCACAGTCTGAATGTGCAAGCTAGGCTTGAAGTTGAAGTTTCTTTTGGAGATTAAAGTTGTGTTCAAAACCAACGACCGGTCAAATCGATTTAATCGGACATTTAAAAACATGAGATTTAAATAAACTTCAAAATACTTGTAAAGAAGGCAATTTGTGAGACTTGGCTAATATTATCTGAAATTATCCAAAGCAACATACACTATTAGCTCGGTTGACATTTTGAGCATATTATAATAGGTTATTTACAAATATAGCTTAGTCGTATCAGATGGTCTGCTTGATCGTAGAAAAGACGTGACGTCATGTGGGAATTATGTCATTGGTTACGATTCTTTCGTGGCTGATTCTTCACAAGTTTTGATGAGATTGGTAAGAAATTGATCGCTTTTATAATTCTTGATGGTACAAATAGATGTTTTTTTAAGCCATATTTATGTTTTTTTGTTTTATTAATCATACGGAATAATCTAATCGGTCGTCAACTTAGAACACAGATTGAAACGTTTTAGATGTGTATCAGTCAGACCATTTCTTGATCAATTTGATCATTCAGTTACTATTACATACTAATAAATACAAAGGTGAAAAATAGGATGAAAGCTTATCGATTCAAATTTTTGAAATCCATATTCTTTTAGAAATTCGATAATATTAAAAACCGATAATATAAATTTATCAAAATAGTAATAATATAAACTACACTATGGATGTTAACAGTATTGAAAATATTTTATTTATACCGATAAGCCAAATGTATCCGTAATATCACTATGTTTTTGTCAACCTAAAAAAATAAATATTTAAAGTATTTATGCTAAATATTTTAAAAGTATAACTTGGGTGCTAAATTGGAGAAAGGTAATATATATTTTTTCATTCTGATAATAATTGTGATACAAATAGGACTATAATTGCGCATTATAGTAATTATATAATATTTGTAATACAAGTAGAAAATTATCGAAATAATAATAATTTGAACTACGCTATGATGTTAATAGTATTAAAAGCTTTTATTATTACATTTAAGCCAAATGTATCAGTAGGTATCACTATGTTGTTGCCAATCTTAAAAAGACATTTTTAAATAATTTATGCGAAATATTTTAAAAGTTTAGCTTGGATGCTAAATGGTTGAATGTGAGAAAGGCAATATATATATTTTTATTCTGATAACAATTGTGATACAAGTAGAACTATGGAATATAAATATATGAGAAAGTCGAATGAAATTCAGATTTTCAAGAAAATAATGAGGATAAAATTTAAATTTTGAGTGATATATTTAAATTTTGAACATAGTGGACTTTAATCATGTGAATTATAAAAGATTGTATCATGTTCATAACTGTCGACATTTTTACATGATAAACCTACACATAAAACTTTTATAGCGATACGTGCATATGTTCTTATGTTATAGTGTCCTCCTTTCATAAATATCTATATAGTAGAAATCAAGAGTATCTGTGAAAGCCCCAGGCCGTCCGGCTCGTCCAGAGGACTTAGAGCATCAAAATGGACGACCGGCCAAGAGTATCTGTGAAAGCCCCAGGCCGTCCGGCTCGTCCAGAGGACTGCCAAGAGTATCTGTTGTTGTTGTTGAGACCCAGACCGTCCGACCTACTAGAAAGGTGTAAGGTAACTGTATGGACGGCCGGGAAGTGCCACCCAATTTAGACCGGAACCCAGTGGCGGAGGCATCCACAGGGACCGTACCCTCCTTCCCCTACCACCAACCTCTCGGAAGGACTTACGGACCCACATGTTTAACGTGATCGTACTCCGCATGAACACGGCGGCATTTGTGGCAGCGTGCAAATCTAGCGCGCAAACCACGGGGATACCGCACCCGAGATGGCCAACAGCACGCGGCGTTCCGAGGTGGTCACCCACCAAGTACTAACCGCGCCCGATGCTGCTTGGCTTCGGTGATCTAACGAGAACCGGTGTTATCAGCACGGTAGGGCTGTTGGCTCATATTATATGGGTGTAATTACTATTTTAATTTTTATTTAAAATCTACCAAACATATTTTGCTGAAAATATTTTCATATATATGGGATAGTATCTGTGTCCGCCAAGAGTATCTGTGTCATTCCTCACTATTCAGATCAACCACGGGACAGAACCTAATGCATCCGGATTTTAGATGCCCCTGGGACGGAGAACTGCGAGAATTAGATAAGTCATTTTAGAGCCTTAAACGCCCCCCCCCCCCAGGGACCTAGAAGACTGAATATTCACACACTTATAGTATTGACAATCGAATAGAATCTAGGGCAGATTTTGAATTCAAACTACCTTTTTCAAAACTTAGCATCATACCTTATAAAACAAAATAAATCTGAATTAAAATTTTTGAATCTTTATTGTTTAGAGATATTTTATTATACTAGATGCTCCATTTGCTAAAATTTTGCACTTGAAAATATAAAATCGTGGCTGGTCTTATAGGTTTTAGAAACATATTGCGGATAGATATAGACAGGGTGTGTGTGTGTGTGGGGGGGGGGGGGGGTAAGGATGCATTGCATAGGAGCCGCGGAGTATCCGCAATTCGAGCCATATTAACAATTTAGAAGAGAGACAATAAAAAATCTGATGTGGGCAGCACATGACTTTCCATATATAATGCAATGAATTTACTACTTTTATAGTAAAAAAAAAATAGATTATTTTTACAGTAGATATTTATATTCTTTCCAAGATATTGAATTTTCGTCAATTAGTCGTCATTTTCACTGATTTAGCGTCATTTTTATCCATTTGGCGAGTTTTTCGTTAATTTAGCAACATTTAAAAAAGTCGCCAAGTTTACGACATTTCACCAAATTCGTCGCCCAAATCTCGCCAAGCGTTGTGGGCGGAGAAATAAGTTATTCTTATAGCAGATAAATGACTATTGGCGTTCAAATATAAAATATTACACAAAGTATTTTTTTTTTCATGAATGGAACGATCTAGATCCACTAGAATGATGTCACCCAATTTATCGCATGGTATTACATATGAAAAGTGAACTTGTTTCTCAATACGAAATATTTCTTTTATTTTACATGATTTTTTGATACTTTTTTTTAAAAATGTGCGCTATCTCCAGAACGGCTGATGCTAGAGTTCTAAAATTTATGTCAATCGTTTCCTAATAAAAAAATTACATAAAATATGTCTATTTGCGTAACTTTATTAGAGGTTTTGATCTTTTGACGATTTTTTCAAAATTTCACTCGAAAATTTAGGGGGGTTCTGAACATTCGATTGCGTATAAAAACAATAGGCTTCCAGTATTCACGGATTGTAATTTCTGTACCAAATTTCGTTCGAATCAGTCCATTCGTTCGTCAGTTATCGTCTCCACAGACTCACTGACACACACACACACACACAGACATCACTTCAAAAATGTTCGCTTCATGATTAGGGATGTTTGAAACGTACTTTCCCGTCAAAAACTCGAATTCGAATTTTAGACCCCGTCACAACACTTTCCGTATACATTATTGTATATAAGGAAAGTAAAAAGGGAAAAACTAAAAGGAAAAAGTCTTCGACAAGAATAAATACTAGTCTACACATCTCTCGTAAAGAGTTCGGGTCATCAAATGTGCTTCTTTTCTGTTACAATCCCGAACTGACAAATGTTTGACAAAAAAAATAAATAAATAAAATAAAATCTTGTAACTTTCTGCACACAAGAAAGAGAAACTTCCGCGTCAAAAAATAAGACTTTATGAAGAATTTGGGCCATTTTGTTTCTACGTGACCCTTTTCCCTTTCGGAACCTTAAACGAGACTAATAATGGCGATATGTGACCGGCTGTCAAGAAGAGCCACATCACCGAAAATTAAACTGGTGTTGGGTGTAATTGGTTTACCAAGGCCGTCCTCAAATTTCGGTATTTTAGAAGCTTGCTGAGAATGAATTGTATGCGTTGCTTGTGCCGCAGCAAGAACCGTTCTCAACGAATTAGAAATTTTCGTTTGCCAAATCGTGGGCGGATGTATCTCAAAACGATTAAGATGAATTTTGGTGTGAATTTCGCGATTTTGAAGTGGGAACACGTTTAGAAACCAAATGAGTTCATTTTAAACATGTTCGGAAGGTTGTGCAATAGTGTGCGTGTGTGTGTGTCTAGTGTGTGCGTGTGTGTGTGTGTGTTTGTGTGTGGACACGATAACTTAAGAATTAATGCAATTACTACATCAAGAAAGTAATCTAAAAGAATTGGAGATGTTCCATTTCAAAATCGTGAGCGTGATATATCTTAAAATGATTAAGATGCATTTTGGTGCGAATTTCGAATTTTTTTAGTGTAAACACCTCATGAATCCAGGTTGAACATGTTCGGAAGGATATTTAACTGTTGGTGTGTGTGTGTGAGGTGTGGACACGATAACTCAAGAATTAATGCATGTACTAAACCAAAAAAGCTTTCTCAACGAATTAGAAATGTTATTTTACAAATCGTGAGCAAAATATCTCTCTAAATGCTTAAGATTCATTTTTATGTGAATTTCAAGATTTTGAAGTGTATGCACGCTTAGAGAGCTCCTGAATCCATTTTGAACATGCTTAGAAGGATGTCCGCCTGCTTGTGTGTTTGTGCGCGCGCACAGACGCGTGTGTGTGTGCCCTTTGTTTTAACGGAGCGCTTTTTACTTTCCATATATACATAATGTATAAGGAAAGTATTGTGACGGAGTCGAAAATTCGAATTCGAGTTTTCGACGGGAGAGCACGTTTCAAGCATCTCTGATCACGAATCAAACATTTTTGAGGTGACGTCTGTATGTGTGTGTGTGAGTAGTGTGCATATGAGAGAGCTGGACCACAGCCATAAACCTCCCATTAAAACCGGACCCACTTTTAGAATGTAATGGCTCTATATCACCCATAAAACCACACCCACTTTTAGAATGGAATGGCTCTATATCACCCATAAAATTTCAACCCCCTTTAAAAAACAATGGCTCTCAAAACCCCATAAAAACCGGACCCACTTTTAGAATGGAATGGCTCTATATCACCCATAAAACTTCCACCCACTTTTAGATATCAATGGTATGAAAACCGCCATAAATTCCTTACCCCCCTATAAAAAACAAAGGCTCTCAAATCCCCATTAAAACCACACCCACTTTTAGAATGGAATGGCTCTATTTTATCCACACAAATGGGATTACACAATGGTGTGAAACCCCCCATTAAAACCACACCCACTTTTAGAAAGTAATGGCTCTATATCACCCATAAAATTTCAACCCACTTTTAAAAACAATGGTTTGAAACCCACCCATAAAAACCGGACCCACTTTTAGAAAGTAATGGCTCTATTTCATCCATACAAATACGATTAAACAATGGGGTAAAGACCTCCATTAAAGCTACACCCCTTTTAGAAAGTGATGGCTCTATTTCAGCCATACAAATTAAACAAGCAATGGTATCAAAATCAACCATTAGCAAGGTTCTAGCGCAAGCACCTTCCGAGAAAGTGATGGCTCTATATCAACCACACCAATTTTCCGGAGCGAGCAAGCGAAAAGTCGTTGGGAGCGAAGGTACCCCCTTCGGCGAGCACCCCCGCGGACGGCCACCCCCTAAGCATGCCGCGACCCTAAGGATTCTAAAAGCATTGCACCGACATGGGTTCGTTGTTTTGCAACCATCATCTGCCAAAAGTTAGACTCTTATATGGAGGAGGACGGTTCCAATCAGCACTTTAGATGTGATATAGACACTATTAAAGAGGCATTCAGAACAGAAGAATGTGTCCTTCGAACTGAGGACTAAAACCATTAATTATCTTTTAATAGTTCGAAAACTGTTAAAAGATTATGATCGCCTACTCCTTTATTGCATAGTGACCGTGAGCCAAGGTATGGACACCATCTTCCAATATATGACGCTTGTCATCTTTTCCTGATAGGGCAATCTTATTGACTTGTATGGAATGAATCTCATGCTTTGTGCTCCTGATGAGATTCATGGTTCTATGCTGTACTTCTTGCTTGAATAGGCAGTTCTTGTAGTCCTCGAAGGATATCCTGTTTTTCACGACACATTTCTTTACTCCTTTCGACTTTTTCACCAGGTCAACCTCAGTTTTACAGGCATACATCTTAGATCTTAAGCCAACGAACTCTTCTAAGATCTTCCCTGCATTTTCATCCTTCATCTTCCCCAAGACCTTTTTATTTACTCGAGGCATACCATACCTATTGTTTTCTGGATAATCTGATGTGTCAAAGTAGTCAATCAATCCTTTCATATCCTCATAAAAGTCCTCGGTCTGTATGTCATAGATGTAACTGTCAGTGTCCATGTACAATAGCTTGATATCGTCCCCGTATTTAGGCTTCATAAGATTATAATGGAAGTCATACATCAGATGCTTCGATAGATCTAATATACTCATGCCGACGTATATTGGCTTATTAAAAATCACTTTCGTCTTGTTCATATGCACGGCGGCTAATCTTTCGTCAAAAATGGTCCTTCCCTTGAAGTTGGGCTTAGCAACTAGCTTCTCCGCTTTCTGGGGATCGCATACTAGCCTAATATCGAGTCGCTTCCTGATATTTTCCATCGTCTTGCCAAAGACCGAGTTGTTCATAAGTTTGAAGAAGTCTTTCTCAAAGTCGTTGGTTGCCTTGGTCCTCATTTCAGTGTTCAGGTCTATGTATCTCTTCAACCAGGGAGACTGCTGAAACTCCAACACTTTGTGCACCTTTTTGAGCTTCATCCCCAACTGCAACAGTTGCTTCAAAACCCTGTAATGAACCACATAATGCTCTTTGTCATAGAGGGTCGTCAGTAGTTTTGGCTGTTTTGAGCCATCGGGCATCCTGCTCTCAGGTGCTAGAGGTATGTCTGAATGGAGGTTGTGCAGATGGGTCGGGTACTGTAGGTCGCAATCTACGATGTATCCTTTGTCTGAGTCATCCTCTACTTGGGTCACATCTGACACAGTGCTCCACTCGAAGCCACCATGCGGTAGGTATTGACTCATGGCCCATCCGTAGAGGTTGTTGGCGTCAAGGTACATCAGGTAGTTAGACTTCTTGTTCTCGTCATAGTCCCTCATGTACTTGTTGTTCGCCCTCCCATATCGGTTACAGCACTGAGAGATGCCTCCTCTGGTCCCCTTTTCTAGCATGAGTATCATGTCATAGTCTGTCAACAGCTCTAGCTCAACCTCTGTGGTTTTGAGCATGGCGTCCCACGAGAGTCCGGGTGCAGTGAAGTACCATGCAGGATCCAACTTATAGGTCTTTAGACAGACATCTCTAAAGTGTTCCATGATGTCGGCTAGGATGAGTACATCAGTCTTCACATACAAATCGGAATATTCACCCAATGTCTTAATGTTGAAGGCCTTCCATACCCTTTTAGCGTGCTCGTAGTCCTCATCCTTTATGTGTGACTCATTCAATTGGTTGTAAAAGTCTTCTTTTGGGGGCAGCTTGGTTTCTTCGCATTTGTCCCACGAGTCCATGTAATCGTATGGATAGACGCCTTTTCGGGTGACGAGGTCCAGTTTGTCCTTGGGGAAGTACTTGGCTGTCTCCCTGAACTCCTTTACGTTCTTCGCAAGACTGTCGAGGCTAGCGGCCATGAACTTGAATGAGTCGACAAACCTCAACTTTATACCAGGTACCTTTACTTTCTTCCCATCGCCTACTTCTACAGTTTTTGCCCCGACCTCCTTACTGAAGGAAATGTACCTCTCCTCGTTGTTCGGGATGACGTCGATATCACCTTGGTCTCTACCGAGCTCCTTTATGAAGAGATGGGCGTCGTAGCCAGATAAGTTGTGGATAAACACTGGAATAAACGAAGGCTCTTGATACTTTAGGTTGCAAAGGTTGTGAGCAGGTCCTCTGTAGTTCGATTCACATTTCGCCGGATTGAGAAGATGGTCATGATCTCTAACTTTTCGGAAGTCTGGTTCATCCTTGGGTGAATAGGGTGAAGGTTTCTTCCTGATATCTTCGTCACAGATGTGGCAAACATGGGTCCTTTGGAAATGCTCTTCATCTTCGGTGGTCATTTTGATGGGTTGCTTCTTATCATAAATGTTCTTTATCGCTAGCGCCTCAGTCTTCACTGTATCAAAGAACAGCTTGGTGGCATTGGGTCCTCTGTATGTGATTGGTGCCTTATAGTCTGCGTGTTTATATTTGATGTAGACAGTGAAGCTCATAGGTTCATGCTTTTGATATTTATGTAAGAATGAGCTGTCTTTTGTAGGGCAGCAGGTGTTTATCTTGTTTGTCAAGCACTCGAAGTCTCCGTACATCACAAAGGGTAATCGTAAAGACCTTTGGTAGTTTTTGAACCGCAGAGATTCGTTCTCCTCGGGCATTACAATCTTTACTGGTGTATTCTTCCTACAATCCGTTTCATGAGCTTGGAGGTCCTCTTCGGAGTAATAATACAGCAGGCATCTCTCACAGGTGAATATCTTTCCGTTGTGTTTAGTCACTTGTCCGCTTATCAATTTGGAGAGGTCTTTTATCCAACAGTAATGACTGTTTCCTTCCTTATTCTTTATGTACAGCAAATTGATGTGTTTGTCTTCCTTATTTTTAGTGATTCTCAATGGGTAAATATCATTACCTTCGTATGAATATATGTTCACCGATATGTTATTCAACTTTTCGAACCTGTTAAATACTCTATCTTCCATCTTCACTGGAAACTCGATACCTTCGAAATTTAGCTCATTATCATATGGCTTATATTTAGAGACTCTATCTACGTGATTATCAGCTGGATAAATAGCGGACAGTATCGCCCACTTAAAGCACTCGTTATCATTTTCATTTTTCACGTTAATGACTGCCTTTTTATCTTTAATTCTTTTCGGTAAATCAATGTAGGATGATCCTCTCAGTGGGTTGTATTTATTGATCCTCACCTCAAGGTTTTTAATTCTAACAAGCGTCCATCCCGAACCCTTTGCAACAAACTCCTCCATTTCTGTCAATAATTTTTGGATAACCGATCTGTAATAAGCTACCAAATCAGTTGATTCTAAGATGACTGCGTTTTCTGTTTTGAAGTTTTTCTCCATTTCTATAATAGCATCGTCTTTACCCTTTTGATAGTCACAGAGGAATTCGAAATTAACCTTCAAACCATGCAGCCTCTTTATGTGTTTAGTGATGAGTCCCCGGACTAGTGACGCCACATCGTTCAAAAAGTCTTTGGGAAGCATCAGGTTGTGTTCATTTTGGATGTCGTACGTCTTCAAGCGAGATTCAAAGGCTGTATTAACTTTGTGGAGGGTGTAGAGCCTTCTCTCTCGCGTATCTAAAAACAGGTCTGAATCAAACCCGAAATGACGGTTGAACAATACGCTTTCTATGTATGCTATGATGTCTGCCCTCCTTCCTAACCTGGAATAGCCTCTAATGCCATGCGTTCGACAAAATTCCCGTAGTTGGGGGAGAGTCATGTGATGTAGTCGATGCTCCACCCTTCCACACTCTGGGAGAGCGGTTGCCTTCTTTGGTATATAGTTTAGGTGCCCTTTAGATTGTAGGTGCTTATTCATGCTTGATCCCTTAAATAACTTACCGCAACACCTGATCTTACGCACTCTGTTCTTCTTTGGCTTGCTAAACAAGTCATTGTGGAAACTGGGAAAGCCGTTGAATGAGGTCGACCATATGATATGATATTGAATAAGGTCGACCAGCTCCAACTTTTTAAGTTTCGAGTAACCTCGAATATTATTTTCACGACAGTAGCCTTGCAACTGTCGAACGGTTTTAGATTGAAAATCCATTTTGTCTTTCTTTAGAACTACAAATCGTTTCTTTAAATGCTTTTATTATTGAAGGGGTAAACTTTTTACGATTCAATTTTTAATGAGTATTTCAATCATTAAAAATAAAGTCATATCTACATCTATTAAATGATGGAAGGGCATGTCATCGATGTCGCTTTCGATCGATCGCTATCGCTATCACTATCGCTATCACTGTCAGCCTGATATATTGAAAAGGTTTCGTAGAGGTTTCGAAAAGGTGGTTTTTTTACCACGAAACCCTCTAATGGTGTACAATAATATAAAACCCTGAAGCCAACATATAATCTTAATAATCTTATTTCATCCCTGGTCAAAATCATACCAACCCTGGGTATATCATTTTTTAAAAATAAAATTGAGTTGTTCGACAAACGTATTAGGATAGATTTCCCGTGCTCAGTAATGTCAGAAACCAAATATAAGCCATCCACTGACTCAAAGTTATCAGTACTCAAATCGTTTAATTTTTTTACAATACGATCCATATTCTTTATTTAAAGGATAAATATATTCAAACTTGAGGAAGGTAACAAAGGGTATCTAAACATTTAATGGTTGATCAACCATTAAATATAATTATGGTTCATTTTTGTCCAACTCGGGTTGTATGTCGACAGGTTCATTTTTGTCCAACTCGGGTTGTTTGTCGATAGGATCATTTTTACCCAACTCGGGAGGTATGTCGACAGGTTCATATTGTATCACAAATCTATTACATATGTTTGTCAGAAGGATGCAAACCAGCTTTTTAAAATGGAGTTCGTAAAAGGTATCTGAGAGCAAATGGGCTTTATAAGTCATGAGGTGACAAAGATCTATACGAGCCAGATTTTTCATAATAAAATCTTCGTTAAAGGTTTGCCATTGAACAATTCTACCCCATTCAAGGTAATCTGCGAATTCCGTCATAAAATCTTCAGTGAGCTTTTGTTTGACGCAAATGAGTTCCATATCGATTTTGTCTATATGCCGACGAATAAATTCTTCTGAGAGTACTTGGAATTGAGAAACCATTCTCCAATCTAATTTGGAAGCATGTTTATCCAGGAAGGGTTCTGACATTATCTGATATCTGGAAACTACTTCCCAATCTAAATATTCAGTATTTCTGTCCATGAAATCCTCTGATAGAACTTGATATTTGGATGTATAGTACCAGTTTAATAGACCTTTGTGTTTTTCTACAAAAGGCTCCGAAAGCTTCTGATACTGAGAGATGACCATCCAGTTTACCAAACCTTCGAATTCTTTGATAAACTCTTCCGATAAAGTTGAATATTGACTTATGAGCGACCAGTTAACATAATTTTTACTAACTCTGATTTGTTCTTCCGACAAACCGCTTTTTGATATTTCGTTCCACGCCATTTATTATATGTACAATTTTTTACGGCAGCTGGAGTGTCCACTTGATTTCTTCAATTTTTAGAAATGGTTGAACTGTGAACTCAGCATCACATCGTAAGAAAATTTTTAATTGGTCATCTTTTTTAACCTCTCCGAGAATTAACACGAATTCAGTGGCTACTTTTATCTTGTGAACGTACTGCTTGTTATTAATGTATAACTTAACAACGATTAATTCATCGATTATCTTTTGAGGATCAAGGTACAATCCCAGTCTAAAAAAACCGTCCCGAGAGAATTTACAATCTGAGTTCAAAGCATCACCGGAAAACTTCGTAAATATAACGGCATTCGCATTGGTACTAGGTCTAATAGTTATGTATCCTGATGTGGTGGTTGCATAACATACTTTATTGTCAACATATTTTTCCAAGTACTTTTTATTAACAGCATTCATGTCTTCAATAGGGTCAGCGACATTGCCTATCCTTTTACCTTTAGCGTCAATGGGTCTTCTATCATGTAACTTCAGGTACTTCTGATCTAAATCTTCCAGAATTTTTTCTATCTCTTCTCGGAGTTCAACCCTCAGCGTGTGAGTGACGGTAGTGGAGTTACGAATTAACTCAGCTTCCAGATAACTTTTAGTAGTTACATCCCGACTCTCAATCGGTGTCTGGCAGTTTTTCAAGATCTTATTTTCCATATCGTAGTTACCGTCGTGTGTGAGTTTAAACCCTATGCCTGGAATACCAGGAGGTCCTTGTTCTAATTCTTCATCGAAAAGCGGGTAGTAGGCAGCCATTTATTTAAATATAAAATAATTTTTATAGTCATGGACTATAAAAATTAAAAATGGACTATAAAAATGGCTTATAATTTCAAAGTCTTGATCATGGTAATATTTTGATTGTTAATATTTAAGAGGCATTTCTTGTGCTCTTTTAAGATGAAGTAAAAAACATAATCTTTGGGGGCAGCGTTCCTTAACCTCCAGTTAAACTCAATCATTAAGTTATTCGTATCGGTATAGTTTTGATGATGAGAGAGATTAAAGCAGATGATTGGATACAACTTACCAAAATTCGAATAATTGACCATACAACCTGTTTCAGACGTGATGGTGTTGAGTCCAGATTCCAAAAAGGCTGTGTATAATCGATTATAATCACTTTTCTCAAAATCCATCATGTAACTGACAGTTGGCACTTTTACATTGTTGATCATTAACCAACATTCCGTCATATCTAAGTTATCAAACAGCATGTTATTGCGCTTCGAATTTTCGTATCTTTCAGTGTACTGAGGAATTACGTACAAAGATAAGACTTCATCAGAAGTAGCTTTTATGGTATAAGAGCCGCTAGCGTTTTTATAGAAAATATTAGACTTTACAATGCTGTGTTGGTTCCAGTTTATTTCTACATCCTTATTCGATAACTTTAATTCGTTAAATATTGAAGCCGCCGCATTTTTAAATCGTACGTAAGGTAGCCAGAGTGATAAATCTTCTACAACGACTTTATAGATCTTATGTTGCTCGTTGGTGTACAGCATATTTAGACTGTGATTTCTCTGGAACTCAAATTTGACTTGGAACCCCGTGATTACTTTTTTATATTCACGGAAGAAATCAAACACGTACTTTAGTGGGATCCATATAGTTACAACCTTGCTATTTTTAGTGAATTCGCTTCTTTCTGTATATCCCTGGTTATGGTTCTCATTAATTCCGAATTTTTCGAAAAACTCAGTAATCTTTGTGGTATCTACTAACGTGCCATCATATTTCAAGCGTTCTCTATCAGCTGTGTCCGACGTATCAGTGTAGAACAGCATATTAGTAGCTTCGGCAGAAGAATAGTCAGGCGTAAAATGTATTAAGCCCAACACTTGTCGCATAAGAGCGGAATAATTTATGTTGGATTCTATTTCAGTGGTTCCTAATGTAAACCTGTTAGCATTGATCAAACCACCTCCATTCACGAGAGCTACATTATCATTCACTATGGCAGTACCATCGTTGTTAACAATTTTCAATTTTTGCTGTAAATAACCGTTAGAGTATAAAATGTTGGCGTTGGTGTCTTGAATAAAGAAATGGTAAGAGGCATTTTCCATAGAATTATCACTATTTTCATGCCTTACCTCTCTATATTCGAAACTTTCGATGTCATCATCGTAATAATAATTGGTGCTGTTTAATTCAAATATTTTATTCATTTATTATAATATAATTTTTTTTTCTTCTCCTCAATTTAATAGCTATATGGCTATTAAATCGAATTTAGAAAAACTTTAGTCCAGCTCCATGTTTTTTCTGCTTTGATAATATCTCCTTTATTTTATCCTGCACATACTTACCTTCTAATTCGGCCTCCTGCAGGACGTCGGAAAAGAACCCTCTTCCTTGTATCTTCTTACTCTTTCTTTGAAGTCTGTGTTTATTCATTTCTTTATTATAGGGCGATAAAATTGTATTGTACTTCTTGCTTATTGAGCGGTATTAAATCACCTCTATGATTGGTTACTTGCATTCTGATTCGGTAAACACTATCCATTCGAACAGGGTAAAACAGAGGTTTGTCAAATGATTTTATAATCTGACTACCTGGACGATTACTGTTTGTAAATGAATAGATGACGTTTGTAGAGTTGAAACCGTTGATATACGCCCCCTCTGCGACATCGCAATGTATATAAATGTTATCGTTTCCCCCAGATAAGTCAGCAATGTACTTTCCTACTTGTTCAAGCTCTTCGTGGATTTTAGGCTCGAAACCTAAAAGTGTATGCAGGTTTTTGGTTTTCGTTAAATCGATCTTATACCCGTCTATTAACTTAATGGCTATTCGCTGTCGTTCCTCCACTATTCCGAATTTTATCGGCGGATCGCTTCCAAAAAAATTAATCATGTAACGATTCAGCCCCTTGATAGTGTAATTTCCATCTGGTATCGTCAAATTTAACCACTGCTGACCATCAAAGTATGATAATTCCTCATCTTTGATATTGTCCCATGAAACGTACATCGAAAAGGACTGAAGGGCAATCTGTTTAAAGGTGAAAGGTCTAGTGTATTCAATCGTAAAATCTTCTGATTTTTCCGCGTTTTTAGAATCTAATATCAATAGAACCATTTTATTTATAGAGAACATTTTTTTCATTGAAGTCGCTGGGTTCTTGGGTAAAAGAATATAGCACATCTACAACTGGCCTACCCTTGTTTCTTTCACGAATGTACTTCATACAAAAGTAGCCGCATTTGACGGAAGCAGGGTGCTGTAGAAAGCTCGAGTTACACCCGATATTTTTCTTTCCAGAAGTCAGTAGATACTTGTTAATGTTAGGATGAATTTTGTATACGTGTTCTCCAAAAGGATCAAAATACTCAACAAAGTTATTTTTAGGATCGTTATAGTAGCAGACCCAGTGCGTACCAGGTCCTGTGACAATGTCCAGATTAATAATACCGTTTTCAAACCGACTCATCTTTTTAGGCAACAGATCGGAAGTAAAGACGCCCCTAAACCCCTGTTCATGTTTCATATTTTGTTCAATTACTTCGTCTGATATTCCCAGTTTTGATAGACGCCCTTTCCAATGGGCCTTTTTTTTACACATCCAGATCCTGAAATTTTTTCCAAAGCTTTCTTTGCTCCATATCCAGCCGCCCCACTTGCAGCACCTAGTGCTAAAGCCTTGGCCCCAGCAATTAACGCAGGTAATAGAAAAGGTAGAAAACCACCCGTTTTCTGGAGCTGCGTCTTACTGATAGTGATACGCTTCCCCTTCCCAATTTGAGCTATCTGTGTTCGAGTTAAATGTATATCTTTGTTGGGGGCTTTTGTCTTATCTATTTGTAGAGATACTTCTTCTCCTTTCTGGTATGCGGATTTTAGCTTAGCAATCTGATGATCGCTTAAATGTATTTTAGTCTTTATGTAATTACTCATTTATTTAAAGAAAAATTTTTGTAGTATTGTTTTACTTGCTCGTTGGTCATAGTTCCTTCTCTCAACAATGCATCCAATAAATCAACGACTTGATTGTGTAACTTTTTACTTTTGGACCCTTTACATATCTTATCAGTCAATCGGGCTAAAATTTCCATTTTGTCTTCTACTCCTTTACCGATATAAATTTCTTTTCTTTGCAAGTCTCTGAGTCGATCCCGATAATCTCCTAACGTAGTCATATGATCTCTCAAATAATCAGCCTTAGCTAATAAGCGATCTTCTCTTTCTTCATCCTTTTTAGTTATTCGAGATATCTGACTCATAATGTTTCCTTTTTGACGAGACATTTTTAGGTAAGTATCATTTACTTTACTCATAATTTCTTGCAAAGTTTCCTTGGTCTCATGGTACAATTTTGAGGGTCTTGGAAAGTTATTTTTCTCTAAAAACTCTACATCCAATTTTTTATCAAAATCATAGACTTCTAAAGGCGGTTCAATAGCTAGAGGAATGTGATCAACAGCATCTTTTATAGCCTGAATATTCTCCTTTCGATTAATTTCTTGTTCTTGTAGCTTTTCAGTTACAGGCTTGTGAAAGTCCGATAGTGCTTTCTGGATACCTAATTTTTGCTCTAGTTGTTGTTCGTTGTTTTTTCTAATTTCAGCCTGAAGCTTATAAACTTTAAGTTCATATTCAACTTCCTTTCTTAATTTCTTATTTCGTTCTTTTTGTATAGCATTCATCTTTATTATTATGCAAGAAAAATTTTACTTAAGCAAATTATATTTTTACTGAAGCAAATTATATTTTTACTGAAGCAAATTTTTAACATTAAATAAAGATGATTCAAATTAAAAATTATACAGAAGCAGAAGAACTTGTCGATGCAAATCAACATTATTTATTACCTAAACACCCTTTCAGACTTCTAATCGCTGGAGCTTCAGGTACTGGTAAAACGAACTTATTGCTGAATTTTATATACGACTATCTCGAATTTGATAATTTGTTCGTTTGTGCAAAAGATATGTACGAACCCAAGTATGGCAAACTGAAAGAAAAGTACACAATGTTTGAGGGCGTGGATATTGACTCGATAAAGTACCCCAAAAAGAAGAAGAAAATTATCCTAGAGTTATATGAAAGATTCGGCAAGAAAGGAACTTTATTCTCCTCTGATACAAAAGAATTTATAAAAGTGGATGACCTGGACGCATCTTGTAAAAATGTTGTTGTCTTTGATGACTGCATGACTGACAAGGACCAGAGGAGCATAGAAGATTTTTTCATCAGAGGTCGGAAGAAAAACGCCTCAATCATTTATCTTTCTCAATCTTATTATAGAACACCCATTGTTATCAGAAGAAACTGTAATTACTTGATATTTTTTAATATTCAACCGAGGGAGATTCAACAGATCATAAGAGAGATAGATGGTAGTTTGACAAAAGAAGAATTCAGTAGATTATATAAAAAGTGCATGCAACAGCCGTATGATTTCTTTATGCTTGATTTAGTTAATCCGGCTCTGAGATATCGGAAGAAATATTTCACCCCTATAAATAAAGATGGAAGAATACTTGCAAAAGAAAATTTACGTATATAGAAAGAGCTACCACCACTACCATAAAATTAGTGTCACTATGACCGTTAGCAAGTTCGTTTTAAGTTCATTGGGTTTATCAGCTTTTGTACTTGTTCCCTTAGCTGCTCTGAGCTTAAGCGTCGGTATTGTTGAAGTTATTGATAAAGCTTTGAATATCGCGGAAAGGAAAGAAGAGTACAAACAGTCTTACAAGTTTTACAAACAGCTGCTCAATTCATACAAATCGAATACCCTATCAGAAGAGGAAGTGTATAAGCGAGAGGAGGATTTCATCAATAATTTAGTCTACTTACCCAGAGAAAAATATATGAAACAAACCCTGCTGAATGGATATCAATATATGAGTAAATAATTTTTTATATATAAATAAATGTGTGGTAAAAAGACTTGCAATAAAGGAAAAGGTGTTGTTAACGCAGCAATTAATAATTTACCGTTTGAAATGCATCTGCCAGGGCATCAATTTACAGGACCAGGAACTCAACTGCTCAGAGGAAAAACTAGACTGAACCCCGATTTAACATACAAAGAATGGAGTAAGCCTATTAATAGGGTTGATGATAGTGCCTATAAACATGACGTGTGCTACATTAAAAACAAAGATACCGAAACCAGAAACAAAGTGTGTGACTCAAACATGATAAAAGAATTGGACGACATTCCCAATCCAAGTTTTCGTGAAAGGCTAGATAGAGCTGTTGTGAAGCCTATTATCAAAGCAAAGAAGACATTTGGAATGGGCTCAAAAATATATTGTCTCAAATGTAAAACACACACCGACACAAAAGATGAACAGCATGTCACCTCTAAAAACGCTAGACCTATGTTGAAAGGTATTTGTGTGGGTTGTGGTTCTAAGAAGTGCCGTTTTTTACCGCTGAAGGGGTAACTGAGAAGGGTTGCCCCGAAAAGGTTTATTACGATCCCGAAACAGGATTTTGTGGCATAAATGTACTGAGCAGAAAAACTGGTTTAAGTCGAAAAGAAGTCTCGGAATTTTTACACCGACAGGATGTATACACAAAGCATAAACCACTTATCCGTAAGTTCAAAAGAAGGAGAATTTACGTGTCACATATCGACGACCAATGGCAAGCTGATTTACTGTTTGTCTATAAATTTGCGAGAAGTAAGTTTAATGATGGTATCAAGTACTTATTAACAGCTGTTGACTGTTTCAGTAAATATGCATGGGCTGTTCCTCTAAAGGATAAATCAGCAGAAGAAGTAACTCAAGCATTTAAAAAGATCTTCAAAGAAAGAATACCTGAAAGGGTTCAAACAGATAAGGGTTTAGAGTTCGTCGGAAAAACAACTCAAAAATTATTCAAAGAAAATAATATCCAATGGTTCACAACAGAAAATGTTGAAATAAAAGCTGCCATGGTTGAAAGATTTAATCTCACTCTTGGTAATAAAATAAAGCTCTACTTGTGTGCAAATAACACTGAAAGATACATAGATGTATTGGATCAATTAGTGAAGAATTACAACAACTCATACCACAGAAGTATAAAAATGACTCCTGTTGAAGCTAGTCTAGAAGAAAACAGTAGTGAAGTCTACCGCAATTTGTTTAAAGAAAAGGTCATACGTAAACATAAATACCAGGTAGGCGATAAAGTAAGAATATCTATATATAAGTCTACCTTCAGAAGGGGTTATCAAGCAACTTTTACAGATGAAATATTTGTCATTTCTGAAGTATTAGAAACCGACCCAATCACTTATAGAGTTCAGGATTTAAATAATGATGGGGTTATAGGCACTTTTTATGAATATGAATTAGTAAAATATGATAAGAAAGACAATGTGTATAAGATTGAAAAAATCATCAAAAAGAAAGGGGACAAATATCTAGTTAAATGGTTAGGTTATCCTGAGACTAGCTGGATTGATAAAAAAGATTTAGTTAATTAATTTTTAATAGCCGAATAAGCTATTAAAAATTATAATCACTTATCGGGGCCTCAGCTCTTCGTGACATGTTGTTCAGACGTATCAGCCGTTTTTTTTAATTTATAGGGTAAAAAACTCCAATTTAATGCTTCGAAGATGGTTCTGCAGATTTCTTCATTCTGAATAAGCGTCTTCTTGAGTTTAGGTAACTTAACTAGAAGGTGTGAAATATAGATGTCGTAACCTCTTTTCCGTAATATATGGTATAAGATATAGTCTTTGCTGATTATGTTTTTTCGCTCTGGGTACATCTCCTCATATTTATGGATAAAAGAAGAAAAGTCGTTCAAAAGCTCTTCTTCTAAGGGTAGGTTATGCAACCCTAACCATTTAGCCAGATTTTTCATTCGATGTTTTCGCCTCTGTTGTTTCTGCATGTTTAAATACATATCGAGATTATTGATAGGGGGTTCATTTGGATTATACCTCAGCTCTTCGTGACATGCTTGGCAAATGTACCAGCCATCATCATTTTGAATTACATATTTGTGTTCACATTCATGAGTTTTCAAGTCTCCGTCTGAGGTAACTTTATTGTCCAGACCTAACATTCTTATTAGTTCCAACATTTCCTTCGATGCTTCGATCATTATATTCTTTTATAAGTTTGACAATTTTTTCAAACTGATCATGCAACTTTTTTAAAGATTTTTTCACTTCTGAAATGTCATCGCTATAAACATCTAATTGAACATACTGATAAAGAATTCTATAGCAATATATCTCAGACTCAATTTCATTCATTTTATTTATATCTTTGTTTTCTTTAACTCAGATAAAATACGAAGCAGTATTATTTTCCGCTTGGAGAGTTTCGACCTTGTTTTCTACTTCCTGCTTTCATAACGTCTGTAGCGAGCGCTGACCTTGACTAACATCTCTTCCTCTTTAAAGAAGAGTTCTCTCAGAGGTAGAAAAAAGCGGAGATTACGAGAATCAAAGGGAGATGGCAGCACTATATGGAGGGTATTTATTTTTCGCGATTGATTTTAAGCATCTATATTTTTTAATCAGATATACAATAGTGATAGATATTTTGAAGAATTCTTACATTATAAGAGGGAAATAACTTGTTTAAAGTGCTATTTTTGAAGATTTTCGTCTGTGGTGTAATGGTTAAATTAAAGGTATGTGTAAATTTTGATGGGTACCCATGGCAAACGGTTAGCGCGCAGACCTATTAACATCTAGGTCCCAGGTTCAAATCCCGACCTCTCCCAGTTTGTTAATCAATCCGGGTTGATGGTTTATTGAACTATACCGAGCCAAAAATGACATGTCAGCTTGCTTTAGTCGTTGTTCCAATAAAGCAGCACTCATCGATAATAAGTGGTGGGCGGGCCCGACGCTAGGCGTCAAAGTCTTACAGTGTTGTCCTTATATGTTGTTTGTAAGCCTCAGTGGCGGTGGGCTCAGAGTGTATTTGGTCTTGAATTCGGCTCATCAAGAAGGGCCCGAGTTCTTTGGGGACATACTGACCAGTGATCTGTTTATTGAGAGGATCATTATTGTCAGCTTTAATCTCATAAAGTCCGGTGTGGGAAAGACCACATCGGGTTTCACAGCATTTTACCAATCTTTTGGAACGCTCGGTTTGCTTCCAGTCGATAAACCTTTTCTTCCCTCCCAACTGACATAACTTAGTTGCGTTGAAGCACCCCGTGCTCTTATCAACAACCAGCTTAAAGTCACTGAACAACCCATAGTAGAAGTTGTCCTTCGAATTTGAGATTGAATATACTCTGAGCCTACCGGGAGGCATTTTGCAAAAATTTTTAATGATTATTTTCAATGTGCTCTCGACCTGCAACAAATCCAAGGGAAAGGCAACACATGCCACCACAGGGAAAGCCATCAAGGGCATCAGAGAGCGGAGTTAATCTTCTAGGGAAAATATGTGATATGTCCGGCCCGGACCTGAAAATCGGCGTATATTTTTTAATGGTGATGATACCATTAAAAGAAAATTTACTGTTCAAATTTAAACATTTGCGCTGGTAGTGCTTTTCCGACATTTTTAGTTCCCAAATATACAAAGAATAGAGGTTTAATCTCATTAAGCTCCATATAGTCAGACGCTTTTTCGTCGCATCGTTTCGGTAGATACAAATTTGAGCCGTCTTCTAACTCCACTACTAGTTTGTCACCATATTTGGTTTTGACCTGTTTAATTTCCATGACAGGGTATTTTACGTCGATATTGAGCTCATGCATCTTCTTGAAACTTCCTTCCAATGTACTAAGTGCGTTTAGTTTCTTCAACAGTTCCATGGTTTTTGTTCTTTCTTTACATTAGAATTCTTTTCTTTAAGTGCTTAAAATATTGTTGGGGTATCATTTTTTAACGGGCCCGCAGATTCTAAAAGGGGTCGCGGCATGCTTAGGGGGTGGCCGTCCGCGGGGGTGCTCGCCGAAGGGGGTACCTTCGCTCCCAACGACTTTTCGCTTGCTCGCTCCGGAAAATTGGTGTGGTTGATATAGAGCCATCACTTTCTCGGAAGGTGCTTGCGCTAGAACCTTGCTAATGGTTGATTTTGATACCATTGCTTGTTTAATTTGTATGGCTGAAATAGAGCCATCACTTTCTAAAAGGGGTGTAGCTTTAATGGAGGTCTTTACCCCATTGTTTAATCGTATTTGTATGGATGAAATAGAGCCATTACTTTCTAAAAGTGGGTCCGGTTTTTATGGGTGGGTTTCAAACCATTGTTTTTAAAAGTGGGTTGAAATTTTATGGGTGATATAGAACCATTACTTTCTAAAAGTGGGTGTGGTTTTAATGGGGGGTTTCACACCATTGTGTAATCCCATTTGTGTGGATAAAATAGAGCCATTCCATTCTAAAAGTGGGTGTGGTTTTAATGGGGATTTGAGAGCCTTTGTTTTTTATAGGGGGGTAAGGAATTTATGGCGGTTTTCATACCATTGATATCTAAAAGTGGGTGGAAGTTTTATGGGTGATATAGAGCCATTCCATTCTAAAAGTGGGTCCGGTTTTTATGGGGTTTTGAGAGCCATTGTTTTTTAAAGGGGGTTGAAATTTTATGGGTGATATAGAGCCATTCCATTCTAAAAGTGGGTGTGGTTTTATGGGTGATATAGAGCCATTACATTCTAAAAGTGGGTCCGGTTTTAATGGGAGGTTTATGGCTGTGGTCCAGCTCTCTCATATGCACACTACTTGTGTGTGTTTGTGTGTGTGTGTCTGTAATTCTGTGGAGACGATATTTCACGAACGAATATAGCGATTCGAATGAAATTTGGTACAAATATCACAATCCGTGAATACTGGAAGTCTATTGTTTTTAAACGTAATCGAATGTTCAGAACCCCCCCCCCCCCCTTAAATTGTCGAGTGAAATTTTAAAAAAATCAAAACCTTTAAAAAAGTTACGCAAATAGACATTTCTTATGTAATTTTTCCTTAGAAAACGATTAACATAAACGTTAGAACGCTAGTATGAACCGTTCTCGAGATATTGTACATTTTTCAAATAAATTTCTCGAAAAACTCCATAAATTAAAAACAATATATTAACTGTTGGGAAATATGTTCACTTTCCATATGTAATATCGTGCGATAAATTGGGTGACATTATTCTCGTGGATCTAGCTCGTTCCATTCATGAGAAAATATACTTTAAGTAATAATTTTGCATTTGAGCTCCAATAGTTATTTAACTGCTATAAGAATAACTTATTTCTCCGTCCATAACGCTTGGCGAGATTTTGGCGCCGAATTTGGTGGAATGTCACCAACTTGTCGACCTTTTTAAATGGTGCCAAATTAACAAAAATCTCGCGAAATGTATAAAAATGACACTATATCAGTGAAAATGACGACTAATTGACGAAAATTCAATTTCTTGGAAGGAATATAAGTAGATACTATAAGAAAAACCTATTTTTCTATTGTAAAAATAGTGAATTCATTGCATTATATAAGGAAAGTCATGTGTTGCCCACATCAGATTTTTTAAAATTTATATTTAGTTTATAAATTATTCTATTTTTAAGTACTTCTGAAGTGAACATTTTTCTTCAGTAGCGGTAAAGAGTCGAGCTGATAGGGTGTAAGACAGTGGTCGTCAGAGCCGTCCGAGTTTGCATGCCAACAAACAGGGGGAGGACCAACAGCGACCCTATTACGCCTGCGCAACATGAGGCAAGAAAGAGCTCGCAGTGGTGAGACAACCTAGAAGTTCGTCAACGCACGAAGATTGCACTCTGACGACCAGAGTTCGATTCACACCTTTGCCTGAATTGTCCCCTTGTTCACGCGGAGTACGGGCGCATTAAATATGTGGGTCAAATCCTCCCGAGAGGTTGGGGGTAGGGGAAAGCGGGTATGTCCCTGTGGATGCCTGTCCCACTGGGTTCCAGCCATTGGGTGGCACTTTTCACCAGTTCATTTAGATACCTTACACCTTCGGGTAGGTCGGATGATGTGGTTTGAACAATTAAAAAACAGTAGGTGATTCACAGTCAGGCTTCTGTCTGTGAACAAGAAACTAAGTGTATTAATTGCGAAGAGTTTAACCATTACAGGAATGGTAAATTGAATACCATGCTCTCTTGTAGGAGTTACGAACGTCATACTTACAAGAAAGATCTGAGAATATACGAAGATGTGGAATTACGTACCTCCCTCCCCCCACTTTCATAAAATAAAAGAGTAAAATAAGAAAGTATAAATAATAAAAGAATAAATCGCGAAATGTCCGGATTTTGGTATTTTTAATCCCGGGATCTCGGATTCCAGAAATTATCACCCCCAAACCCCAAACTCTTTACCTCCCATTGCTTCCCAAGTCAGTAAATCCATTGCAGCAATTACGTCCTATACACAACAACCCCCAGACTAATTACCATTACAATGCGCCCTCCTCTTAAATGGTTCATCCAGTTAAAGCAGGGATTGAAGGATGAATGGAAGAATAATCTGACAAAAAAAATCTTTTCAAGAAATTCCAATCCTCGAGCAGAAAAATAAGATTTCCGGAAGAGTTTCGGCCATTGTTGGGGCTACGTGATTTTTTTTTTTTCTTTTGAGGTCTCCAAACGAGACGAGGAAAGGCGAAATGCCACCGGTCATTACAAAAGACGACATCAAGAAAATTAAACTCATGTCGGGGGATAATTGGATTGCCAAAGGACGCACTTAGAATTTCGTATTTAAGAAGCTTTGAAAGGACTTAGGGTAATAAATTTCCTGGAATCTTTTGAGAGTGGGTATTATTAAGTATGGGTTGCATTGCTCTTTATATTGTACCGATTTGTTTAATTTGGTGATTATAGAAAAAAATGGTGTTACGTATTAGAAAAATTTGAGCAAAGTAATTTAGCACAAATAAAATGATAATGCAGCATACTGCTGTTTCGAGAAAACGTTGGATCCCCTTCGTCAGTGAAAGAGAACCAATAAACCCGAAGTTTCCTTGCAACGACGGAGATCTTCGAAACAGTTGTATGCTGGCAAAGTGAATTGCATGTGACGAACATGAGCTCTAATATGCAAACCACAAGCGCTAGACGAGATTTGCATATTGATCATTTTAAAATCGATACATTTAATAAATATAATTTAAAATAAGAAATATCAATCATGCATAAAGTTGCATGAAATAGTCGCCAACCGAAATGCAATCATCTGAAGCTATCGCATCTCTGCAATGCGATACATTCAGCGGTAATATATTTTAATTATCACAGAACTACAACCATTTATTTTACTCGAAAACTTAAAATTTAATCGGAAAAAAAAATGAGCTTTCTTCAAATGGCGTCATTGAAATATATATCGTCTGGCTCTCTATGTAAAAGATGTGAATATTTTATTTGCACACTTTTATTCCAGACTCCAGAGTTAAATAATTTTGCGTAAAAAAATTCAGCAATTCTTATACAACTCATCTTACAATCACTTATTTACATTCTGTATCCATTAAAATTAGGCTTCATTGTAGAAATAATCAAAGTTTGATGATCATTTAAACTAAAACATATTGTTTGCGCAGAATATAGATGAACAGAAAATACGCAAAAATAAAGCGGTTTTAGGACGGATGCAACACTAAATATAAATTTAAAAGAACTTTAATAATCACAATTTTTACACTTGGAATTAAATATGGATGCCATATTTTATTGTGAAGTGGGTCACGTGATCTCTTCATATTATATGGGTTGTTGTTGAGACCCAGACCGTCCGACCTACCAGAAAGGTGTAAGGTAACTGTTTGGACGGCCGGGAAGTGCCACCCAATTTAGACCGGAACCCAGTGGGGGAGGCATCCACAGGGACCGTACCCTCCTTCCCCTACCACCAACCTCTCGGAAGAATTTACGAACTCGCATTTTTAACGTGATCGTACTCCGCATGAACATGGCGGCAGTTGTGGCAGCGTACAAATCCAGCGCGCAAACCACCGGGCTACCGCGCCCGAAATGTGCCAACAGCACGCGTGTTCCCAGGTAGTCACCCACCTAAGTACAAACCGCACCCAATGCTGCTTGACTTCGGTGATCTAACGAGAACCGGTGTTATCAGCACGGTAGGGCTGTTGGCTCATATTATATGGGTGTAATTACTATTTTAATTTTTATTTAAAATCTACCAAACATATTTTGCTGAAAATATTTTCATATATATGGGATAATTTGAATATTTCCTAAAACTTTCAAAGCAATTTGTGAATTTTAAATTCACTGAAAGTATGTTTGAAATATTTGATCCTATAGGGTTCAATATATTTCATTTTTTCAATCCGGATTCAATCCAGAACTAATTGGGTGATATTATTCTGTTACATTCCCAAATGCCCCACAAACCGTCTGAACAACGTACTAAAATTTCATTTTGATAATGTCATTTCCGCAGCAGTTATCGTGCGAACGGACAGACAACCAGACAGAATGACCAAAGTTATAAGCACTTTTCAACTATGTTGTAAAGTGTTAAAAACTAATAATTTTTAATTATATCGATTTTAAAATGATCAATATGCAAATCATCTTGTCTCGTGGTTGTGGCCTGCTACTTAGAGCTAATTTTCGTCATCTACAATTTACTTTGCACTTATGATGCAATAATGTTCGAAAATTCTGTGGTTGTGTAATTTTTATGTACGTCATTAACGGTGTTTTTTATTAACACATCACAACATTGTTTGAAAAGCGTTTATGACTTCGTCAATTCTGTCTGTCTGGCTGTCCGTCTCTTCGCACGATAACTGCTGTAAAAATGAATTTATGAAAATAAAATTTTAGTATGTTTTTGACACGATCTGTGGGACATACAGGAATGTAAATGAATAATATCCCCCCAATTAGTTTTAGATTGAACCCGGGTTGAAAAAGTGAAATGCATTGACCCCTGTGGGACCCAATTTTTCAAACAATTTATAAGCGGAGTTAAAATTCACAAATTGCATCGAAAATTTTAGGAGATATTCAAATTATCCAGAAAAATATATAAAAAATTTTTTAATAAAATATGTTTGGTATTTTTAAAATAAAAATTAAAATAATAATTGCACCCATATTATATGAAGGATCACGTCACCCACTTCAAAATAAAGTATGGCATCCATCTGTTTTCCAAGTGTCAAAATCGTGAGTTTTTTTAAATTTATATTTAGTGTTGCATCCGTCCACTTTATTTTTGAGTAATATCTATGCATCTATATACTGCGCAAACGCAATTACAATATTTTTGAGTTTAAATGATCATCTAACTTTGATTATTTCTACAACGAAGTATTGTAGTATTGTGGTAATTTTAAAAATATCACCGCTGAATGAAAGGAATGGAATAAAAATGTATGAATGAAATATTCACTGCTTTTATTTAGAGAGCCAGGCGATGTATATTTCAATGACGTCATTTGAATAAAATTAATTTTTTTTTTCTATGATGTTTTAAGTTTTCAAATATAATAAATTACTGTAGTAATGTGATGATTTTAAAAATATCACCGCTGAATGTGTCGCATTTTAAAGATGTTTAAATAAAATTTCATTGCAGTTGGAAAGTGTTTCAGAATCAAAGCTTTATGCATGATTGATCTTTCTTGTTAAAGATATTTTAATTAACCAATTTTGGTTGTCTTTAATTTTTTTTTAAACTTTCCATAAGTTACAGGGAATGTATTGGAATCTTGAAGAAAGAACAGAGCTCGAATTTTCTGCGGATCTGTATGTTTTGAGCACTCTAAAACAGTGTTTTCTAACCTGTGGTCCGCGAGCCACATGTGGTCCGTAGTATGTTTTCAGGTGGTTCGGAACAGCGGATGCCAATAATGTAAAAATGTCGCCTTAAAAGCTAGTAAACAGCTGTCGTAAAGTGAAACGGCCGCCATATAAGAGGGAGAAATAAGATAATATATTTAACTTCTCTGAGTCTTAATAATAACAAAAACTCTGATGCGGGCATCATACGACTTTACCTACAGACTCAAACTCATTTTATCATTATTTCTTTAATAACTCTTTAAATTAAGTTTAATTGCACAAAATAACAAGCACAATTATTTGAAATTACACCGAATTTTGCACTTTTAATTCGATTTCCGTTTTCATTTGATAACTGGGCGTATTTTCAAAATCGGCGTAGCAGAAATGCGAATAAACTAAAATATCTGGAAAACGATTAGTCCTAGAGTAATGAGATTGATCTTATTCTAGCCTTCCTTTTAATTTTGACGATATTTTGCGGCTCATTTCGTTCTGTTTTATCGAAACGTGCCAAAATCTAATCAGCACCAAGGTAACCAGCAAATGATTTATCTACCGAATTTTGTGAAATTTAGTCAATTAGTTTTCATCTAGAGTGGATACATTTTTGACAGTACGTATATGCTCCACTAATTTCACTAAACAGCCGATATTATTCTTAAAACATTGAGGTATGTAACAGTTCGATGTAGCACGTATCACATCAACTGCTCTCCAACTAAGTGATCCATTTATAGACTCTCTATAGAAACGTTTAGAAATCTCTCATATGTCGTAAAATATTCGTTATTTGGAGGTGTTTCTCGAACCTTCGAAAAGTCATAAAATGTCGCCAAATTGGCAATAAATCGTCAAATCTGGCAACCCACCTTTGAACTTCAGCATATGGCAACTCTACATTCACGTCATAGGAAAGGTCGCCTGTGCCGGCGTTTTCTCCGCTAGTTTTTAAAAAAGACTAGTGAGTGCATTTTACACGTTTTACACACTATCCTAACATATTTTACGCTAGGGGGCGCTGCGTTTTCTTTCCTTTTTCCACCAAGCATGAGCAGTTTACTATACAAAGTCCTAACGTGTACACTCATAGACCTACCCTTACAATATTATTGCGGTGTATAAAGTGGTGCTTAAAAACATATTAAAACTTCTACTTATGCATAAAACTTATTGAGGGGCTTAAACATTCCCGAGAACTTTGTATAAAAATATTCCTTTAACTTGCGGCTTTTTATCCTAAATCCCACATGTAAAATGCACTCATGCATAATGCACAGATCAAACTCAAACATTCTTGAAATTTCACGTATAATGCAGATGGTAAATGTTATACAGAAGGTTCACTCATATGAGGTCAGTGAGTCATATATTTTACGATTTTTCGTGATCTAAAGCATATTCTCTTAGCTACCACTTTTTAATAGTAAATGAAGGTATTTAAAATTTTCTCTTAAAAATAAATTTTTGTTTTACATTTCTATTATGAACAAAAAACACGAAAAAAATAGAGCGTTAAACGGAAAAATCCAGCATTTCTTTTTTGTCTTTTAGCTGAGTTATAAGGGTACACATTGCCCTAAAAATGGTCAAAATATCGATTTTCAGTTTTATTGCTGTAGGTGACATTTCAAAGCTGCATCTGCATAATTTCAGAAATTAAAGTTTCTCTGCACGATGAACGAATGGAAACAACTTGTTATCAAAAGAATTTTTTTAAGCCCATTAAAATGAAGGGTAACATGCTATTGTTGCGAACGCGAGAGTGTTTTGTTTGGCGCCTCCTCTTGCGTCTGTATTGAAGGCCAGTTGAAGAAAACACATTGCCTGACGTCAGCATGATGGGAGAATGACGTGAGCCCAGGGTTGCCACGACCTCCCTGTTAGATAAAGGGTTGAAATATTTGGCAATTTATCGCCAATTTGGCGACTTACGGAATGTTCCAGCAACTTCTATGTTGTAGGGGAGTTGACGAAAGGAAGTAACACGAGCTACATTGGACTGCGGTTTTTGTCAATGTTTTGAGAGTAATAGAGGTTGTTTTGTTGCAGACCCAGGCCGTCCGACTCGTCCGAGGACTTGAGCAGCTATTTGGGCGACCGGAGCGGTTGCTTTGTGAAATTACTTTCGTCAACGTTTCGAGAATGATATCGCTTATTCTGTGAAATTAGTGGAGCATTTAAGTGTTTGATTGTATACTGTTCCTGCTTACTTTGTGCTTGTGAATAATCGTTAGTTATCCAGAAACTTGAACACGTTCTTGTATCCTGTGTATACACCCACGATTCTAGAGGATACGTTTAGTAACACTGTAATTGTAATCAGTTGCAACAATGATGCATAATTTTCAAATTTTTCAATCATTGTTGTGAAAAATAGTCACGATATAATATGTTTGTTTGGGACCGAGGTGGGTGGGGGGTTACATTTTCAACTATGATATCAAATGGTAGATTTTTAAAGCCCTTTAAAGTAAAAGGTAGCACGCTATAATTGTAATCATTTGGACCAACAATGCAGATTTTTCAAAAAAATTCTTGTAATATTTGGAAAAAATAAATCCAAAAGCTACTTAAAAATGGATTCTAGTATGAGAAAGTCGAGTGGAACGACACTGCACTTAATTTAAGAGTGTTCGTTTTCATATTTTGGACAGACTTAAATACTCATATATTTATACACCCGGTCGATACATTCGAAACTATTTTGCACTGCTGAACATGAGGTGCAAATAGTTTCGAATCCTGTATACGTTTACTCTAAATTCCACATGTGATATGCGTTCATGAATAATGTACAGAACTTTGCTGAAAATTCTCGTTTCATGCAAAAGGTATATGTTAAAAAGAGCGACCGTTTTCAACCTGGAATCGCTGAGGCTTGCTGGTTTTGAGTCTTGGTCTTCTAAAGCGCATATTCTCAAGGATGCCTATCCGGAAAAGGTACATATGAAAAATTCTTTGCAAATGTATTTTTTTAGAATTTCAGTTCTGAACTGTGGTCGATTGCACTATTGAAAGATAGCGTTTGAATGGAAAGATTTGGATTTTTTTTCTTCTTTTTTTTTTGACTTGAATAACACGGTGGTTTCCTGCTGAAATCGGAGCCTCACGAAAAATGTAAACACATCGGACGCTATAATATCTCAGGACCTAATGTATAAAAATGCAAATGTATGAATATATATATATATATATATATATATATATATATATAAATTCCCAAAAAGGACAAGTAACAATGTACTCGTAAATTTCTAGAAGAGTGACAGGAGTAACGGCCGGGGGGAGTTGCGACCCCCAACACTCCGGTTAAACTTTTTTCCGCCATGGCAAACGCTCCCGGTAGCCGATACTCCCTACCCTATTTACTTCATGACTCTTATAATATATATATATATATATAATATATAATATATATATATATATATATATATATATATATATATATATATATATATATATATATATATATATATATATATATATATATATATATATATGTGTGTGTAAACTCATGCTTGTGAAAATTGCAACGCGATTAAGCTGAAACTTAGAGCAAATGTAAATATGGGGTGTGCTATGCAAATAATTAGAATTTTACAGTTACCTCGCATGCGTAAGCTGAACAGCGACCGCTGTTTTAGCCGTATAAATAGAGAGTTGTAGTGGAGCGTTGAAAATTGGCTACCAGCGGTAAACGTATCATGAGAAGTCACTTTGCCACTACGACGACAGAGGGCGCTATATGATCACGTTACAGAATTTGAAGGGAAACGAATGATCGGCCTTCATGAAGAAGTTTTTTTTATTGTGCAATAGCAGCCCGTATGGTACGCAATGCCACGACGGTGATGTGAGTATGGAAGCAGTGGATTGATATTTAAGAGAACCGGACGAATCGCAAATCCGGCAGTGACTGACGAAATATTACGTCAGCGGGGGATGATAGACGCATCATCCGCATGGCAGTGGTGGCCCATATAGCTTCATCTCGCCAATTGGCAGAACGCTGGAGCACTGCTCCATCAATTCGTAGGCGTCTGTTGCACCATGTACTGTGTGCAAGAATTCCTTTGTACAGGATTCCCGTCATGCAAAACCATCGACGCCTGTGGCTACAGTGAGTTTCATATCAACATAGACACTGACGTGCCGAATGGCAACAAGTCGTCTTTTCCAATGCATCTCATTTTAGTTTAGGGTTCAATGAGGGCCACATCAACGTTAAACGCTATAGCGGTGAACGCCACCTTCTGGAGTGCGTTATTCAACGTCATACTGACGGACTCCAAGCGTGATGATCTGGGACGCCATTGGATATCTTGAACGATCTCAGCTGCTAAGAATTGTGGGTATTCTCAGCTATTCTCAACAGCAACCGGTACATTAGAGAAATTCTGGAGCCCGAAGTCGTACCCTTCCTTCAACGCATTCCTGGAGCTGTATCAACAGAACAGTGCCCGTTCACATGTTGCTAGGAGCTTCCAAAACTTATTTTCAGTCCAACAGATACAGTTTCTTCATTGGCCTGCCTATTTACCGGATTTGTCGCCTAATAAAAATGTCTAGGATTTGTTTGGTCGGAGTCTTACTCATGACGCTCCTCCCGTAACTAATACACCTGAACTTTGGGTTCGGATAGAAGCAATCTGAAATGCTCTTCCTTAGGTACAAATTCAAAATCTGTTTGATTCGATGCCGCGTCGTATAGAAGCACTTATTGCAGCGCGCGGTGGCTTCAGCAAATAATAATTTTCGACATGCAATGTTCTTTGTTTGTTCTGTAAATTTAATCGTTTATTTATGACAATGCAGGTCCTTTGTGGAATACATTTCATTCAATTTTGATGATTCCTTCTTGGCGTTCCAATTTATACAAACAGGAGTATAATTATATATTTATATAGAGAAACTAGAAAATTCCCCCTTAAAGGTTCATTCGCTCCCCCCCCCCCCCAGGCCAAAAAGTCATGAAAGAAACTCTGTGCCTTTTTCATATATTATTAGATTCCACCACCCACCCACTCTCACACACACAAAGATATATTATTAAATTTCGGCTTGGTCCTGAATTTTTTAAATATTTTGCTTATAATTTCGGTATTTTAATATTTTGAACCACTTTGAAAAAATTGTTAGAATTTCGATATTTTAATATTTTAAACTATTTTAATTTTAGAAGACGTTATTCACTCAAAGCAATTTCTGCTCCTTCAGAAGGGAGCCACCGCCGATGTTTCCCTCCCCCCCCCCTAAATTCCACACGTAATATGCGTGCATGAATAATGTATAAAACTTCGCTGGAAATTCTCGTATAATGTAAAAGGCATATGTTAGTACGAGAGATTGGGCTGTTAAACAGGGGATCGTTGAGGATTGAAGGTTTTCAGTTTTACCCTGATGCGCATATATTCTCTATGCCTTTTCTCGAAAAAGTGTATTTGAAATATATAATTTTAGCGTTTGTGTTCTGAACTGTGATCGACCTATGATCTTTACTGTTTTTTTTACCCCATTTTCAATTTATATGAAACAACTAAGCACATCAAAAGTTAACAAAAGAAGGAGTCTTATATAAGGCATACAACGACATCCGATAAATCTAAAATAATGAAAGTAGATTTCTGTTTGTCTGTATGTCTGTCTATTGGTCACATAGCAAAATAACTGACGTGTGGATTCACTCGAATTTCTCATGCAAAATCCATTTTCCAGTAGATTGTGTGTGTGTGGGGGGGGGAGGTTTTCTTCTTTTTTTCACATTTTACAAGAAATTTTTTGAAAAATCGGTATTGCGGATCCAAATGATGAATGATAGTTATTGCATGTAACATTATTGAAGGTTTTTATTTTTTGACGATTTTTTCAAAATTTCATTCAAAAAATTGTACACAAACCATTAAACATTTAAATTATTTTTGTATGTTCATAAAGTGGACCCTATTTCCTACAAAACAATAGCAATTATTTAGAATTATATCCATTAGGTTCGGAGATATAAGCGTCCAAAATGTTTACATTTTTTGTAATGCTGCGATTTCCGTCACAGATGCTTCATGCATAGATGTTATTCACATAAAAAAAAATCAGATGTGGGCAACACATGACTTTCCTTATATAATGCAATGAATTTACTACTTTTACAGTTAAAAAAATGTTATTCTTATAGTAGATACTTATATTCTTTCCAAGATATTGAATTTTCTTCAATTAGTCGTCATTTTCATTGATTTAGCATCATTTTTATCAACTTGGCGAGATTTTTGTTAATTTGGCGACAATTAAAAATGTCGCCAACTTGGCGACATTCCGTCAAATTCGTCGCCAAAATCTCGCCAAGCGTTATGGAAGGAGAAATAAGTTATTCTTACAGCAGATAAATGACTATTGGCATTCAAATACAAAAGTATTACTCAAAGTATCTTTTCTCATGAATGGAACGAGCTAGATCCACGAGAATGATGTCACCCAATTTATCGCATGGTATTACATATGAAAAGTGAACATGTGTCTCAATAGGAAATATTTTTTTTTTATTTTATATAACTTTTTGATAATTTTTCTGAAAAATGTGCAATATCTCGAGAACGGTTCATGTTAGTGTTCTAAAATTTACATCAATCGTTTTCTAATGAAAAATTACATAAGAAATGTCTATTTACGTAACTTTACTAGCGGTTTTGATTTTTTGACGATTTTTTCAAAATTTCACTCGAAAATTTAGGGGGTTCTGAACATTCGATTGCGTATAAAAACAATAGGCTTTCAGTGTTTACGGATTGTGATTTTTGTAGCAAATTTCGTTCAAATCGGTCCATTCGTTCGTCAGTTATCGTCTCCACAGACTCACTGACACACACACACACACACACACACACACACACACACACACACATACTTTCACACACACACACACATACTTTCACACACACACACACACAGATAGACATCACTTCAAAAATGTTTGATTCGTGATCAGGGATGCTTGAAACGTGCTCTCCCGTCGAAAACTCGGAATTCGAATTTTCGACTCCGTCACAATACTTTCCTTATACATTATGTATATAAGGAAAGTAAAAATCATCTTTGAATACGACTCGAACTAAGACCTCCTGTACTGCACTCAGTTATTCTACTAACTGCGCCACTTCAACCATGCCAGCTAAGAAGAACCTTGCTTTCCCAACCAGGAATCGAACAACAGATCTTCGAACTGGCCAGTCGAAGCTCTATCGTTGAGCTACTGAGACGGAATTGAAAGCTCTTATAGTTGAATTGGACTCTGCATTGTCCACTCTCTAATGCCAGATTGTGGTTCAACTGACAATCTGACTTATCACCTCTTGCTATTTTTATCTCAGGTTAGCATTCTGAAGCTACTTTTATCCACCAGGTTAGCTTCCATCGTGGTCGTTGTCCTCCCGATTTGAAATCGGTTTTCAATATCCCAGAATGCACTTAATCCATTCTATTTTCTCGGTTCTTTCTTTTTCTTTTGACCCTTTATATTTGTATTTTTTCTAATTTTTCTTTTCTAAATTTTACTTCAAATTTCTGTTTTTGTTTTCCATGTGCCTATTTTTTTTCCCTTTTCTTATATTTTCTCTTTATATATTTTCTAAATTTTACTTTTAAAATTTTATTATTTTTTTTAATTTTAATCTAATTTCCATTATGTTAATATACCTCACTCTAAATTTTATTTTTCAATGATCTTTTCATCTATATTCGCAATAACCCTTTTCCCATTTTTTGAAAAATGGACGTACTTGTCAAGTTCAAATATAATGTAAAACTGTCTTTTTAACCATAATATTTTCTGTCAATTGTTATCTTTTTAGACCTAAATAAATGTTTGTTTGGCGGGATGGTAGAACTTGGGTGCCTCCTGAGTGCAGGAGGTATCCTTTCCCGACAGTGCAGCTAGCTACTCTAAACCCACTATGTGAGTCGCACGGTGTGGGGGGGTCTTCAGACCTTCGACATATTTTCACTAACCTACGGGATTGATTTGTACCGGCGGCATTGTAAAGAACTTTGTTGTCCCAACCTGGAATCGAATCATGGATCTTCGTACTGGACAGTCGACTCTCTACTGCTGAGCTACTGGAACGCAATTGCAAGCTCTTATCGTCGAAGTGAACTCTGCATTATCCATCCTCTAATCTCAAATTGGCATGCAATTGACAACCTGACTGACCACTTCCTGCTATATTATCCTCCAGGTTAACTTCCAGCGTGGTCGTTGTTCTCCCGATTTGAAATCGGAGCTCAATATCAATGAGTCCACTTAATTAGTCGTACGAGGGTCACTTTCAGACCCCTAACGTCTTTGAAGTACAATGTTGATTAGTTCGCGTGCCATTGTAAAGAATCTTGCTGTCACAACCAGGAATCGAACCAGTGATCTACGTATTGGCCAGCCTACGTTCTACCATTAAGGTACGGGGTGGAAATTGCAAGCTTTTATCAAAGTAGACTCTGAATCTATAATTATTTCTGGTACGATACAAATTTGTGTATGAAACAGATACGTATAAAATGTATGGAAAAATCTCATGAACTGGCTTAGTTCCCCTTGAATTCCTAGTGTAATATTCTATCATGCATAATGCAGTAGGTCATCTTTAAACGTTTCTAAAACATTCTTTTATAAAGCAAAATGTAAATATTAAACCGAGGTTTCTCTTATAACTTAAAATAGCTGAAGCATGTAGTTTTCTGAATTTTCATGACCTAAAGCATACCCTCCAAGTTGCTCCTGGCCGAAAAGGAATATTTGAAAAATTGATCGGAAATATATATTTTTCGCATTTTCATGTTTTGAATTGGAATGTTCACGACTGAAATATAGTGTTCGAATATAGATTAGGATTTTTTTTATATTTTTTATTGTATTTTAAATTTAACCGAAATTACTCGAGCAAATTGAACTCGAAGGAATCCAGTGCATTCCAGGGAAATATACAACTGGGGTGTGAGTACAACTGTAGAGAGTATCTGCCAACTTAAAAAACTGTGTTATTTAAAATTTTATTAAAAAAAAAAGAACTTTTTAAGTAAGACGGTTTTAGTAAAATGTAGCAAAAATATATAAAAAAAAATATTTTTAGCTATAACAACATTCTTGGCCACATATGACTAAACATAAAATCATGTGGTATTCATGAAATAATTTTATATTTGGACATAAACGAAATTTTAAGAATTAAGGAAGTGATAACATTGCTAAAAATGATTGCATTTTAAATCAAAATTGTCAAAAATAAATAAAGATTATATATTTGTACTGACTTCAAGAAAAAAAAACTTAGATTATTCATCAAACCAAGATATCCTGTATTGCATCGAATTAAGCTACCAACTACGGCATTTGAACCATGTCAGTTATTGATGTACATATTTTCATTATCAATTATGGTACGATATAAATTTCTCTATGAAGCAGATACGTTTAAAAATCATGGGGAAATTCCATGGCATGGCTTTTTTTATCTTGAATTCCTCGTCTAATATTCTTCCATGCTTAATGCAGCAGGTCGACCTAAAACTTTTCCAAAAAAATTCTTTTATAACGTAAAATGGTTAAATTTATCCAAAATTACTCGAGCAAATTGAACTCATAAGAAGGAATCCTGTGCATCGCAGAAAAATATACATCTGGGGTGTGAGTACAACTGTAGAGTATCTACCAACTTATAAATATAATATAAAATTTAAAAAAAAAAATTTAAGTTACACGGTTTTAGTAAAATGCAGCAAAAATGTAAAAAAAAAAATTTTTTTAGCTATAACAACGTTCTTAGTCACACGTGACTAAACATAAAATCGTGTGGCGTTCATAAAATAATTGCATATTTGGACATGAACAAAATTTTAAGAATTAAAGAAGTGATAACATAAAAGTGGCGAGTATAAATATGAATGTATTTTAAATGAAAATTGTCAAAAATATATAAAGATTATATATTTGTACTGGCTTCAAGAAAAAAAAAACTTAGATTATTCATCAAACCAAGACATCCTGTATTGCATCGAATTATACTATCAACTACGGCACTTGAACCATGTCAGTTATTAATGTACATATTTTCATTATCAATTATGGTACGATATAAATTCCTCCATGAAGCAGATACGTTTAAAAATCATGGGGAAATTCCATGGCGTGGCTTTTTTTATCTTGAATTCCTCGTGTAATATTCTTCCATGCTTAATGCAGCAGGTCGACCTAAAAATTTTCCAAAAAATTCTTTTATAACGTAAAATGTAAATATTTACGATGTATCTCTCATAACTTAGAATAGTCGAAGCACATGGTTTTTTGAATTTTCTGAATTTTCATAGCCTAAAGCATACCCTCCGGGGTGCTTTTGGTCGAAAATAAACATTTGAAAAGTTTCTCTGAAATATATAGTTTTCGTATTTTTATGTTTTGAATTGAAACATTCACGACTTAAATACGCCGCCCAGGCGGTGAAGAGGTTGGCGTCTTCGGATGCTGTCTTCTGGGCTCGCGTTCAAATCCCGAATAAGGCATGGATGTTTCTCAAGGACAAATTCGGTCTTCCTCGTTCTGGGTCCTCATCTAAATGTGAAGCTGCACCCCCTCCCACCTTCGTCAGTGATGCGTTCTTGTAATAAACTTTGTTTCTCGTCTTGTGTCTTTCTTCGTATTTTCCTGCTTCCTGCATCACTAATCTTAAATTGACTCCGCCGAAACAGGAGGTCATCACTAAACAACAACAACGATTTAAATACAGTGTTCGATGATAATATTTAGAATTTTTCTACTCCTTCCACTGCATTTTAAATTTATCCAAAATAACTAGAGCAAAATAAACTTGAATGCTATATTTATGCATTACATGGCAATCTACATCTGGGATTTGAGTACAACTGTAGAATATTTTTTTAACGATTTTAGTAAAATACTCAAAATTGAAACAGACATACAACCGTCGGTTATGAATAAAGACGGTTTGATGGGATAGCTGCTAAAAATTTTATTATAAAATCGCAGAAGACTGAAAAATATAAAATAAAATATTATAAACAGAAGTTTTTAAGCTACGCGGTTAAATGCACTAAAGAGTAAAAAAATATTTTTAGCTATAACGACATCCTTGACCATACGCAATTCAGAATAAAATCGTAGGACATCCATAAAATTATTGTATTTGGACATGAACAGAAATTTAAGAATCAATAGAAGTGATAACATATAAATGAATACTATAAGAATTACGGATTTTTAAATCAAAATTGGCAAAGAAAAATTTAGAATAGTTACATATTTGTTCTGGCTCCAAGTAAAAAAATCTGATGTGGGCAGCACATGACTTTCTTTATATAATGCTATGAATTTACTACTTTTACAGCAAAAAAATTAGGTTTTTCTTATAATTGAAACTTATATTCTTTCCAAGTTTCCAAGATACTGAATTTTCGTAAATTAGTCGTCACTTTCATTGATTTAGCGCCATTTTTATTCATTAGGCGAGATTTTCGTTAATTTGGCAGCATTTAAAAATGTTGCCAAGTGGCGATATACAGCCAAATTCGTCGCTAAAATCTCGCCAAGCATTATGGACGGAGAAATAAGTTATTCTTATAACAGATAAATGGCTATTGGCGTTCAAATAAAAAAATATTACTCAAACTATCTTTTCTCATGAATGGAACGAGCTAGATCCACGACAATGATGTCACCCAATTTATCGCATGATATTACATATGAAAAGTGAACATGTTTCTCAAAAGTTAATATATATATTTTTTAATTTTTGGGGTATTTTGATAAATTTATTTGAAAAATGTGCAATATCTCGATAACGGTGCATGCTAGCGTTCTAAAGTTTATGTCAATCGTTTTCTAAGGAAAAATTACATAAGAAATGTCTCTTTGCGTAACTTTATTAAAGGGTTTGATTTTTGATAATTTTTTCAAAATTTCACTCGAAAATTTGGGGCGGATTCTGAACATTCGATTGCATTTAAAAATGATAGGCTTCCAATATTCACGGATTGTGATTTTTGTACCAAATTTCATTCGAATCGCTCTATTTGTTCGTGAGATAGTCACCACAGACTCATTGACACACACACACACACACACACACACACACACACACACTTTCACACACACACACACACACACATTCACACACGCATTCACACACACACACACACACTTTCACACACAAACACACACTTTCACACACACACACACACACTTTCACACACACACACACACACACACACAGACATCACCTCAAAAATGTTTGATTCGTGATCAGGGATGCTTGAAACGTGCTCTCCCGTCGAAAACTCGAATTTGAATTCTGGACCCCGTCACAATACTTTTCTTATACATTATGTATATAAGGAAAGTAAAAACAAAAAAAAAAAGAGACTTGGATTAGAAATCGAACCAAGTCCTCCTGTATAGCACACAGTTATGAAATCAGCAATGTCACTTCAACCACGACAGTCATTACCGTACACAATTTCATAATCGATTCTGGTATGGTGCAATTTTCTTTATACATCAAATACTTTTAAAATGTATACGAAAATTCCCATGACGTACCTTTTTTTTTCTTCTTGACTTCCTTGTGTAATATTCTAGCATGCATAATGCAGTAGGTCGGCCTTAAACTTCTTCAAAATATTCTTTTATAACTCAAAATATAAATATTAAACCGAGGTATCGCTCATAACATAGAATAGTTGAGGCATGTGGTTTTCTGGTGTTTTCTTGGCCTGAAGCATACACTCCAAGTTGTTCCTGGTCGAAAAGAAATATTTGAAAAATTGATCGTAAATATATATTTTTCGCATTTTTATCTTTTGAATTGGAGCATTCACAATTTAAATACAGTGTTCCATGGTAAGATTCAGAATTTTTGCTATTGTTTCTACTGCATTTAAAATTTATCCAAAATAACTCGAGTAAATTAAACTTGTAATAGTAAATCTTATATGATGTTTTACACAACACTCTACATCTGGTGTGTGAGTACAACTGTAGAACTTATTTTTACTTAATACAATATATTATAAAAAAAAAAAACCATTTTTTGAGTTGCACGGTTTTAATAAAATGCGCTAGGTTGAAACAAGCATCCAGACAGACGACTATCGATCATGACGAATCCAACAAAACATTTTAAAAGGGTTTAATTGGATAACCTATGAAAATTTTATTATAACACCGTAAAAGACTTAAAAGTATAAAATTAAAGATTATATAAAAGAACTTTTTAAGCTTCGCCGTTTTAGTAAAATGCACTAAAAAATAAAAATAATAATTTTTAGCCATCACAGCATTCTTGGTCATATCTGCGACTAAAAATAAAAAAATCTGATGTGGGCAACACATGACTTTCCTTATATAATGCAATGAATTTACTACTTTTACAGTTAAAAAAATGTTATTCTTATAGTAGATACTTATATTCTTTCCAAGATATTAAATTTTCTTCAATTAGTCGTCATTTTCATTGATTTAGCGTCATTTGTATCAATTTGGCGAGATTTTTGTTAATTTGGCAACAATAAAAAATGTCGCCAAGTTGGCGACATTCCGCCAAATTCGTTGCCAAAATCATGCCAAGCGTTATGGACGGAGAAATAAGTTATTCTTACAGCAGATAAATGACTATTGGCGTTTAAATACAAAAGTATTACTCAAAGTATCTTTATTCATGAATGGAACGCGCTAGATCCACGAGAATGATGTCACCCACTTTATCGCATGGTATTGCATATGAAATGTGAACATGTTTCTCAATAGGAAATTTTTTTTTTTCATTTTATATAACTTTTTGTTAATTTTTTTGAGAAATGTACAATATCTCAAGAACGGTTCATGTTAGCGTTCTAAAATTTATGTCAATCGTTTTCTAATGAAAAATTACATAAGAAATGTCTATTTGCGTAACTTTATTAGCGGTTTTGATTTTTGGATGATTTTTTCAAAATTTCACTCGAAAATTTAGGAGGGTTCTGATCATTCGATTGCGTATAAAAACAATAGGCTTCCAGTATTTACGGATTGTGATTTTTGTACCAAATTTTGTTCGAATCGGTCCATTCGTTCGTCAGTTATCGTCTCCACAGACTCACTGACACACACACACATACTTTCACACACACAGACATCACTTCAAAAATGTTTGATTCATGATCAGGGATGCTTGAAGCGTGCTCTCCCGTCGAAACCTCGAATTCGAATTTTCGACCCCGTCACAATACTTTCCTTATACATTATGTATATAAGGAAAGTAATAGTAGGGCTCCCATAAAAGAATTAATTTATTGGGACATGATCGATATTTTAAAAATTAATAGAAGTGATAACATATAAATGACTTAAGACTCAAGACTCAAGAAATCATCAAGGAGCGTCTAGGACAGGCCAGAATGGCTGCCTTTAATCTCAAAGTTAAAAGGGTAAACAGGAATCGTAAAAAAATTTTTAGCATGGGTGTTTCTCGAAGAGAACGGAAAGGTTAGCTCTTACATGGCGGAGGAGTACAGGGCAATTAGGATATTATTGAGACAGGTCCCAACTTTATCCTTCATGCTAAAATAATTTAGACGAGTAGAAATAAGCTTTCCACAGGAAAAAGAATCTGATGTGGGCAGCACATGACTTTCCCTGCAGACTTATATTAACGTTCTCTTTATTTTAACTAAATTTATTTCACTTTTAATTCAATTTTCGTTCTCATTCGGTAACCGGGTTTATTTTCAAAGGTGGGGTAGGAAAAGTACGAAAAACTAAAATATCTCGAGAACGGCTAGTCCTAGTGTAATGGGGTTGATCTTATTCTTTTCGTCGTTAAAAATTACATATTAAATCAGCATTTAATGGATATATTTGAGTATACCCAGTTTTTTAGTTTTGATTTGGACGATTTTTGCGGGCCATTTTGCAAAAAAAGGCAGGTTATTTTTTTCTGAATCGTACCAAAATCTAATCAGCACCAGGGTGACCTATACGTGACTCATCTACCAAATTTTGTGAAATTCGGTCCATTAGTTTTTCAGCTACAGTGGATACAAGCTTTTGCGGGCCATTTCACAAAAAAGGCGGGTTCTTTTATTCTGAATCGTACCCAAAACTAATCAGCACCAGCCCCGCCCACAAGTGACGTACCTACAAAATTTTGTGAAATTCGGTCCATTAGTTTTTTAGTTAGAGTGGATACAATATCTGCACAGACAGACAGACACACAGACACACAGACAGACACACAGACAGACACACAGACAGACAGACACACAGACACACACACAGACGTCACGCTAAAAATGGTTTTTTCGTATTCTAGAGGTCTCGAAACGTGTAGATCCGTCGAAAACTCGAGTTGTGATTTTCGGCATGATTCCAATACTTTCCCCATACATTACCATGTATTGCAGGGAAAGTAAAAAGGTAGAATTAAAAGGGAGGTTGTGTCCAATAGGATACGACTTGAGATAATGAGTACACCTAGCCAAGGGAAGAAGGGAAAATGAAAACGAAGGATTCTGAGCTCGAGCTCAGTGGCCAATAGAAGGTGAGAGAAGAGAAAGTTCTATGAGAGGCCCTAACAGCAGAATTTTTCTTCTGCACTCAAAGTGATAACACATTCGTGCAGAAGGAAGATTTGATCCATGATATATATGGTTAGATTTTTGCTTTCCTTATATACATAATGTATAATGTGACGGGATCAAAAATTCGAAATCAAGTTTTTGATGGGAGAGCACGTTTCAAGCATCCCTGATCACGAATCAAACATTTATGAGGTAATGTCTGTATGTGTGTGAAAGTATGTGTGTGTGTGAAAGTATGTGTCTGTGTGAAAGTATGTGTGTGTGTGTCAATGAGACTGTTGAGACGATATCTCACGAACAAATGGAGCGATTCGAATGACATTTGATACAGAATTCACAATCCATGAATACTGGAAGCTTATTGTTTTTAAACGTAATCAAATGCTCAGAACCCACCTAAATTTTCGAGTGAAATTTTGAAAAAATCATCAAAAAATCAAAACCTTAAATAAAGTTACGCAAATAGACATTTCTTATGTAATTTTTCCTTAGAAAACGATTGACATAAATTTTAGAACGCTAGCATGAACCGTTCTCGAGATATTGCACATTTTCAAACAAATTTATCAAAAAATCCCATAAATTAAAAAAAAAATATTAACTGTTGAGAAACATATTCACTTTCCATATGTAATATCATGCGATAAATTCGGTGACATCATTCTCGTGGATCTAGCTCGTTCCATTCATGAGAAAAGATAGTTTGAGTAATATTTTTTTATTTGAACGCCAATAGTCATTTATCTGTTATAAGAATAACTTATTTCTCCGTCCATAATGCTTGGCGAGATTTTAGCGACGAATTTGGCTGTATATCGCCACTTGGCAACATTTTTAAATGCTGCCAAATTAATGAAAATCTCGCCAAATCGATAAAAATGACTTTGAATCAATGAAAAGACGATTAATCGTCGAAAATTCAATATCTTGGAAAGAATATAAGTATCTAGCATAAGAAAAACCTATTTTTTTACAGTAAAAGTAGTAAATTCATTGAATTATATAAGTAAAGTCATGTGTTGCCCACATCAGATTTTTAATTTCTGGGAGGGTTTTTTTAAAAACCCGAAGTACAAGGAATTTGTCATTATTTTCCTTCGTAATTAAGCAGATATTTTTGAGAACTGACGATGTCAGGTTCTTTCTCCTCAATGGTTTGCTTTGGTTTCCGATTTATATTTTCTTTCTGATTATTATTTTTCTGACCTGGCAGTTCAGGGAATTCATCCGGATTATTTTGGAACTCAGAAGCGTAGGAACATGCAGAATTAATATGGTTGCTTTTGAGGGTTTTGCGATTTTCGAATCTAGTTTTAGGAAATTTAGGACAGTTTCTGGAGTTTGCAGGGTGTGCGCCCACACAATTAGCACAGGTACATTTTACCTCATATTTTTTTATACATTCTCTAGTGAGGTGGGAACCAGCACATTTTACACATTTAGGTGGCATATAACACGAGTTTGCCAAGTGAAAGAAGGACTGACACGAATAGCATTGTGGGGCGCCCTTGCACCCTTTATATTTCTCGAATTATATTTTTACATCTAACATTTCTTTAGTCTCATAAATTTTGAGAGATTCCGGAGTTTTCGACAGTTACGCGTAAAACAATGGCATTTGCATTTTTGCAGTTCTGGGGCCTCTGGCGAGCTAGGTTACACTAATAACATCGAAGTTTTTTTCAGTAAGTTGCTTTTTAATTTTTTCAGGGTCCTTAGGAACCGGAAGTCCTCTAATTATAACTTTTAGGGGTTTGAATTTATTTAATACATACCTACGAAAATGCATTTTATCAGGTAAGAGCTTGGCTTGAATTTCCCCAAATTCATTGTTGTTTTCAACTTCGACTTTTAAAAACTCACCTCTTAGGTTACCTTTGATAGAGGGAGCTATTTTCTTAAGGTCACCGATATATTCCGGCCAATTTGCAAACGGAACGATGAAGAAGTGGGGGGGGGGGGGGGTGCTTTTCCTTCGGCGATTCAGCAGCTTCCATGGCGTTTTCCGCTTTAGGGCCATTAATTTCGTTTTCCAGAGTGTTTCTTGGTCGGGATTTCAAACTGGGACTGCTCATGTGCATAGGGCACGAACAGTATGCCGCTTTTGTGGATTTTGAAATTCATCCTCATCAGTAAGGGAATGACTTTTAGCTTTAGATTTTTTGGCCTTTATTTTCCGGGTTATTATCGGTCTTTTGGTCATTAGAGGCATTATCAGCTTGGGTTAGAATTGGGGGGGGGGTATTAGAGACAATACTCGCGCAAGGAGAACGGGGGGCTCACCTGGCTTGATTTCCTTCAGGAGTTTGTCAATGACCAGTCTTTGGTATGTGATCAACATCTCCAGAGTGGCATCTTTTCTTTCAGCTGATTACATTTTTTCACGTCCAGCCCCTTTGGAGGGTTTACAAGAAGTTCCTGAAGTTCAATACGCTTTTGCAGTAGTACATTCACGTGGTAGATTCCGTGTTTAAGTTCAGTGTCCTCTGGGTCATTTCCCTCGTGGTTCTCCTCGAGGTCAACCTCCGTATGTTTCCTTTCTGCCATAATATCACTACATTATTTGTGCCATCTGTCAGTGGTCTCTTCACTGACAAATTTATCGTCTCAGGAACTGAAGCACAATTCTTCATCCCAATAAAGAAAGTCCATAATGACGAATGGGTGAGCATATCCAAAAGGCAGTAAATTCAAATCCAAATCGCCAGCTTTAAAATGGCTAAGTTCCACGTGGTGAGGAACTCCGCTCAATGCGTCCATCCTCGACCAAGTCAGTGGATGCGAAGTCGTGAATGCGAATGGACATACAAATGACAACTACGAAAATGGCGGATTTTTAAATCAAAATTGCCAAAGAAAAAATTAAAAACGTCACATATTTGTTCTGTTTCCAAGTAAAAATATAAAAGAAAACTTGGATAAGGAGTCCAACAAAGACTTCCTGCATTGCACACAATTATACTACTATTTAAGCCACTTCAACAATGTCAGTTATTACCACACACAGTCTCATAATGAATTCTGGTACCATGCAAATTTCTCTATAAAGCAGATGCTTTTAAAATGTATACGAAAATTCCATGACGTGGCTTTTTTTTTTATCTTGAATTCCTCGTGTAATATTCTACCAACCGTAATGCAGCATGTCGACCTTAAACTTTTCCAAAAAATATTTTTATAACGCAAAATGTAAATATTAAAGCGATGTTTCTGTCATAACGTAAAATAGTTGAGGCATGTGGTTTTCTGAGTTTTCTTGGCCTGAAGCATACCCTACGAGCCGCTTCTTGTCGAAAAAAATATTTGAAAAATTGCTCGGAAATATATATTTTTCGGGTTTTTATCTTTTGAATTGGAACATTCACGATTTAAATACAGTGTTCGATGGTAAGATTCAGAATTTTTGCTATTGTTCCCACTGCATTTTAAATTTATTCAAAATAAATCGAGCAAATTAAACTTGTAATAGTGAATCTTATATGATGCGTTACAGGAAAATCTACATCTGGTGTCTGAGTAAAACTGTAGAACATATTTTTACTTAATACAATATATTATAAAAAAATCTGATGTGGGCAGCACATAACTTTCCTTATATAATGCAATGAATTTACCACTTTTACAGAAAAAAATATATTATTTCTATAGTAGTTATTTATGTTCTTAATTTTCGTCATTGATTTAGCGTCATTTTTGTCCATTTGGCGAGTTTTTCGTTAATTTAGCAACATTTCAAAATGTTGCCAAGTTGGCGACATTCCACCAAATTCGTCACCAAAATCTCACCAAGCGTTATGGACGAAGAAATAATTTATTCTTACAGCAGATAAATGACTATTGGCATTCAAATACAAAAGTATTTCTCAAAGTATCTTTTTCATGAATGGAACGAGCTAGATCCGCGAGAATGATGTCGCCAAATTTATCGTATGATATTACTTATGAAAAGTGAACATGTTTCTCAAGAGGAAATATTTTTATTTTTTATTTTATATGACTTTTTGATAATTTTTTTGAAAAATGTTCAATATCTCGAGAACGGTTCATGTTAGTATTCTAAAATTTATGTCAATCGTTGTCTAATGAAACATTACATAAGAAATGTCTATTTGCGTAACTTTATTAGCGGTTTTGATTTTTTGACGATTTTTATAAAATTTTACTCGAAAATTTAGGGGGGTTCTGAACATTCGATTGCGTATAAAAACAATAGGCTTCCAGTGTTTACGGATTGCAATTTTTGGACCAAATTTCGTTCGAATCGGTCCATTCGTTCGTCAGTTATCGTCTCCACAGATTCACTGACACACACACATACGTTCACACACACACACATACTTTCACACACACAGACACACAGACATCACTTCAAAACTGTTTGATTCGTGATCAGGGATGCTTGAAACGTGATCTCCCATCGAAAACTCGAATTCGAATTTTCGACCCCGTCACAATACTTTCCTTATACATTATGTATATAAGGAAAGTAAAAAACATGTTTTGAGTTGCACGGTTTTAGTAAAATGCATTAGATTGAAGCAAACATGCAGACAGGCAACTATCGATCATGACGAATTCAATAAAGATTTTAAAAGGGTTTGACTGGATAACCGATGAAAATTTTTTATAACATCGTAAAAGACTTAAAAGTATAAAATAAATGATTATATAAAAAACTTTTTAAGCTTCGCCGTTTTAGTAAAATGCACTAAAAAATAATAATGTTTAGCTATCACAGCATTCTTGATCATATCTGCGACTAAAAATAAAATAGTAGGGCGCCCATAAAAGAATTAATTTATTGGTACCTGACCGATATTTTAAAAATCAATAGAAGTGATAACATATAAATGACTCAAGATTCAAGCAATCATCAAGCAGCGCCTAGGACAGGCCCGAATGGCTGCCTTTTATCTCAAAGTTAAAAGGGTAAACAGGAATCGTAAAAAAGATTTATCGTAAAAAATCGTAAAAAAGACATATAAGTGACAAGTACAAAAATGACGGTTTTTTAAATCAAAATTGCCAAAGAAAAATTTAGAAACGTTACATATTTGTTCTGTTTCCAAGTAAAAATAAAAAAAAAACTTGGATTAGGAATCGAACCAAGACCTCCTGCATTGCACACAGTTATGCTATTACTTAAGTCACTTCTACCATGTTAGTTATTACTGCACACAGTTTCATAATCAATTCTGTTACCATGCAAATGTCTCTACAAAGCAGAGACTTTTAAAATGTATACGAAAATCCCATGACGTGGATGTTTTTTTCTTATCTTGAATTCCTCGTGTAATATTCTACCATGCATAATGCAGCAGGTCGACCTTAGACTTTTCCAAAAAATATTTTTATAACGCAAAATGTAAATATTAAACCGAGGTATCAGTCATAACTTAGAATACTTGAGGCATGTGCTTTTCTGAGTTTTCTTGGCCTGAGGCATACCCTACGAGCTGCTTCTTGTCGAAAAGGAATATTTGAAAAACTGCTCGGAAATATATATTTTTGGCATTTTTATCTTTTGAATTGGAATATTCATGATATTAATACAGTGTTCGATGGTAAGATTCAGAATTTTTGCTATTGTTTCCACTCCATTTCAAATTTATCCAAAATAATTCGAGCAAATTAAACATGTAATAGTGAATCTTATATGATACGTTACAGGACAATCTACATCTGGTGTGTGAGTACAACTGTAGAACATAATTTTACTTAATACATTATATTATAAAAAAATCTGATGTGGGCAACACATGACTTTCCTTATATAATGTAATGAATTTATCCCTTTTACAGTAAAATAAATAGGTTCTTCTTATAGTAGATACTAATATTCTTACCAAGATATTGAATTTTCGACAATTAGTCGTCATTTCATTGATTTAGCGTCATTTTTATCCATATGGCGAGATTTTCGTTAATTTGGCAACATTTCATAAAGTCGCCACGTTGGCGACATTCCGCCGAATTCGTCGCCAAAATCTCGCCAAGCATTATGGACGAAGAAATAAGTTATTCTTACAGCAGATAAATGACTATTGGCGTTCAAATACAAAAGTATCACTTAAAGTATCTTATTCATGAATGGAACGAGCTAGATCCACGAGAATGATGTCATCCAATTTATCGCATGGTATTACATATGAAAAGTGAACATGTTTCTCAAGAGGAAATATTTTTTTTTTATTTTATATGACTTTCTGATAATTTTTTTGAAAAATGTGCAATATCTCGAGAACGGTTCATGTTAGCGTTCTAAAATTTATGTCAATCGTTTTTTAATGAAAAATTACATAAGAAATGTCTATTTGCGTAACTTTATTAGTGGTTTTGATTTTTTGACGATTTTTTCAAAATTTCATTTGAAAATTTAGGGGTGTTCTGAACATTCAATGGCGTACAAAAACAATAGGCATCCAGTGTTTATGGATTGTGATTTTTGTACCAAATTTGGTTCGAATCGGTCCATTCGTTCGTTAGTTATCGTCTCCACAGTCTCACTGACACACGCACACTTACACGCACACACACGCACACACTTTCACACACACACACACACACACAGACATCACTTCAAAAATGTTTGATTCGTGATCAGGGATGCTTGAAACGTGCTCTCCCGTCGAAAACTCGAATTCGAATTTTCGACCCCGTCACAATACTTTCCTTATACATTATGTATATAAGAAAAGTAAAAAACATGTTTTGAGTTGCACGGTTTTAGTAAAATGCATTAGGTTGAAGCAAACATGCAGACAGGCAACTATCGATCATGACGAATTCAATAAAGATTTTAAAAGGGTTTGACTGGATAACCGATGAAAATTTTATTATAACATCGTAAAAGACTTAAAAGTATAAAATAAATGATTATATAAAAAAACTTTTCAAGTTACGCCGTTTTAGTAAAATGCACTAAAGTATAAAATAATAATAATGTTTTGTTACCACAGCATTCTTGATCATATCTGCGACTAAAAATAAAATAGTAGAGCGCACATAAAAGAATTTATTTATTGGGACATGACCGATATTTTAAAAATCAATATAAGTGATAACATATAAATAATAAGTACAAAAATGTCGGATTTTTAAATCAAAATTGGCAAAGAAAAATTTAGAAACGTAACATATTTGTTTTGTTTCCAAGTAAAAATAAAAAATAAAACTTGGATTAGGAATCGAACCAAGTCCTCCTGCATTGCACACAGTTATGCTACTACTTAAATCACTTCAACCATGTCAGTTATTACCGCACACTGTTCCACAATCAATTCTGGTACCATGCAAATTTCTCTACAAAGCAGATACTTTTCAAATGTATACGAAAATCCCATGACGTGGCTGTTTTTTTCTTATCTTGAATTCCTCGTGTAATATTCTACCATGCATAATGCAGCAGGTCGACCTTAAACTTTTCTAAAAAATATTTTCATAACGCAAAATGTAAATATTAAACCGAGGTATCTGTCATAACTTAGACTAGTTGAGGCATGTGGTTTTCTGATTTTTCTTGGCCTGAAGCTACTTCTCGGAGCTACTTCTTGTCGAGAAGAAATATTTGAAAAATTGCTCGGAAATATATATTTTTTGCATTTTGAATTAGAATGTTCAAGCCTGAAATATAGTGTTCGTTGGAAATATTCGGATTTTCTGTTTATTATTTTCACTGCATTTTAAATTGATACAAAATAACTCCAGTAAATTAAACTTGTAAGAATGAATCTTAAATGATGCAGTACAGGAGAATCTCTCTACTCCGAGTAAGAAGATGACTCTACATGATCTTCTTATTCAATAGGAGAAAACGTCTGACTGTGTTTCCATTGATAGTGAAGAGAAAAATGCGAGAGACCCACAGGTAACAAATTCGGTATAATGATAGTACAGGTCAGGTTCATCAAAGATGAGCAAAACAATGCGATTTTTATAAAATTAGAATTTATTTTTTAGTTATGACCGTGCATTAGAAGATATACCCCTACTGCAATATATATATTTGAAATATATTTCACCAAAATAAAACCGATGACGTAAGAATTTGAAGAAATCAATAATCCCCGTCATCTTTAAACCCAAAGGCTATATAATCTTTCGATTTTTTATCTCTCTCAGTTTTCATTATAATTTATGTGCTTAAACTAACGATTCTAACTGGCTCGACTGTTAGACGAATCACCGGCCGAATCAGCATTGTCTGCGTTCCTTCGGGAAAGTAGGAGTAAATTTCGGATTGGGACAGTTCAGTAGGTTGTGCGCGTCTTGGATGAGTGCTGGGAAGGAAAGAGGGCTTCTTGGCTAGTGACTGTTGAAACAGAGCATTCATGGAATGACGATGGATTCGAGTAATGGTGTTATTAGACAGGGCAATTTTTATTGCCGAACTTCGACAATTCCGCCCGTCAATCATACTTTAAGCTCCTTCTCTTTAACAGGTCCCTTCTCTCTAATGTCGCCGATTTCATTTCAGATAGCATTCTTTGGTGTGTTTTTCGTATAATTTGAATCTTTTATATCTTAAAGGTGTCTGTAATTTGTTAAAAGTTCTATTATTATTTTTCCATCTCCAGACTTTAGAAATTCCTCCCGGCAATGATACTTTAGGCCCCGTCTTTCTCAAACGCCCCTCCTCTCTAATATCGCCGAGTTCATTCCAAGAAGCATTATTTAGTGGGTTTTTTTTCGTATAATTTGGATCTGTTATATGCCACAGGTGTCTGTAATTTGGTGAAAGTTCTATTATTATTTTTACATCTCCAGACTTTAGCAATTCCGCCCGGCAATGATACTGTAAGCCTCTCTTTTCTAACAGGCCCGTCCTGTTCAGTGCCGCCGATTTCAGGAAGCATTCTTTAGTGTGTGTTTTCGTATAATTTGGATATTTTATATACCACAGGTGTCTGTAATTTGGTAGAAGTTCTATTGCATTTTCCATCTCCAGATTCTAACGTAATTGAGCTACTTCGACGTATTTGCTTTACAGTCGCCATCGCCATCTTGAATGCAAATGAGGAGAGGAAAGGCGGAGCGTAGTGACGTCCAATTTTATCGTCCTCTGATTGGTTCGCCTTTCAGAAATTGAGCAATTTTTATTGCCGAGTACGAACGAATTGCGACAATTCGACGGCAAAATTTCTTGCCATTGAAATGTATGGTGTTGCTGAAAAATTGATAGAAGTAATTGCTCCGTGTAATAATTCCATAAGAGAGTGAAAGAAAAACCCAGTGAATACAAAAATGACTAGTATTCGGGGTTTGGTCGCAATACGAGTCTAGAAAAATAGGGGCCAGTGGTAAGTGTGAGACCAGAAATAGATCTCACATTTGATGAGACACTTTTATGTATGAAATTTATGGTGGCCAAAACGGCAGACAAAATTGTAGTCTGGCTGGCACCGAATTTTATCACTCCGTGAACCTAAAGGTCAGAAGACCATAAATTTAGGGGTTCCATACCAGAGGGGCTGAGCTAGGCCTTACGAAATGTGGAATGGTGCCATTGGGTAAAGGAGTAACCAATAAGCACCAAATGGAAGAAAAGAAGGAGCTACCCCACCCCACACACACACACACATCGAGGGAACCACAGCCTGTGACCCGAGAGTCAAGAGCAACGATCAAGATGTTGACTTAAGAGCAGACTAGAAAAGACAATAATTAAATTTTGACTTAGGAGCATACCAGCAGACAACGATGGAATTTTGACTTAGACTTGGAACAGATAACTTCGACATTATGACTGGTACAGATACTACAGCGATGAATTGATATACTAAAAGAATGAAATAAATGCGAGTGCAGAGTTTTCAGCAGACAATATGTTCAACGAATTTATGTGTGGGAGCATTACACCAAGAGTTGATGCAGTAAATGAACGACATTAAATAAATATGCTGACAAAGTCTAACACAGACTTGAAGGTATGTGCCCATTGAAATGATATCTGGTCATAACCAATATTTGGATTTTCCGTTTTGGTCACACACATGTCCCCTCCGCTGAAATAATATAACTAAATTGGTGTAATTGAACTTAATTTAAATTTTATGTTAATAAATGTTTTATTGTTTAAGTTTAAATGGTATGATCAATTTAGCATTTTATTAATTAATTATTTCTTTACAGGACTCACACGAAACGTAAAATAGTTGGAGGGTTTATAGCGGCACAACTAGCAGTGTACGATTTAAATATTAATTCCACTAAATATGTAATTACGGCAATGAGAAGATATAATAATAATAAATTAATGTTAATTATAAAGTTAAACTTTAAGCTTTAAGTTTATTTCGGTTTCCACCATATTGTCTGCTGAAAACTCTGCACTCGCACTTATTTCATTCTCTTAGTACATCAATTCATCGCTGTAGTATCTGCACCAGTCATAATGTCGAAGTTATCTGTTCCAAGTCTAAGTCAAAATTCCATCGTTGTTTGCTGGTATGCTCCTAAGTCAAAATTTAATTATTGTCTTTTCTAGTCTGCTCTTAAGTCAACATCTTAATCGTTTCTCTTGATTCTCGGGTCACAGGCTGTGGTTCCCTCGGTGGGGGGGGGGATAACTCTTCCTTTCCTTCCATTTGGCGCTTATTGGTTACTCCTTTACCCAATGGCACCATTCCACATTTCGTAAGGCCCAGCTCAGCCCCTCTGGTATGGCACCCCTAAATTTATGGTCTTCTGACCTTTAGGTTCACGGAGTGATAAAAATCGGTGCCAGCCAGACTACAAACTTTGTCTGCCGTTTTGGCCACCATAAATTTCATACATAAAGTGTCTCATCAAATGTGAGATCTATTTCTGGTCTCACAGTAAGCATAAAAACTTTAGAATCATATCCATTTAAAAGTATCACCAGGCCAGTTAATGGTAGCATCTTGTATATTTGTGAGGTATTCTGGGCGGATGCAATTATAATTACTGTCTATGGCACCATTTGTTTTAAATAGCCAGCGGCTGTTAATTCTGTGAAGTGCACAATAAATTTAGTTTGATTTACTCAGTGCAGTCCTATGTTCGATACAACTCCTCTTCGAATTTCGGTATGAGGCAACCCTATACTCATGTCATAGAAAAGGATACCTGTACGGGTGTCTTCTCCGTCTAGACTTCGAAAGAGACGAAAACCAGAGGAGGGGAGGAGGAGAGACTCAGCAGCATTTTACAAGTTCGTAACAATATCAATTGAAACCTCAGAATCAAATATTTTACTCCATCACAATACTTTCCCATTATATGTAGTATGTATTATAAGAGAAGTCAAATTCGAGTGTATCTGTTCTGAGAATATTTTTTCCATGAACATTAAAATGCTTAATTCCAAAACACATTCCCCAATATCATGGAGACACAAAATACACACTCAGCAAAAAAAAATTATTAAAAAAAAAGGAAATTTTAATTAAAGGGGAGAACTTTGCATAAAAAGCAATTTCAGAACAGCGGTTTCATATCGTGAGATCTAAGTGCGTTTCTAATGGCTTTTTCAGCAGACAAAAGTTTTATCAGTTAAAACACATAACGATAAATATTCTTTTTATCTCTAGAAAAAATATTTTATTTATCAGTTAAAACACATAACGATAAATATTCTTTTTATCTCTAGAAAAAATATTTTAAAATTAAAATTCGGTGACAATCAAAATGGCTTAGCTGATATTTATAATCATAAATAAAAATCCTATGAAGTAAGCATCTTAAAGTCCGAAATTATTTATTTTCATAATTTATTTTGTCTCTGCATGAATGGTGAAATGTATAGAGAAAGTATTGTGACGCGGTCGAAAATTCGAATTGGAGTTTTCGACGGATTTGCACGTTTTAAGCATACCTGAACTCGATTTGAACGTTTTCGAGATGATGTTTGTGTATATGCATGTGCATGCATATGTATGGAATGTGTGATAAAGCGAAAAATAGAGAGAGTGAGAGAAAGATAGAAATAGAAAGAGAAAAAGCGAGAAAAACAGAGGTATATAAATAGATAGACACATAGACAAGAGAGAAAGATAGAAATAGAAAGAGAAAAAGCGAGAAAAACAGAGGTATATAAATAGATAGACACATAGACAAAAAGAGAGGGAATCAGAGAGTCAACGGACAAAATATCTCACGGACGAATTCGAACGTGATTTTGAACAATTATTGTATTACAATTAGTGAATACTTTGTTATTGCATATAATAATTTATATTAAACGGAATATAAATTAAATTCTGAAGGTTAAGTCGTATAGTGCCAAATACAGATATTTTAATCAAATACTGATTATAATACGCATAATGAGCATTATGAATGCATACGTAAGAAGATCAAGTATCTGATCGTAAATACGTTTGAGTGATGCTAATGTCTGTCATATTATATGTGATAACGTAATTATATTTCATACATCTGTACCATATTACAGCACTTTTGATGATTTATTTGTACAAAAATAAACAATTAATCCTATGGCTTTCCGACTGATGACTATACGAATTATAATATCGTTGATAAACACACGGCAAAGTTTTAACGACAGTTTCTGAAAAGTCAATCCTCATATCTATACGAAGTATTATTTTTTAATATTTGCCATGTTTTACATCTTATCATAAACTTCAAATTATTGTATATAATTACATTGTATCGTGACTCTATTAGTACATATAATTATTTATAAATAAAGAAAAATAAATTAAATACTGAAGGATAAGTCATATACTGACAATACCAATTTTTTAATCAAATACTGATTATAAAGCAAGTGCACACATAATATAGAATATGAATGTATGAGGAGATCAAGTGAAGAATCGCAGAATATTTATATACAAATGTCTGTCACGTTACATGTCATAACACGCAATTATATTTCATACATCTGTTACATTACTTATCATAACATGCAATTATATTTCATACATCTGTACATGACACCGCACTTAGATGATTTATTAGTAGAGGAAAAAGCAAAATAATCCATTGGCATTGCGACTGATACGAATGATAATATCGCTGAAAAGCTCGAACTTCTAATGACAATTTCTGAAAAGTTAATTCCCATAGGATTATTGTTTGTGAATATTTGTCATGCGTTACATGTTGTCATAAGCTTAGTATTAATGCATATAATTACATTAATTGTAATTCTAAAAAATTATATAATTATTTATATAAATTGAAAAATGAATTAAATTCTGAAGGATAAGTCTTATAGTACCAACAGCAAATTTTTAATCAAAAAGTTATATAGCTAGTGTAAATATAACACGGAATACGAATGTATAAAGTGAAGAATCGCAGAATTATTAAATAGTGGTAACGTCCGTTACATTACATGTCATAACATGCAGTTATATTTCATACATCTGTATCATGACACCACACTTTTAAATATTTTTTGATGATTTATTATTACAAAAAATGCTCTGATGGCTTTCCGATTGATAACTATACAAATGATAATATCGCTGATAAACGCATGGCGAAACTTTAATGACAGTTTCGGAAGAGTTAATTCCCACATTTATACGAAATATTGTTTTGGAATATGTGCCAAGTTTTTCATGTTGTTATGAACTATAGAATTATTTTATGTAATTACATTGCATCCTAATGAAAGTCGAGTGTCGTACAGAACAGAGCACCAGGCGCGAAGCCCCTTTAATCTCCAGTTTCAATATGTGGTTCTTATCGTCAAACTGTGACATTAATTCAGTGACCCTAATTGGAGGTTCGAGGTTTTTATTTACTACTTTTTATTATTTGTCCTAGCTTCTAGTGTGGCAGTTTGTTGCACATTTAGAGTTTAAGCAGTTTGGGGGGTTGATGCAGATCTAAGGGTTACCTAGCGTTTTGGCAGCTTAGAGTTTTGAACATTAGTCGCGAGTTTTATTTAATATCAGATGTTTGAGGTTGTATTTTTAATTCCGATTATCGATGTAACATTACATCCTAATTAGGGTTGCACCGAATACCAGATTTTGCCGAATACCGAATATTCGGTTAAAATTCTAACCGAATATTCGGCCGAATACCGAATATTCGGTTAAATTTTTTAAAGGTAATATTTCTATTTTGTGCCTTTCTTAAATGCATTTACATTTAACATCTTAAATTTATTTGCATTTACATTAAGTATAATTATTAATTTAAAATAAATAAAAAATAAAATAAATCATTCCAAAAACAAATTAATATAGTAAAATAGTAAATGGCTACCTAATTTGGTTTATGTTTATCTGCATAAATTGATAATTGATAGTTAATTTCTAATATGTGATAATCATGGCTTCATATTATGTTATAGAGAATCTTGCATTTCCCTTACATACAAACCCAAGTTGCTTAAAATATCATTACAAATTAGAATTACAATTTATTCAAGTGAATTTTTGCTATCTTAGTCTCTTCTGTAATGTAGCTGATAAATAATTTTATCAAAATTAAAACTGAGCAGTCAAATTCAAACATTGCCAAATCATTTTTCTTTTAAAGTGCAAAGGATACTTTGCCAGAATGTCTAGCCATTCTTTTTTAAATTGTTGTCACACCTGGTCTTGCAAACTACAACAGATTAGATACTGATAGATAACTAAACAGTTACAGACAGGTGTACCCACCCTGTGACAAAAGACTCAACAAAGTAATCTTCGCTTCAGAAATCATGAAAGAAATTAGAAGGGTTGACTAACTACAATGGGGCCACACACAGAGAAATTCTTTGGTTATCTTATTTGACACATTTTAATGGATACAAAGGAACACCTATGGCACCCTCAGTATCTTATCTATCTCTATCGAAATTAAAATACTGCAAAATTGAATATTCATCCAAGTGTTTTTTTTTTATATATTAATCACCTTCACTTTTTTTAATATTGGTGAAATGATAATTGATTTTATTTTAGCTGCATATTTTATAAAAAATTAACCGTTATATTTTTGAACACGTAATATTATGAGTTTTATTTTCTGGTTACTGTTTCATATTTAAATGAGTTAGTAAGGTTAAGGTGTGATAAGATTTAAGAAAAATTGAAAAAAAAAATTTAATATCAGAGTGTTTTCTTTTACATTAAAATTATTTTAAATGTGATAATATTGGTAAATAAAAATGTGAATTAATTTTGTACTATGATACTATAACTTTCATTCATTGTATAAAAATGTGCTTTACCATTCGTCGAATATTTTAATTCTTTTTACAGTATTGGGCCGAACCGAATATTCGGTTTGACTGCCGAATAGGCAGTATACCGAATACCAACTGAATATTCGGTGCAACCCTAATCCTAATTTTATTAGTACATATTTATATAAAAGGAAAAATGAATTAAATTCTGGAGGATAAGTTATATAATGCCAACAACAGACTTTTTAATCACTTACTTATTATAAAGCAAATGTACACATAATATAGAATATGAATGCATAAAATGATAATGTGAAGAATCGTAGAACTTGTGATTGATGCTAATGTCTGTCACTCTACATGTTACAACATACAATTATAATTTATACATCACCATCATGTCACAAATTATAATTTATACATCACCATCGAACATTTAAATGTCTTTTGATGATTCATTAGTACAAAAAAAGTAAAATGATCCGATGGCTTTCTGACTGATAACTATACCAATGCTAACTAATATCGCTGATAAATGCACAGCATGTTTTAATGACATGAACATGTTTTACTGACATGAACCTGTGATTGATGCTAATGTCTGTCACTCTACACGTTACAACATACAATTATAATTTATACATCACCATCATGTCACAAATTATAATTTATACATCACCATCGAACATTTAAATGTCTTTTGATGATTCATTAGTACAAAAAAAAGTAAAATGATCCGATGGCTTTCTGACTGATAACTATACCAATGCTAACTAATATCGCTGATAAATGCATAGCATGTTTTAATGACATGAACATGTTTTACTGACATGAACCTGTGATTGATGCTAATGTCTGTCACTCTACACGTTACAACATACAATTATAATTTATACATCACCATCATGTCACAAATTATAATTTATACATCACCATCGAACATTTAAATGTCTTTTGATGATTCATTAGTAAAAAAAAAAGTAAAATGATCCGATGGCTTTCTGACTGATAACTATACCAATGCTAACTAATATCGCTGATAAATGCACAGCATGTTTTAATGACATGAGCATGTTTTAATGACATGAACCTGTGATTGATGCAAATGTCTGTCACTCTACACGTTACAACATACAGTTATAATTTATACATCACCATAATGTCACAAATTATAATTTATACATCACCATCGAACATTTAAATGTCTTTTGATGATTCATTAGTACAAAAAAAGTAAAATGATCCGATGGTTTTCTGACTGATAACTATACCAATGCTAACTAATATCGCCGATAAATGCACAGCATGTTTTAATGACAGTTTCGGAAAAGTTGATCCCCACATTTATACGGAGCATTGTTTTTGACTATTTACCAAGCCATCGAGAGACGTTAGAATCCGATTTTGTCCCGGTTTACTTGGAATACGTTTGTGAGTCTTTCACATTCACATCTGTGAATTTAATTGCTGAACATGATAATAAATATTCAGCGAACGATTGATTACTCTCTACTCGTCTTTGTCATCTACATTAATGTTTCACAAACTGGGTTATATGTGCCTTTAGTGGTTCAGTAAAATAATTCAAGGGGTACTTGGCATATAGGGAATTGTATATTTTATTTTTGTTACAAATTATTCTTTGGAATCGTGGATGTGCGTTTAGAATACAAGAATGAGTGCAAATTTCTGGATAACTAACACGTTTATTTCCAAGCAATGCGTAAGCAGGACAATATACAGTTAAACGGAACTAAAATGCTCTACTAATTTCACAAAACAGCTGCTTCTATTCTTAAAACATTGACGGATACCACGGTTCAATGCAGCTCGTATCACGTTAATTCCTCTCCAATTGAGTGGCGACTCCTTTTATAGACTCTCTATAGAAACTTCTGGAAATCTCTCATATCTCGTAGAATACTGATTATTTCGAGGTATTTCTCGAACTTTCAAAAAGGTCGTCAAATTTGAGATAAATCTCTAAATCTGGCAACCCTTTTCCGGCCTTCAACATCTGGCAGCACTAGATTCACGTCATAGGGAAAGGTGCCTGTACTGGTGTTTTCCCTGTTTGGTTTTTAAAGGGGACTCCAGTGAGGACATTTTCCACGTTCGTAAAATTTTATTACTGCTATTTTATTACTGCTAGTAATATAATCTTGGACTAACTATTGTAATATATCTGACTACTGTAATATATCTAACTACTCTAATATATCTAAACTAGTAATATTGCTACTAGTAATATAATCATGACCTAACTACTGTAATATATCCAGCTACTGTAATATATCTAAACTAGTAATATTACTATTAGTAATATAATCTTGCTCATATGAAGCATACGAGCTGTTAAAAATTTCACAATTAAAACGTAATTTAACAAACAATTATGAAATTATAAGTATAAAAAACTAATTTCAATATTTGAGAATCCCAATACAAACGAGCGTATAAGTCTCTAGAATTTGAATATTGAATGAAACAAATTAGAATACAGGAAAACAATGGAATCAAATTAACACATTTAAATCGTGGAAACGTATTTAATATACAGGAGAACGCTTAAACCACGATGCATGAAAGAGCTCTTTGATTATAGCTGTTTGAAATGCGTTGTTTACTTGTTATTTGTGGAAAGCGTAGTGAGCATGCGTAGTTTCAAAATGGGCGTTTCGACCTGTTACTATTCATTTTTAATGCTTGCAATTGTGATTCTGAAAATCTGCATGCAACTTTCCATCTTCTTACCTATTGTACTTTTCGAGTAATAGGAATAACAAAATGTAAGCAAATGTTGATGTCGCTTCGACTTGAATGGGGAATAGATGTCGCTCGTCCATAATTATGACAAAAATATTTATAATCACATAATTTTAATAATGTTTACTTTTTTTACGTACATATTGTAATGTATATGGGAAGTATTGTGACAGGGTCAAAAAGTCGAATTCGAAGTCTCAACTAAATAACACGTTAAAAGCATCCCTGAACTTTTTAATCAAACGTTTTGACATTTTTGAAGGGATCGAACATTTTTGATATTATGCCTGCGTGTGCGTGTATTGTTACGACGCATCCTCTTGAATTGTGGATGTAATCTCAGGATATCAGGATACAAAATCGAGTCCATATTTCTGGATAACTAACGCTTTTATTTAAAAGCATTAATAAGCGCAAACAGAGGCAATATACAGTGATAACTATATCGGAAACTCCATAACTACCTTACAAGATCACTAAACAATGTCAGATACAATAAAACATCAATTATATTCTCAAATAATTTACGAAATGCGCCAATTTTATTCTCAAATCATTGACGTACCTTACAATTCAATGTAACTGGTATTATACTAACTCTTACCAACTAAGCGGTGAGTCCCTTATATACTCTCTATCAAAATTTCTAGAAAATGCTCGTATCTCCGAAACTTGTCGATATTTCAAGTAAGTTCTAGCTGATTCAGGAACGCTCCAAATTTTTCGCCAAATTTAGAACCCATTCCTCGAAAAGCGACCGAAGTATGGAAGCCCTACTCATACGTAATAGGAACGGCTGCCTGTAAAAGGGCTTTCTCCTTGTGGGGAGTCAATATTCCGAAAAAACATTTCATGTATTCTTAAAAGTATGTTAGTCTGTATGTGTGTGTTTGCATGTTAGTGTTGTTGTTGAGACCCAAACTGTCCGACCTACCAAAAAGGTGTAAGGTAACCGTTTGGACGGCCGGGAAGGGCCACCCAGTTTAGACCGGAACACAGTGGGGGAGGCATCAACAGGAACCGTACCCTCCTTCCCCTACCACCAACCTCTCGGAAGGACTTACGGACCCACATGTTTAACGTGATCGTACTCCGCATAAACACGGCGGCAGTTGTGGCAGCGTGCAAATCCAGTGCGCAAACCACCGGGCTTCTGCGCCCGAAATGTGCCAACAGCATGCGGTGTTCCCAGTTGGTCACCCACTTGCATGTTAGTGTGTGCTAGTGTGTGTGTGTGTGTTAGTGTGTACGTATTTTAGTGTGTGTGTGTGTGTCTGTGAGTATGTGGAAGGGATCTCTCACGTACGAATGGAGCGTTTCGAACGTAATTTAGTACAATTATTGTGATTCGAATACTAGAACCCTATTAATTTTAAAGGCGATCGAACATTCAGAAGATCCCCCAATTTTCGAATGAACATTTAAAAAAAAATGTATAATTAAATCAAGAGATTCAAATACGTTAAATAAATAATCATTTTATACGCAATTTTTATTGTAAAACGAATAATGCAAACATTTTATTGAATTGTACCCGTAATATTGCACGTTCATCAAAAAAAAATTTTCAAAACAAAAATTACATAAAATTGAACAGTAATAATGTTATATATGTAACAGTTAGCAAAAAATTTGGAGACCTTGGGGACTAATTTAACGAAATATCTCCAAATTGGCGACAGTGTTATCAAATTAGCAAAAATGACACCAATTGAGTTAAGAAAATGACTCCAAATTGATCAATTCATAATTAACATATTTTAATATATTGGACTATATTCCTTAACAGATGCTAACAATATTTTTTTCTGTCAAGTTAGATTTCCGCGAAATATAAGTTAATTTGGTATTTCAAAATATTTTTACATGTCATTCAGAAAAGCACCAAATGTTACTGTAATTTAAAACGTTTAAAACATTGGGTTGTGGATGTTGTTCATCGTTATTTCACATTAAAATTAGTAAAGTCATAGCATTATGTAGTGAAAGTCGTGTGCTGCCCACATCAGATTTTTTCTAATTGGAAGTATATAAATCAACTAGAAAAAATATCCAAACGTTTCTCAATTTAAGTTGCTATCTTCTAAATAAGGTCCACTGCATAAATAATACTTGCATATATGTTACTTTACTGCATAAATAATATTTTACTGCATAATTAAAACTTTACTGCATAATAATAATTAAATGCGTAAATTATAGTGCGTAAATATACTAGAGGATTGCGTTTATTCTCTAGTTTCTTTTTCAAGCTATAGAATATGGAATATAGAATAGAGAAAGTATTATCTTCACGAATATATTTGGTTTCGAATATGCCATTATAAGTTTTAGAACCACCTGAAGACGTTTTGACAATTTTTGGAGTGATGACTTCTTTGTCTGTCTGTGATCGATTTCTTGTGTAACTTATACTCGCCATAAATATTAATGAATTGTCACGAAAGTTTATATCCGGTATTGCTATCGAAAGCCTAGAACTAGATAGACTTTTTTGAAACGCGAGTAAAAACCTCGAAATTTTATATTTGCATGGCAGCATAGGAGAAAATTCGACATATTTATGCATAAAATGGATTATTTCTGTCTCAATGTTCAGGAAAATTAACAGCTCAATCATTCTGGTTCGATATTCGTGATGTCATTAGTCCCTCTCCCAACCCGAGGTGCTACATTGTCAAACTTGCACTTAATCAAAAGAATGTTTTCTAACATCTTTAAAACGAAGAGCAACATGCTATAATTGTAATCATTTAGGCCAACATTATATTTTTTTCAAATTCTTTTCTTGAAAAATTTGTAAAGAAAAATAAATACACAAGGTACTTAGGTGGTAGGGGACGGAGGGGTTGAAGGGTACGGAGGGTATGGTCCCTGTGGATGTCTCCCCCACTGGGTTTCGGTCTAAATTGGGTGGCTCTTCCCGGTCGTCCAAATAGTTACCTCACACCTTTCTGGTAGGTCGGACGGTCTGGGTCTCAACAACAACAAGCTACTTGAAAATTGATTCTTGTATGAGAAAGTCTTGTATGAAAAAGAGTTGAGCAGCAATCCAGTTGATTTTTCTTATGAAATTAATCAACCATATTTTATTTCAACTCTATTAACATATCTGTCCAGTAAACAAAAACCAGTCTTTTTCCAATTATCCGCTTTTCACGTTGTACTCTCCAAAAATATCCCAATTTCCGAGATTGACTCTTATATTTATCTTTCCAAAATATGTAATACTGTACGCCCATTTAGTCAAACATCTTCTCGAATTTCCAGTAACAAACGCATACCTATACATATAAATAAACGCTTTTAACGATTTATAACAACACGAAAAAGTGAACATATTTCCAATTATTTTCTGACTAATAACTATATTAATCTTTTGCATAACTAATAAATGAACGGCGAAGTTTTAATGACAGTAGTCGCAAAGCGTTAATTTCCACTTTCACATAGAAATAACGTTTTCGACTGTTTGCCAAACTATTGCATGTGCAAATTAAGGACTATCTCCCAGTAGTTGTGATGCATGCATTTATAAATGCCGAACATATTAGTGGGGGATGTTAAAAGTAACATCCCTGAAAGTTTACAGTTTAGAATCGAAGTTATGTTTCATATCATTTGTGGATAATGGTTTGCTTTAAATGTATTAGAACTAAACTGCATGTTTTAAATGCATGATGCTCGCTATGATGAAGATGCCTGCACACCAGGCTATAATTGTGGCAATCTAGCTCAACGAAAACTTTGATAAATAGTGGATTTGTTTAAAAGGAGCCACAGAATGTCCACCTAGATCCCCTGATTTAACCCCTCCCGATTTTACTTATACGGTTGTCTTCGAACACTATTTTTTAATACTGGCCCACTAAATGCAATTGACCTTAAACAGAAGATAACTGATGTTTGCAACAATATTAGTGATGAAGAACTCCACAATGTTTACAGAAGCATTATTAGAAGAGCTCAATTATGTATTGGAGTTGAAGGAAAACATTTTGAGAATGCTTTGTGAATTGCGTTTTGTGAATTGTATTTCTAGTATTTGTAACGAAATTTGTCCCTTTATATCAGTGGTTTTCTATCAATGTATGCATATTTTAATTATGTGCCCCACCCGCGTAGAGAGTACCACTGATTTATGTGATCTCTATCTGTGTAATGCTTTATTCAGATGCATTTGTGATAACAAATTTTGACAAATATTAACGTATTTTTGATCTAAACAATTTCCATCGTCAATTTGTTTATGATCCCTATTTTCACTTATGAAACTGCTTTTCACATGGTACGGAAAAGTGGCATAAGTCAGCTTTTTTCCTTTATCATAATTCAGTTGATTTTAAAGATACAGATATGCGAGTTTTTTTGATAATCTTGTTGCATTAAAAGTAAAAATTTTCTGATTGACCAAATTTGTCATAGGGAGTCGTATAAAAATTTAAAAAGTAAAACTTTTTGAAAATTAATGGGAGGACTATTTCATTAACGTAGTCTTATTTCCTACCTTACTTTCAACATTTTTGCAATTTACATTGCCACATATCTCCAACAGTTAAATAATTAAATAGCGTTTCAATCTTCTTGGGACACCCTGTATATATAGTATATATGTATATATAGCTATCCAAATGGAAAAATTGAATACGATATAAATAGAAGAGTAAAGTACCACAAATTTGCTGGGGGGAAGGGTGACCCCCACTTCCGGATTAAGTAATATTTTACGCCGAGGCAACGCTTCCGGGAGCAGATACATTACCCATTAACGGCGTAAAATCATAAAACCAACAGCAAAAAACACAAGACTTCACAATAAGAAAAATAAGACTCACTCACTATAAGAAATATATACCACATTTATACACTACATTAAACTGCTTAAATACTAGTATCAAATGAACACGTACCTTTTGGGAGCTAAATACACTGAATGAGGTGTTTTCATTCAGTTTTACTTATATTACTGTTTTTGAAATACTTGTATTTACTTCCAGTTATACTTATGTTAAAAAAACTACTTGCTACTTTATATAAAATTCTTAAAAGATATCCTTGTTTTATTGCTTCTGCAAAATAAATCCTAATATTATTATCCCTATCCATAGAATTTCAATTTAATTTTTGACTTCTTATTAAGTAATTTAAGATGATGTTTCTGAACACATTTTTGTGTAGGCTTGAACTCCATGAAGCTATGTAATTAATCCCGAAATTAAAATCTTTTCTTTCATCGTATAATCCAAAGTTGGTTTTGTTATTATTTTTATCAATACATAAATCCAGAAAGATTAAACTATTATCATAATTGTATGCAGTTGCTTTAATTGTAATTTATCAGGGTAAAAACAAAAATCTGGTAGGAATTTTGGGCTTTTAAAACCCATTAATATGTCATCAACGTAACGTAAATATATTAATTCGTTAAGTATGTGTGTGCCAGTTTCATAGTCTCGTTAATAATGTGTCTGGATCTCTAAGGTGTCCATTTGTGTGAATTTTTTCCAAAATTGTTGCAAAGTGGTCTGTGGTTCAACTCGATTTTCTTATACCAGAATCCATTTTAGTTAAAAAATTGAAAATATTAATAATCCTGGTAACCTTTCAACCCGAAGGCCGTAATGGATATAATCCAATTAAAAATGCATTCCCGATAGAAATGTATGTATATACATTTCTTTATTATTTAAATTAAAGAAGATTTACTGCTGTATTAACCCATTGGGTTTAATTCCGTTAACTAGCAACATGTAGTTTTCTTTTCAAATATAAACTAATTGATTTTGATTCCATTGATTAATTACATGATATCATATTTATTTTAAATAACTTTGCTAAATAAATATAGTTTTCATAATGATATCAGCATGTGACGTTAGTCTTTTATTTAGATCTCGACAACATCTAGTCGTAGAAACTCAAAACATGGTCTAAATTGTTAGTGCTACTCACAAAATTTCATGAAATTCGGTTCAGTCGTTTTTCCGTGATGATAACGCACACACACACACACACACACACACACACACACCGAGTGGCGAGAATTAACGTAATCCAGTTCAGGGCACTGTAGAGCAAAAAACAAAAACAATGGTCATAAGAACGCAAATCTGCGTGGTATGCTTTTCAGAACGTAGGGAAACGAATGACACACCCACACACAAAAAAAGTAGTTCAAAGAATGACCGATAGGGGAAGAGATTGTTCTTAGAAGTCTCTAGTAAAACATAATTCAATGGAACAGCTTCGCAGTCGTGATACATATTAATTACGAATTGTAAGTGGTATAAGCCTGTGATAGATATTGACAATAGTCATAAATACACAAATCTCAATTAAAGCATCTAGAATATGTTACACATGGAATTCATGGAATGAACTCCTCAGCCAAAAGTTACAAGGGTTCAGATCTAGTGAAAGGGGTGGACATAAACATGGGAATGCGCGACTGATTATTCGATTTTCTATAAAATGCTGTAGCAACAAAGGTTGAACAAAACGGATAATGTGGGGCGTTGCTCCATCTTGCTGGAATATTGTCGAACTGAGGAATCCTCGTTGTTGGAGATGAGGAATAACGAAGTTCTGCAACATGCCCCTATAACTCTGTGCAGTAACGGAACAGCTCTTTGATCCCTGTGAATGGATTTCTTTAAACAATAAATAGGGATCAATCAGAGATGTTACTGTAAACCCAATCTAAACGGTCAGTTTTGGAGAATGTAAGGGGAACTATTGAAACTGGCGGGGAATTTCAATTGCCCATATGTGGCTGTTTTGGGTGGTTACTGCTCCAGAGGAAAATGTTGTTGTTGAGACCCAGACCGTCCGACCTACCAGAAAGGTAACTGTTTGGACACCCGGGAAGTGCTACCCAATTTAGACCGGAAACCAGTGGGGGAGGCATCCACAGGGACCGTACTCTCCTTCCCCTACCACCAACCTCTCGGAAGGACCCACATGTTTAATGTGATCGTACTCCGCATGAACACGGTGGCAGTTGTGGCAGCGTGCAAATCCAGCGCGCAAACCACCGGGCTACCGCCTCCGAAATGTGCCAACAGATCGTGGTGTTCCCAGGTGATCACCCACCCAAGTATTAACCGTGCCCGATGCTGCCTGACTTCGGTGATCTAACGAGAACCGGTGTTTTCAGCACGGTAGGGCCGTTGGCTCCCCAGAGGAAAATTTGTGTCATCACTCTATAAGATATTCCAGGGTCAACTGGCATCTACCTGCATGCGTGCAAGGAATATCAAAGCAAACGTTTCACGAATATATGTATCAGAACCTTATAAAGTTTGGTGACACTGGATCTTGCGACTATCAAGCCGTTTCATTGAATTATGTTTTCACTAGGGACTGTTCGCAGCGCCATCTCTTCCCCTATCAGTCATTTTTGGAACTAATTTTTCTTTGCGCCATTCGTTTCCCCACATTCTGAAATATGTGCCATGCAGATTTGGCGTTCTTATGACAATTGGTTTTTTCTCTACTGTGTTCTAAACAGGGATACTTTAATTTAAACTACTCTCTCTCTCTCTCTTTATATATATATATATATATATATATATATATATATATATATATATATATATATATATGTGATTAAATAGCATTGCATAAAATAATAAATAATTTACTTGTAAATGCAAAAATCTGATGTGGGCATCACATGAATTTCTAACTTTCCCCACAGACTCAAATTTATTTTCTCCTTATTTCTTTAATAATTCGTTAAACTGAATTTTATTGTGCAAAATAGGAAGCACAATTATTTGAAATTACCCTGAATTTTCACTCGTAATTTAATTTCCGTTCTCATTTGGCAACTGGACCTTTTTAAATTGCGGCGTAGCAAAACTGTGAAAATCTAAAATATCTCGAGAACGGCTAGATCAAAAGTAATGGAATTCATAAGATTATTTTTATTGTTAAAAATTATGTTTAGAACATAATTTAATGGATACATTTGAGTATATGTAGTCATTTTAGATATTAACGATTTTTTGCTGGCCATTTTGCAAAAAACAAAAAAGTTTATTTTTTCACGAAAAGTATCAAAATTTAATCAGCACCAGGATAACTCACAAGAGACATATCTACAAAATTTTGGGAAATTCAGCTAATTTTTTTTAGCAAAAGTGTATGTATGCGATTTTTGCGGGTCATTTCGTAAAAAAAAAGCAGGTTGTTTTATTTCCAATCGCACCAAAGACTAATCAGCACCAGGGTCACCCATAATTGACTTACCTATATATATTTTTTAATTTGGACAATTAGTTCTCGAGTTAGGGTGGATAAATACATTACACACACACACACAAATCGACACACACACACACACACACACAAATCGACACACACACACACACACACACTCACACACATATGCAGACAGACACACCCAGTCGCACACACACAGATGTCATGCTAAAAATAGTTTTCTCGTGTTCTAGAAATCCCAAAACGTGTAGCTATATCGAAAACTCGAGTTGCGATTTTCGACATGATTTCAATACTTTCCTTATACATCACCATGTATTGCAAAGTAAAGGGAAAGTAAAATTACGAAATGTTTGTAATGCTTTATAATAAATAACTGTGTAAATAAGCATGTTTCAGATAAAATCCAAGTTAATTTTTTATGATAGCAATTCAAGAAAATTAATTTCTACCAATATTTTATATTGTATTAGAATATTTAATATTATATGTCGCAATATAGCATTCAGTCTCTGCCATTTTAGTCATCAAATTTCGCAAATGATTTATAACTCCGGGTGTATACTTATATTTAAATGTTCGCTAAGAAACAACAGGATTAAAATTCTGTAATGTGCGCGATAAATAATTAGACATCGAAATTATAATTCGTAGCCTTCGAATATAAAGCACTTTCTTTCGAATGATTATAACTAATCCACATATACATCTAATGTAAGATGTTATAAGAGTGCAATTTTTTCGACATACAAATTTCGTATTTCACACCACAATAAAATATCCAGCGATAAGCTGTTTTGAATATCTATATATGAATAATTCAAACTCTTCGTGTTAGAACCTTAATTACATTATATTTGACATGTATGCATTCAACTAATAGTATGCAATTCAAATTCCTGTATTTTTACTTTTCCTGCAATGCATGGTACTGTATAGGAAAAGTATTGGAATTATGTCCGAAATCGCAACTAGAGGTTTCGGATCTACACGTTTCTACGAGAAATCTACACGAGAGATCTACACGTTTTGGGACTTCTGGAATACGAAAAAACTATTTTTAGAGTGACGTCTGTGTGTGTGTGTGTCTGCGTTTCAGTTTGTCTGTGTGTCTATCTGTCTGTGGAATGTATGTATCCACTCTAACTCAAAAATGAATGAACCGAATTTCATAAAATGTGGTAGGTAAGTCATTTGGGTGTGACGCTGGTGCTGAATAGTTTTTAGCACGATTCGGGATAAAAGAACCCGCCTGTTTTTATGAAATGGCCGCAAAAATTGCCTGAATCCACTCTAGCTGAAAAACTACTGGACTGAATTTCACAAAATTCGGTAGATAAGTCGCTTGTGGGTTACCCTGGTGCTGATTAGATTTTGGTACGATTCGGAAAAAAAATAACCTGCCTTTTCTTGCAAAATGGCTCCCCAAAATCATCAAAATCTAAATTAAAAACTACGTATGCTCAAATATATCCATAAATGCTTGTTTTATACGTAACTTTTAACGAAGAAAAGAATAAGATCAACCCCATTACACTGGGACTAGCCGTTCTCGAGATATTTTAATTTCTTCGCATTTTCTCTACGGCACCTTCGAAAATAAGTCCAGTTACCAAATGAGAACGAAAATTGAATTAAAAGTGAATTAAATTTAATTAACAAAAAGAGAACGTGGATATAAGTCTGCAGCGAAAGTCATATGCTGCCCACATCAGATTTTTACTTTTCCTGCAATACATTGTAATGTATAGGAAAAGTATTGGAATCAGGTCCAAAATCGCAACTCGAGTTTTCGGCGGATCTGCACGTTTTAGGATTTCTAGAATACGAAGAAACTATTTTTAGCGTGACGTCTGTGTGTGTGTCGGTCTGCACAATGCATATATCCACTCTAGCTCAAAAACGAATGGACCAAATTTCATAAAATTTCAAAAGTAACTCACTTGGGGGTCTGCAAATTGCTGATTAGATTTTGGTACGATTCGGGATAAAAGAACCTGCCTTTTTATTCGAAAGGGCCGGCAAAATTTTATAAACCCATTCTAGCTAAAAAACTGATTGACCAAATTTCACAAAATGTAATAGATAAGTCACTTTTTGGTTTCTTTGAAGCTGATTGAATTTTGGTACGATTCGGGAAAAAAGAACCCTCCCTTTTTGTGAAATGGCCACACAAAAATCGTCAAAATCTGAACTAAAAGACTACGCATGCCCAAATGTACCACTTAATTGCTTATTTTACATGTAATTTTTGCATTGAAAAGAATCAGACAAACCCCATTACTTTAGAATAAGCCGTTCTCGAGGTATTGTAATTTTGCGCATATTTTCTGTAATTGCAAATAATTATGCGCTTTAATTTGTGCAATTAAACTCAATTTAACGAATCATTAAAGGACTATAAAGAAAATGGATTTGAGTCTGTAGGGAAGTACCCAAATTCGATTTTTATTAGATATACTGATGATAAAAGATCACGAAAAGTGTATGAAAAGAATACAATATTAGTTGTTGCTTGTAAAAGTAAAATAAAATATGAAAAGTAATCAGGAAACACAGCAGAATTTATCTATAATAGTTATACCCCAATAGCTCCAATTTCATAAAAACGCGAAAATTTTAATTTTTAATAAAGTACACGAATCAAAATAAAAAAATATATGATGTGGGCAGCTCGTGACTTTTTCTACAGACTGAAATTAATTTTCTCTTTATTGCTTTAATAGTTAGTTCATTAAATTGGGTTAAATTACAGAAAATTACATGCATAAATTTTTGATATAGTACTGAATTTGTACTTTTAATTCAATTTTCTTTCGTTTTCATTTGGCAACTGGAAATATTTTTAAAAGCAACGTAGCATAAAATGCGCAAAAGCTAAAATGTCACGAAAAAGGTTATTTCTAGATTAATGGGGTTGGTCTTATTCTTTTCATCTTTAAAAATTACGTTTAAAACAAGCATTTAATGGAGGCATTTGAGCATAGGCAGTATTTTGTTTTAAATTTTGACGATTTTTGTGGGGCATATCGTAAAAAATGGCAGTTTTTTTTTTCAAATCATACTACAATATAATCAGCATCAGGGTACCCTATAAGTGATTTGTCTACCAAATTTTGGGAAATTTGGAAAATTAGTTTTTAGTCATTTTGCTAAAAAATGAAAGAAGACAGGTTCTTTTTTCCCGAATGGTACCAAAATCTAATCAGCACTAGGGTCACCAGTAAGAGACTTACCTGTAAAATTTTATGAAACGTGGTCAATTAGTTTTTGAGTTAGAGTGGATACATACATTGCACAAACAGACAGACACACAGGCACACATAGAGAGAGACACACACACACAGAAAGACATACACACACACACAGAAAGACACACACACACACAGACAGATGTCACGCTAAAAATAGATTTTAGTTACCTCAAAGTGGCAATAGTGGCCACATGTTCTTATGCAAAATGGACTTCTTTTTGTATGCCTGAGCTACCCTTAAAGTTCGTCTAAGACCTTTTGTAACTCTCTGTATATGTTTACACCTAAACAGTAATAATTTACCTTTGTTCACTTATCATCGCAATTCATGCTTGCCTGTATTTAAATAGCTTTGACGACGAATAAGCACAATAACGTGAAATATTTCCAAAGCTTTCATACAAATAACCATGCTAATGACTATATTACTGATGAATGTTCAGCAAAGTTTTAATGACTTTCAATACAGAAATGTTAACCTCTACTACTGTAGCCAGTATTGTTTTCGAATATTTGGCGAGCTATCGAAACGCGTCAGCGTATAATTTAGTCCCTGCAGATTTGCGTTTATCCGTAACGGCATAAATATTGCAAAGCTGTAAATACTCGCTGAATATTTTAAGAGTAAAGGTTTCTGGGTGACAGCATTTTCAATTACGAGGTAATATTGTTTTTTTTTTGTCAAAAAGACGTAATGTTGGTTCTAAGTAATGCTTTACAGCTAAATTATATACAGGGTGTCCCGAAAAGATTGAAACGCGCTTTTAATTCTTTATCTTTTGAAGATAAGAGGGCAATGTAAATTGCAAAAATGTTGAAAGTAAGGTAGGAAGTAAAACTTCGTTAAAGAAATAGTCCGCTCATTAATTTAAAAAAAGTTACACTTTTAACTTGTTATACTATCCTCTTAGACAAATTTGATCAATCAGAAAATTTTTATTTTTAATGTAACAAGATCATTTAAAAAGTCGCATATCTGTATCTTTAAAATTGAGCGAGTTATATTTAATTGAAAATTGAACATTGTGAATGGGGACCCTATATCAAATTAGAAATGTAAATGTGTGACATATCACAAAAAAGATAAAACTGGATGATAATACATAGGATACCCAAACGTTTAGTGAGTACCACTGCTTTATATGATCTCTGTCTGTGTAATACTTTATTCAGATGCATTTGTGACAAAAAATTTTGACACATATTAACATATTTTTGATCTGAACAATTTCCATCGTGAATTTGTTTATGATCCCTATTTTCACTGATGAAACAGTCTTTCACATGGTACGGAAAAGTGGCATAAGTCAGATTTTTTCCTTTATCATAATTCAGTTGATTTTAAAGATGCAGATATGCGGTTTTTTTTAATTATCTTGTTGCATTAAGAATAAAAATTTTCTAATTGACCAAATTTATGTAAGGGGGTCGCATAAAAATTTAAAAAGTGTAATTTTCTGAAAATTAATGGGAGGACTATTTCATTAACGTAGTTTTATTGCCTACCTTACTTTCAACATTTTTGCAATTTACATTGCCCACTTATCTCCAACAGGTAAAGAATTAAAGTGCGATTCTATCTTTTTGGGACACCCTGTATATCAATGTACGTTTTGTTTTTCCTACGATCAAAAACGCCCATAAAACTGAGGGGAAAAGCTTCTGACGTCAGTTAGGCAAACTCGAGAATACAATTTACAACATTGATTAGTTTGATGACCTTGAACATCGAAGGGAGGGCAAGTGCACTTCTTGCCTTCCCTATGGGCGCCCATGCTTACGAGGCATTTTACTTAGTCAGTGCATCTATCTATGAATCTGTGGAGTCGTATAGCGAGGAATCTAAGCGTCGTACGACCATAAAATTTGGAACACAAGTACTTACTTCACTTAATCAGTCAGTTACTTGGCATTATTTTTTTTACTTACTATTTCGAATTAGTTATTTAGCTATTTGATAGACTGGAATTCCCTTTGGGACTGCTGAAAACACTGTAAAACGTGTGGATAAAAATGCGGACAGAATTTTATTCGAGGCTCTGCGGCGAGCTCGTAGATAAGTGCCTCGCTCGCGAAGCCGGGAATTCCAGACAGCTGGCGTTTCGTATTTGGGTTTAAAATTCAAAAATTTAAAATTACGAATTTTACAGATGACGATTTGGATATTTAAATTTAGGATTGTAACAGTATTATAAGCAATATTATTTATGTAACGATTTGATTTCCAATAAAGCCATATACCGGGTGGTCAGAATTAAAACACCCCTACTCTGAGCTCTCTATAGATCGAACTACTCAGTGTAAAGGCTCCAAAAGTGTTGAACCTAGTATTCAAGACATGGGGAAAGGGAATACGCGAAAAAAAATATTAGTTCCAGAAACACCGATAGGTGGCGCTGTACAACAGGAAATATGCTGAAAAGACACAAAATAATCACAAAAAAACAAACACATGCGATATGGAATTTTTCCTTTTTAATTTCTTTTGCTGATATGAAAAAAAAGAAGATAGAAATGCGAAGAAACTTAAACTGTCATTGTAACTGCAATTTCGCACTGTAAGCACAAAAATTTGCATAAACCCTTGGTTTGCAGCTACTATGTTCTGGGCATAAAAGTTGATAAAACTGGGAAATTTTCATTCTTATCAGCGATGGCTGTCACACTGCCAGAATGCGCTTTGCTTGTGAAGCTGTTTTGTGAAAACAAAGGACATGCTGCTTTTGCACTTCGAGAGTTTTGTCGACTTAAGAATTTGCGCAAAGGACCATTACTTCCACAAGCTCTCAGGAGAATGATCGCTCGATTCGAGAAAACTGGACATCTTGGAGTTCAGCCGGGTCGAGGACGCAAATCGACTCGTTCAGATGTCGTTGACGATGTTGCCACCGCTATTGTTGAACAATCAATGGATAACGTTATACGCAGCACTCCCTGCATCGATAAGGTACTTGTGATATGAATGTTTGGTACGTTCGAATAAAATGTGTTACAAATGCGTATTTTGTGTGTCTTTTCAGCATATTTTCTGTTGTACAGCGCCAGCTATCGGTGTTTCTGGAACTAATTTTTTTTCGCGTAATCCCTTTCCCCATGTCTTGAATAGTAGGTTCAACAATTTTGGAGCCTTTACACTGAGTAGTTCGATCTATAGAGAGCTCAGAGTAGGGGTGTTTTAATTCTGACCACCCGGTATAATGTATTAAAAACATCCCATGAAGAAAAAATCACGTTTCTTCGATAATAACTTGTCAAGTTAGCAATTAATATTATATATGACCTTAAAATAATAACTTTTTGATGTACGGTCTTGCTTATTTAGAAGGAGTATTATTTAGAATATTTGGCATATCCTTTACATTATATGTTATAACATGCAGTTATATTTCATTCATTTGTACCATGCCAATACACTTTCGAATATCTTTTGATGATTTATTACTTTTAAATTTTCTAACGACTTTCCGCTTGATAACTATACAAATTGTAATATCCCTGATAAACGCATCGCAAAATTTTAATGACTGTTTAGGAAAAGATAATTACCACATGTATGCGGAATATTGTTTTTTAATATGTGCAATATTTTACATGTTGTCATACTCATAAACATATTATTATTGAATGTATTTGCATTGAACCGTATTCTTATTGTACATATATTTATATAAAAATAAAAATTAAATTAATTTCTGAAGGATAAGTCATATAGTGACAACAACAAACTTTTTAATCAAATATTTATTACAAAGCAAGTGTGCATATAATATAGATATAAATATATAAAACGATCATGTGAAGAACCATAGTATCTGTGATTGATTGATGCTAATGTCTCTCACATTACATGTTACAACATACAATTATAATTTATACATTAGTATCATGCCAGCGTACATTTAAATGTTTTTTGATGATTCATTAGTACAAAAAAGGTAAAATGATCCGATGGCTTTCTGACTGATAACTATACGAATGATAATATCGCTGATAAATGCACGGCGAAGTTTTAATGACAGTTTTGGAAAAGTTAATCCCCCGATTTATACGGTGTATTGTTTTGGGTATTTGCCAAGCCATAGAGAGACTTTAGAATACGATTTTCTCCCGGTTGACATGGAAATTGTTTGTGACGTTTTCACATTCAAAGCTGTAAATTTAATTGAGGAATATAATAATAAATATTCAGCAAATGAGTACTGTCTACTCGTCTTTTTCATCTACATTAATGTTTTACAAACTGGAATATATTGGCTTCGAGTGGTACAGGGAAAAAAATTCAAAGGGTTCTTGACATATGGGAAATTGTATATTTTATTATTGTTACAAATTATCCTTTGGAATCGTGGATGTACGTTTAGAATACAAGAATAAGTGCAAATTTCTGGATAACTAACACGCTTATTTACAAGCAATGCGTAAGCAGGACAATATACACTTAAACGGCACTAAAATGCTTCACTAATTTCACAAAACAGCTGCTTCTATTCTCAAAACATTGACGGATACCACGGTTCAATACAGCTCGTATCACGTTAATTCCTCTCCAATTGAGTGGCGACTCCTTTTATAGACTCTCTATAGAAACTTCTGGAAATCTCTCATATCTCGTAGAATACTGATTATTTCGAGGTATTTCTCGAACCTTCAAAAAGTCGTCAAATATGTGATAAATCTTCAAATCTGGCAACCTTCTCCCGGCCTGCAGCATCTTGCACCACTAGATTCACGTCATAGGGAAAGTTGCTTGTACTGGTGTTTCTCCGTCTGGTTTTTAAAGGAGATTCCAGTGATAACATTTTACACGTTCGCAAAATTTTATTGCTGCTATTTTATTACTGCTAGAAATATAATCTTATGCTAACTACTGTAATACATCTAACTACTGCAATATATCTAAACTAGTAATAATACTACTAGTAATAGAATCATGCACTAACTTATGTAATATATCTAAATTAGCACTTACTACTGTAATATATCTAAACTAGTAATATTACTACTATAGTAATATGATCTTGCGCTAATTAATGTAAAATATCTAAATTAGCACTTACTGTAATATATTTAACTACTGTATTTTATTTAAACTAGTAGTATTACTACTAGTAATATGATTTTGTACTAACTACTGTAATATATCTAACTACTGTATTATATCTAAACTAGTAATATTACTACTAGTCATATGATCTTGCGCTAACTACTGTAATATATCTAACTACTATAATATATGCAACTACTGTAATATATCTGAATTAGTAGTATTATATAATAATATTATCATGCACTAACTTATGTAATATATCTGAATTAGCACTAACTACTGTATTATATCTAAACTTGTAATATTACTAGTAGTAATATTATCTTGCGCAAACTACTGTAATATATCTAAATTAGCGCTTACTGTAATATATATCTAACTTCTGTAATATATCTAACTACTGCATTGTATCTAAACTCGTAATATTACTACTAGTAATATGATCTTGCGCTAACTACTATAATATAACTAAATTAGCGCTTACTGTAATATATCTAACTACTGTAATATATCTAACTACTGTATTATATCTAAACTAGTAATATTAGTTATTTTAACAGGATCCCATGTGATTTATTTTCTCTGAAAAATAAGTAAATGAAAATATGTTGATGGAAAATACAATGTTACACCAAAGTCCATAGTGCCAAGTCGAACAACTTTCTGCGACAGCATCTAATGAGGTGTATTGACTTCTTAGCTTCCAACTACAATTGATTGTGATATATCTATTTTAACAGGATCCCATGTGATATATTTCCTCTGAAAAATAGTAATATTACTACTAGTAATATGATCTTGCGCTAACTACTGTAATATATCTAAATTAGCCTTTACTGCACTATATGTAACTACTATAATATATGCAACAACTGTAATATATCTAAACTAGTAATATTATATAGTAATATTACCATGCACTAACTTATGTAATATATCTGAATTAGCATTAATTACTGTAATATATATAAACCAGTAATATTATTACTAGTAATATTATCTTGCGCAAACTACTGTAATATATCTAAATTAGCGCTTACTGTAATACATCTAACAACTGCAATATATCTAACTACTGTATTATATCTAAACTAGTAATATTACTACTAGTAATATGATCTTGCGCTAACTACTGTAATACATCTAAATTAGCGCTTACTGTAATGTATCTAACTACTATAATATATACAACTACTGTAATATATCTAAACTAGTAATATTACTACTAGTAATATAATCTTGCGCATATGAATCATACGAGCTGCGAAAAATTTCACAATTAAACAGTAATTTAATAAACAATTATGAAATTATAAGTATAAAAAATCTGATGTGGGCAGCACATGACTTTCCCTGCAGACTTATATTCACGTTCTATTTATTTAAATTAAATTAAATTCAATTTTAATTCAATTTTCGTTCTCATTTGAAAACTGGACTTATTTTCAAAAATGGTGTAGGAAAAATACGAAAAACTAAAATATCTCGAGAACGGCTAGTCCTAGTGTAATGGGGTTGATCTTATTCTTTTCTTCGCTAAATATTACGTATTAAACAAACATTTAATGGATATATTTGAGCATACGTAGTTCTTAAGTTTAGATTTTGATGATTTTTGCGGGCCAGTTTGCAAAGACAGGCAGGTTATTTTTTTTCGAATTATACCAAAATCTAATCAGCACCAGGGTGGCCTACAAGCGACTTATCTACCAAATTTTGTGAAATTCGGTTCATTAGTTTTTCAGTTAGAGTGGATACAAGCTTTTGCGGGCCATTTCGCAAAAAAATGCGGGTTCTTTTAACCCGAGTGGTACCCAATACTAATCAGCACCAGATTCGTGCACAAGTGACTTACCAAATTTTATGAAATTCGGTCAATTAGTTTTTTAATTAGAGTGGATACAATATCTGCACAGACAGACAGACACACAGACAGACACACAGACACACACACAGACAGACACACAGACACACACACAGACGTCACGCTAAAAATGATTTTTTCGTATTCTAGAGGTCTCGAAACGTGTAGATCCGTCGAAAACTCGAGTTGCGATTTTCGGCATGATTCCAATACTTTCCCTATACATTACAATGTATTGCAGGGAAAGTAAAAATCTGATGTGGGCAGCACATGACTTTCCCTGCAGACTTATATACACATTATCTTTATTTTAATTAAATTTAATTCACTATTAATTCTATTTTCGTTCTCATTTGGTAACTGGAGTCATTTTCATAGGTGGCGTAGAGAAAAAACGAAAAAACGAAAAAAAGAAAAAATATCTCAAGAACGGCTAGTCCTAGTGCAATGGGGTTGGTCTTATTTTTTTCTTTGTTAAAAATTACGCATAAAACAAACACTTAATGGATATATTTCAGCATACGTAGTCTTTTATTTTAGATTTTGTCGATTTTTGCGGGCCATTTTGCAAGAAAAGGCAGGTTGTTTTTTTCCGAATCGTACCAAAATCTAATCAGCACCAGGGTGATCCACAAGCGACTTATCTACCAAATTTTGTGAAATTTGGTCCATTAGATTTTCAGCTAGAGTGGATACAAGCTTTTGCGGGCCATTTCGCAAAAAAAAGGCGGGTTCTTTTATCCCGAATAGTACCCAAAACTAATCAGCAGCAGATTATCCCACAAATGACTTGCCTACCAAATTTTATGAAATTCAATCAATTAGTTTCTTAGTTAGAGTGGATACAAAATCTGCACAGACAGACAGACAGACACTCAGACAGACACACAGACACACAGACAGACACACAGACAGACATACACACAGACACACACACAGACGTCACGCTAAAAATAGTTTTTTTGTATTCTAGAGGTCTCGAAACGTGTAGATCCGTCGAAAACTCGAGTTGCGATTTTCGACATGATTCCAATACTTTGCCTATACATTACCATGTATTGCAGGGAAAGTAAAAACTAATTTCAATATTTGAGAATCCCAATACAAACGACCGTATAAGTCTCTAGAATTCGAACATTGAATGAAACAGATTAGAATACAGGGAAACAATGAATTCGAATTAACACATTTAAATCGTAGAAACGTACTTAATATACAGGAGCACGTTTACATCACAATGCATGAAAGAGCACAAGCTTTAATTATAGTTACTATTTGAAATTTGTTGATTACTTGTTATTTGTGGAAAGCGTTGTAAGCATACTCAGCTTCAAAATGGGCGCTTCTGCCTGTTACCATTCTTTTAAATAATTGCAATTGTGATCTGCAATTCTGCATGCAAATTTCCTCCACCTTCTTACCTATTGTAGTTTTCGAGTAATAGGAATAACAAAATGTAAGCAAATGTTGATTTCGCTTCGACTTGAATGCGGAATGGACGTCGTTCGTCCATAATTAGAACAAAAATATTTATAATTACATAATTTTAGTAATTTTTACTTTCCTTACATACATAGTGTAATGTATATGGAAAGTATTGTGACAGGGTCAAAAGTTCGAATTCGAAGTTTCGGCGGAAGAACACGTTTCAAGCATCCCTGAATTTTATGATCGAAGGTTTTGACGTTTTTGAGGGGATCGAACATTTTTGATATTATGCCTGCATTTGCGTGTGTGTGTATTGTTACGGCGCATCCTCTGGAATTGTGGATGTAATCTCAGTATACAAAAACGAATCCATATTTCTGGATAACTAACGCTTTTATTTAATAGCACTAACAAGCGCAAACAGGTACAATATACAGTGATAACTATATCGATAACTACTTTATAAGATCATTAAACAATGTCAGATACAATAAAATAGCAATTATATACTGAACTAATTAACGAAATGCGCGGATACTATTTTCAATACACTGACGTATCTCCCAATTCAATGTAACTTGTAATACATCAATTCTTCCCAACTGAGCGATGAGTCCCTTATATACTCTCTATCAAAATTTCTAGAAAGTACTCGTATCTCCGAAACTAGTCGATATTTCAAGTAAGTTCTCATTGATTCAAAAACTCCCTAAATTTTTCGCCAAATCTAGCACCCATGCCCCCAAAAGCGGCCAAAGTATTTAAGCCCTACTATTACATAATAGGAATGACTGCCTGTAAAAGTGCTTTCTCCTTGTGGGGAGTCAATATGCTGAAAAAGCATTTTATGTATTCGTAACAGTATGTTAGTGTTATGTGTGTGTGTGCATGTTAGTGTGTGTGTATGTTAGTGTGTGTGAATGTTAGTGTATGTGTGTGTATGCTAGTGTGTGTGTCTGTAAGTCTATGGAAGCAAAACCTCACGTACTAATATATTTTTCGAATGAACATTTGAAAAAAAATTATAATTAAATCAAGATATTCAATAACGTTAAAAATATAATCAATTTTATATGTAATTTTTTATTGTGAAACGAATGCTACAAACTTTAGAAAGCGTGCTTGAATCTTACCTGTCATATTGCACGTTCATCAAATAATTTTTTCAAAACATAAAATTACTTAAAATTGAAAAGTAGTATCGTCATATATGTAACACTTAGGAAAAAATTTGGAGACCTTACTGTCTAATTTGGCGAAATATCTCCAACTAGGCGACTTATTATTAACTTTTTAATAGGGTGACAAATTGACGACTGTTTCACCAAATTAGCAAAAATGACGCCAATTGAGTTAAGAAAATGACTCCAAATTGAGGAATTCCTAATTAACATCTTTTAATGTAATGGACTATATTGCTGCACAGATGCTAACAATATTTATTTCTGTCAAGTTAGATTTCCGCGAAATATAAGTTAATTTGTTATTTCAAAATATTTTTGCATGTTATCATCCTGAAAAGCGCCAAGTGTTAGTGTAATTTAAAACGTTAAAAATATTGCGCTGTAGATTTTGTTCATCGTTATTTCACATTAAAATAAGTAAAGTCATAGTATTATGTAGTGGAAGTCATGTGCTGCCCACATCAAATTTTTTCTAATTAAAAGTATATAAATCAACTAGAAAAAATATCCGACGTTTCTTAATTTAGTTGCAATCTTCTGAATAAGGTCCACTGTATAAATAATACTACATAAAAAATACTTTGCGGCATAAATAATACTTTACGGAATAATAATAATTATATGCGTAAGTAATACTGCGTAAATATACTAGAGGATTGCTTCTGTCCTCTAGTTCCTTTTTCATGCTATATAAAATATAGAATAGAGAATGTATTATCATGGCGAAAATTTTTGATTTCGGCTATGTGATGCCTTTATAAATTTTACAGACCTCCTGAACACGTTTTTCTAATTTTTGGAGTGTTACATGTCTGTGGTCGATTTCTTGTGTACATCAATATCTGCCATAAAAATTAATGGATATTCACGAAACATGGATATCCGACAATTAATGGATATCCGACATTGCTATCGAAGAGTCTAGAACTAGATAGACTTTCTTGAAATGCGAGTGAAAACATCGAATTATTATATTTGCATGGCCGCACAGGACAAAATTCGACATAATTATGCATAAAATGGGTTATTTTTGGCTTAATGATCAGAAAACTTAACAGTTAAATCATTCTGGTTCAATATTTAAGACGTCATTACCCTCCCCCCTTCCCCCCTGAGGAGGTACAATAATACGCTATACCGTATGCCCGTTTAGTCAGACACCCTTTCGAATTTCCAGTAGCAAACACATACCTATACATATAAGTAAACACTTTTAGTGATTAACAAAAACACAAAAAAGTGAAAATATTCCCAATGCTTTTCTGACACACACACACACACACACACATATATATACTCCATAATAAAAAAAATCGACGCACCAAGAAGGAGTTGTCTGATTGTGATAAAAATTGGTGGATGTGAAGAACATACATAGAATACCATAAACTATTTCTACTTGAACGACATACATAAATAAGAAAAATAAAAGGAAAAATGGATACCAAAAATCTTACTGAAAAAACACACTAACCTCGAAAGCACGGGAACACAGAAAGAAGTGACAAATGTTGCCATTGACAAAGGAAGAAGATATACTGTTGCCATTCGTAAGAAATAAATAACAGTAATACGAAAAAACATGTACAAGAGATAATATACCATCAAGAGGAGCAAAAATAGAAAGGCTACTGTCTTTCGGATGGGTGTATAAATAAAATACAATTAAAACAAGAGAAGGGAGATGTCAGGCTAAAATTTAAACCAATATTAAATAAATAAATTCAAGAAAATCCAGCTATTCTAAATTTTTTAACTATGCCATTTACGAAATAAGAAGGATATTTATATAAATTGCTGGTAATTTTTAGATTATCAATATGTAAAGCAAGGAATTTTTGATCAGGTAATCTATATATTCTAAAAAGCTGATTAAGAATTATATTTCTAAACAATAGAAACGAGTTGCAGGAATTAAATGGGAAGATTTTATTAATTTTAAAATTAAAAGAGTCTTTTTTATCATATAAATTAGTAACAATTCTATTAGAAGGTTCAACAAAAAGATATATATATATATATATATATATATATATATATATATATATATATATATAATTGAAGAATTTTACTTGTATTATATATACCTGAGATAGATCATTAATTGAAAATGTTCTGTATAGCATAGTGAAAGGAAGATTGACTGAAATGTAAATGTGACTTCAAAAATACTATACGACAATCCATTGAATATGTAAAAAAAACATGATAAGAAAACATTATAAATAAAACAGGTACTAAATTGGTATAAAATACCCCTTTTCCCTGTTCCGTATAAAAGTTATGGACGGAATAAGAATTACAAGTGATAAAGAGGGATGAATATATTTTGTACAACACATAAGATGAAAATATTTTTATAAATCATATATGTAATGCAGGTACTTAAGGTACTAATCCCCTTGTTCCCTGACTAAACATACATGGTGTAAATGAAAAAAATATGTTTAAAGATGAAAAGTTGCAAAACAGAAACATTATTTTGTGCTATGAGTTGGGCCTTTTCTACCTCCCTAGGATTTCCGAAACCATGTACGGTATCAAGGGCCATACATGTTTCGTTAATGCGGATTCTACGTTTCTGTGTGCATTACTGTAAATTGTTTTACAGAAATAATGCACATGGCCCTATATATATATATATATATATATATATATATATATATATATACTCATAAAATATACTTAATATAAAAGGCTTTAAAAATGTGATTGGAAAGACAGTTTCATATGAGAAAGTTTACGTAGAGTTTAAGATTAGTGACCATATACGGTATGGTCGAGGAATAGAGGAAGTGCTAGCAGACTCTGTTAATATTAGTGGCCTGGAATATAATTTCATATAGTTGCAAAACGTGCTTGACATGAAATAGGAATTTGGAATAATAATTATGAAAGAAAAGGTCGCGTTATTGGGAAAGGCTTAAAATAAATTTCTGTATCATATATATACATATATATACATATATATATATATATATATATATATATATATATATATGTTATTATGACTATCACTGTGTGTATTTGACAGCCTACGATTTCTTCTCATATTTACATTACTTGTGGCCAACGAACTTCAATAATAATAAGAAAAAAATTTATTTTAAAATAAAGGTATAACATTTCATAATTAATATTATTTAATACTATTGTTATGATTTTAAAATAAGATAGACCTAACAAAACTACTAGTTGTATTTTTATAGCAAAAAAAATTCGCCTTTAACTGCAATTCGCGTTTAACTGCAAGGCAAAACATTTTTGCAATAAAATTATACTAGTTTCCCGAAAATAAATATTTAAACTTAAGTTTCCGTGATATTTTACGATTTTTTCCAATATTTTATAGTTGTACCTTTATATTTTCTATATATTTGTAATTCAATATCTGAATCTAAGGATTTCTATTAATTTCTTATTGTCGCTCTCAACATAATGTTTTATTAAAACTGTCTTTTCTTATACGTAATGGTTGTTGTACAATGTAGCTGCGGGTACCAGTTCTAAAGATAACAGTGAACACAATTTTCTCTATTTCAATACAACTGTTAATATAATATTTTGTTTTTCTTCTCGTTTATATGTATCCTCAAAAAATGTTAAATCAGGAATATTTCGAAAATTATTTTCTTTAACCCCTGCCTCCTACCCTCCCCCCCCCCCCTCCCTTATCTTTCAGCATGTCTGTTAAGCAGTCTGACACATGTGACACTTTTATTCCACTCGAAATGCAGATGCTTCCCGGAAGTGTAAAAATCTGATGTGGGCAGCACATGGCTTTCCTTATTGCAATGAATATATACTCCTTTATCAGTCAAAAAATAATGTATAAGATCAACGGAATCGTGTTTTTATCTTTGAATTGCACATTTGTCAATTTTCCGGATTAAAACAAATAAAACTATTTCAAAGTACCCAATTAAATTATATTTCGTGCAACTCCAAAAATACAATTTTCAATATTGATAGTAGATCATCCTCAGTAAACGATTTGGTCCATATATTAAAATATTTTAATACTTAATTCATTAATTCGGCGTCATTTTCGTTAATTTAGTGTCATTTTTACAAGTTTCACGTTATTTTCGTCAATCTGGGGCGAAATATCGCCAAGTTAGTGATACTTTGCAAGTCAATTCGCCAGGTTCGCCAACTGCATCAGCAAGTATTACAGGCAAACGGAGAGATAAACGGAGAGATAGCATATCTTATATATTCTAGAAGGTATGTCCGTCATATGACTGAAATCAAAATTTACGAAACATTACTTCCCATTTGGTGTCATTTTTATCAATTTGGCAACATTTTGGACAATTTGGCAGCATATAAAATAGTCTCTGAGTTGACGACGTCCCGCTAAATTTATAGCCAAACGTTTCGGACGGGCGGAGAAATAGCTTTTTCTTATTGTCTGTTCTTTCCAAGATATTGAAAGGTCCATATTTTGAAGGTCCACTATATTGAAGGTTCATATTATCATTTCCAAGATATAAGGAAAGTAAAAAAGCTGCCGATCTCTGGAATAGAACATCGGCTGGCCAGTCCAAAAAACAGTTGTTCTGTGCCGATGATTGATGCCCGAACAATATAAATCTGCATGTTGAATGCAATGATGACGGGGTCTGAAAACGATCTAGTTAGGAATGTTCAGTGGACCCCACGAATTATGGTACCAGTTTTAACATCCCAACCACACAGAATGGACCTCTTTGATAATCTGTCTGGATCGGTAGGTAAATCGGTATGTGGTTCAACTCGATTTTCTCAAATCAGAATCCATTTTACTTAGGAAATTGAAAATATCAATAATCCCCGTTACCTTTCAACCTGGAGGCCGTAATGGATATAAATCAATTAAAAATGCAGTCGCGATAAACTTTATTTAAATGCATTTATTTAGAATTTAAATCAAAAAGTATTTACTGCTGTATTAAAGCGTTGGGTTTAATTCCGTTGCTTAGCAACATGTTATTTTCTTTTTAAATATAAACTCATTGGGTTTGGTTCCGTTGCTTAGCTACATGATATCATATATTTTTACTTTCCCTGCAATACATGATAATGTATAGGGAAAGTATTGGAATCATGTCGAAAATCGCAACTCGAGTTTTCGACGGATCTACACGTTTCGAGACCTCTAGAATACGAAAAAACCATTTTTAGCGTGACGTCTGTGTGTGTGTCTGTGTGTCTGTGTGTCTGTCTGTGTGTCTGTCTGTCTGTGCAGATTTTGTATCCGCTCTAACTAAAAAACTAATGGACCGAATTTCACAAAATTTGGTAGGTAAGTCACTTGTGAGCGAGACTGGTGCTGATTAGTTTTAGGTACGATTTGGAATAAAAGAACCCGCCTTTTTTTTACGAAATGGCCCGCAAAAGCTTGTATCCACTCTAACTGAAAAACTACTAGACCGAATATCACAAAATTTGGTAGTTAAGTCACTTGTAAGCGAGTCTGGTGCTGATTAGTTTTGGGTACGATTTGGAATAAAAGAACCCGCCTTTGTTTGCAAAATGGCCCGCAAAAATCGTCAAAATCTAAACTATACTCAAATATATCCATTAAATGCTCGTTTAATACGTAATTTTTAACGACGAAAATAATAAGACCAACCCCATTACACTAGGGCTAGCCGTTCTCGAGATATTTTAGTTTCCGTATTTTCACTACGCCACCTTTGAAAATAAGTCCGGTTACCGAATGAGAACGAAAATTGAATTAAAAGTGAAATAAATTTAATTAAAATAAAGATAACGTTAATATAAGTCTGCAGGGAAAGTCATGTGCTGCCCACATCAGATTTTTAAAATAACTTTACAGAACAAATACTGTTTTCATAATGCTATCTCTATGTGAGGTTCGTCTTTTATTAATGTCTCTAGAACTCCTAGCCGTAGAAACTTGAAACGTGGACTAAATTTCTGTGGAGCTATTTCACGGCTACACACAAAATTTCATAAAATTCAGTTCAGCCGTTCTTCCGTGATAATGAGACAAACACAAACACACAAACACACATACATACATGTTTTCAATTTTATTTATAGATATTTTAAATAATTAAAATATAAGTATTGTCTGTATCATGGAGGTAAAAGTATGAATTAAAACTTCAAATTAAGAAAACTACTCTATAATTTGAATCTATAATTCAGACATCTTGATGTATGATATGTAGTCCTGTATTGAATGTATTTCTTTGGCGAAGGACCTAAAAAATTTATTTAAACTGTCAATATTGAAAAAATAAATTGTAATCTCAATATTCCTACGCATTCAAAATTGTTTTTCCTTTCAATTTAAATTTATCTCTCTATATTCTGTTTGTTCTCTATCGTACATTTATGAAACTATACTAGTTAATTAAACTCATAATTAGGGAACCCCTGATTTAAAACAATCAAAAATACATATACGGAATACTACGCCTCTCTGATGTGTCAACTAACAATAACAGCTACTTTTCTGACACCAGCGACACCTAAATATAATTCTCAAAGTATTATGGCATTTTCAAGCGTTTTATCCCTAAGAGTTTTATCTCCTTCTTTCTAACTCTATTGTCTGCATTAATGACAAAAATACATGCTAAGTATGCAAACTGCGCTATAGAATTAATTATTTTCTAAATATCCGTATATATGTTTAAATTTAAGCATTAATAATTTACTATTGTTCGTGCATCATGACAATTAATGCTTTTCCGTATTTAAATAGCTTTAGTGACATATCAGCACAAAAATGTTGCACGTTTCTAATGCTTTCAGACTAATAACCATGTCAATGATTATATTATTGATAAATGCGTAGCAAAGTTTTAATGATTTTCGTCCCGGAAATATGAATTCATATTTCTGTACCGGAGTATTGTCTTCGAACATTTGCCGAGCTATCGAAACACATCAACTGATAATTTTGTCCCTGCAGATTTGCGCATATTCATAATTGAAGAAATATTCGATGCCGTGCATTGATCTCTAAAAATGTGAAAAGCTATTTGAATACATATCAAAATTGTATTTCTCGTTTGAAATGCGTGACAATATTTCCCTGTAATGTGTTTAAACTAATTTAAGAATAACAATCAACGTTTTTCCCCCTTACATCTTATTTAACAGCTTGTTGGTCGTGTGGTGAAAATGCAAATGGAATCACAGTTACTGAATTTAGTGCAGTGATAATCTTTAGGTCAGATCCTAACACTCCTGTGACCGAATTTTTTGAATTCGAATTAGGTTTTTATGTTAAAGCGCAAATTCAAGCGATTTTAACACCACATATCGATTCTTTAATACTCGAAGATGTATTTCATCGGAACTTTCCTCGTGACACCATCGGTTTCGAAACAAATTTGTTGTTGAGACCCAGACCGTCCGACCTACAGAAAGGTGTAAGGTAACCATTTGGACGGCCGGGAAGTGCCACCCAATTTAGACCAGAACCCAGTGGGGGAGGCATCCACAGGGACAGTACCCTCCTTCCCCTACCACCAACCTCTCGGAAGGACTTACGGACCCACATGATTAACGTGATCGTACTCCGCATGAACACGGCGGCACTTGTGGCAGCGTGCAAATCCAACGCGCAAACCACCGGGTTACCGCGCCCAAAATGTGCCAACAGCACGCGGTGTTTCCAGGTGGTCACTCACCCAAGTACTAACCGCGCCCGATGCTGCCTGATTTAGGTGATCTAACGAGAACCGGTGTTTTTAGCACGGTAGGGCCGTTTACATCGAAACAAACTTGTGAAGTAATTTATATATATATATATATATATATATATATATATATATATATATATATATATATATATATATGTATATATATATATATATATGTATATATATATATATATATATATATATGTATGTATATATACATATATATATATATGTATATATATATATATATATACACACACACTCTAAGACAAAAAAAAATCGACGCACCCCTTAAATAATCCGGTAGTAATGAAACTTTACATGCAAACACATTTCGACCGAATATGCAAATGATCAAAAATTCGCAGCCAAGGAATGAATTGTCGGAAAGTCAGCGCATTGAAACTGAGAACCATGGTGGTGTATATAAGGATCAAACCTCACTTTCAGGAACAAAAAAAGCAGTGGATTTCGACTGCATTTAAGCACTTTGATTGTAACAATGCCTCGCCGACGTACTCACGGCCACTACGAGCATATAAATGAGTTTGAAAGAGGGCGTGCGGTCAGACTGCATGAGGTTGGATGGGCACACCGACGAATCGCTCGGCATTTAAGTAGGAGCGATGCAGCAAATAGACGATGTTGACAGGAATGGGTCCGGAATGGCAGATTTCATCGGCAAGCGGGCAGCAGACGGTCTAGAGCGACGACAGAACAGGAAGATAGAGCGATTGTCAGAGCAGCTGTGACAGCACGAGATGCGTCGTTATCAACTACCCAACATGTGACAAACACGGAAGTGACCACCCGGACCATTAATAGAAAATTACGGGAGCGGAATCTATACTCGCGGAGTCCATTATGCCGCCTACCACTGACCAGTATGCACTGCCAACAGCGACTGCAATGGTGCCGGGTCCGATCAACGTGGAATTGTTCGGATTGGGAACCAATAGTCCCGACGACCAACGCAGACGTGCTAGAGACAGCCCAGACATTGTCAGGATCCTGCTCTTACTGTCACACGGCCAGGCAGCAGGGAGTTATGGTCTGGGGGGTCATTTCGTTTGACTGCCGGACCCCTTTGATAGCCCTCCATGGCACTATCACAGCACAGCGGTACGTTGCGGACACTCTACGTCTAGTTGTATTGCCATTCTTTTCGCGACACCCCGGTCTAACTTTTCAGCAAGATAATGCCAGACCGCTCACGGCATGCCTCTCTATTGATTGTTTGCGTGCTTACAACACATTTCCTTGGCCAGCCAGATCCCCAGATCTCTCGCCTGTTTAGCTCATTTGGGCTGAGATGGGGCGTCGCCTGCGACCATTCCAGAATGTAAAGGAATTAGTTCTTCAATTGGAGGACATTTGGAACGACATCCCTCAGAACACCATCCGGCAACTTTATGCCTCAATGCCACGTCGGGTAACAGCTGGTATCAAGGCCAGGGGTGGATCAACGCCATATTGACGTGCTCACTTTGTGTAGATCTTTTAGCGCAATAAATCATCCAATTGTTCTGAAATTCTAATAATTTATTTTTCTGTACATCCACATTACATTTTATTTACATTCTTCAGGAATCCGTTCAATGGCAGAATTGATTGCTACCCTGTCTTGGGTGGGATCGGGTTTCAAATTCTCCAGAATTCAACCAGGAGCATGAGTATATTTGCTGTAAGGCATATAGGTTGTTATTGTGATAATATATTGTTGTAGTAATTTTTATAAACGATACAACAGCTTCTCCGATAATCTCGAGGTTTTTAATTCATCGGAAATGGATTTTAAAAATCATTTGTTGTAAATAATTTAGATTTTAATATATTTACTCATTTACAGATGTTTTCGAAAAGCATTTGTTGTTATAATAGTTTGCATTTTAATGTATTTTATTATATTTTAATTTTCATATTTTGTAATGTATTTTATCTTGCAAGCTGTTACAGGGACTTTGTCCTATAGCTTGTATTATTTTAAAGTAAATAAATAAAACTCAAATTGTGATTCTCGGCACGATTGTAATACTTTCCCTATATATCACCATGCATTGTAGGGAATTAAAAATCTGATGCGCGCAGCACGTGACTTTCCCTGCAGACTTATATTCACATTCTCATGATTTTAATTCAATTTAATTCACTTTTAATTCAATTTTTGTTCTCATTTGATAACTGTACTTATTTTCAAAGGTGGCGTAGAGAAAATACTCAAATATAAAATACCCCGAGAACGGCTAGTTGTAGTGTAATGGGGTTGGTCTTATTCTTTTCTTCGTTAAAAATTACGTATTAAACAAGCATTTAATGGATATATTTGACCATACGTAGTTTTTTATTTTAGATTATGGCGATTTTTGATGGCTATTTTGCAAAAAAAGACATGTTATTTTTTTTCGAATCATACCAAAATCAAATCACCACCAGGATGTCCCACAAGTGATATATCTACCGAATTTTGTGAAATTCAGTCTATTAGTTTTTCAGCTAAAGTGGATACAAGCTTTTGCGGGCCATTTCGCAAAAAAGGCGGGTACTTTTATTCCGAATCGTACCCAAAACTAATCAACACCAGATTCGTTCACAAGTGACTTACCTGCCAAATGTTATGAAATTCGGTCCATTAGTTTTTTTAGTTAGAGTGGATACAATATCTGCAAAGACAGACAGACATACACACAGACAGACATACAGACACACAGACACACACACATTCGTCACGCTAAAAATAGTTTTTTCGTATTCCAGATGTCTGGAAACGTGTAGATCCGTCGAAAACTCGAATTGCGATTTTCGACATGATTCCAATACTTTCCCTATGCATTACCATGTATTGCAGGGAAAGTAATATAAATAAATTAATCTTTTCTTGTTAGAAACTTAATTACATTATCTTTTGCATATAGGTATTCAACTAATCGCAATACAACTCAAATTCCTGGACATTCACTTCTCCTGCAATGCATGGTAATGTATAGGGAAAGTATTGGAATCATGTCGAAAATCGCAACTCGAGTTTGGGACTGATTTACAATTTTTGGGTCCTCTAGAACACGAAAGAACTATTTTAGTGTGACGTCTGTGGTCTTCGCCTGTGCAATAAATGTGTCCAATCTAGTTCAAAAGCTAATAGAACAAATTTCATAAAATTTTAAAAGTAAGTCACTTATGGGTCGTCCTAGTGCTGATTAGATTTTAGTACAATTTGGGATAAATGAACCTGCCTTTTATGCGAAATGGCCAGCAAAAATTTTATGTATCCATTTTAGCTAAATAACTAATTGACTAGATTTCACCAAATTTGTTATAAAAGTCACTACTGGGTTACCCCCTAGGTGATTGGATTTTGCTACGCATCGGGAATAACGAATTCGCCATTTTTACTTTCCCTGCAATATATGGTTATGTTTAGGGAAAGTATTGTAATCACGCCGAAAATCGCAACTCGAGTTTTCGACGGATCTACACGTTTCGAGACCTCTAGAATACGAAAAAACTATTTTTAGCGTGACATCTATGTGTGTGTCTGTGCAGATTTTGTATCCACTCTAACTCAAAAACTAATTGACCGAATTTCATAAAGTTTGGTAGGTAAGTCACTTGTGGGCGAATCTGGTGCTGATTACATTTGGGTATGATTCGTGATAAAAAAAACCGCCTTTTTTTTTGCGAAATGGCTCTCAAGAGCTTGTATCCACTCTAGCTGAAAAACTAATGGACCGAATTTCACAAAATTCGGTGGATAAGTCACTTGTGGGTCACCCTGGTGCTGATTCGGTTTTGATACGATTTGGACAAAAAATAACCTGCCGTTTTTTGCAAAATAACCCGCAAAAATCGCCAAATTCTAAAATAAAAAACTATGTCTGCTCAAATATATCCATTAAATGCTTGTTAAATACGTCATTTTTAAAGAAGAAAAGAATAAGGCCAACCCTATTGCACTAGGACTAGCTGTTCTCGAGATATTTAAGTTTCTCGTATTTTCTCTAAGCCACCTTTGAAAGTGAGTCCAGTTATCAAATGACAACGAAAATTTAATTAAAAGTGAATAAAATTTAATTAAAATAAAGAGAACGTGGATATAAGTTTGCAGGGAAAGCCATATGCTGCCCACAATGATTTTTACTTTCCCTGCAATACATGGTAATGTATAGGGAAAGTATTGGAATCATACCGAAAATCATAACTCGCATTTTCGACGGATCTACACGTTTCAAGACATCTAGAATACGAAAAAACTATTTTTAGCGTAACGTAAGTATGTATCTCTGTGTGTGTGTCTGTCTGTGCAATGTATGTATCCACTCTAACTCAAAAACTAATGGACCGAATTTCATAAAATTTGGTAGACAAGTCACTTGGGTGTGATTTTGATGCTGATTGGTTTTCAGTACGATGCGGGATATAAGAAACCGCCTTTTTTGCGAAATCTCCGGCAAAAAATGTCAAACTCAAAAATAAAGACTATGTATGCTCAAATATATCCATTAAATGCTTATTTTATACGTAATTTTTAAAGATAAAAAGAATAAGACCAACCCCATTACACTATAACTAGCCGTTCTCGAGATATTTTTGTTTTTTCGTATTTTCTCTACACCACTTTTGAAAATAAGTCCAGTTAGCAAATGAGAACGAAAATTGAATTAAAAGTGAATTAAATTTAATTGAAATAAAGAGAACGTAAATATAAGTCTGCAGGGAAATTCATGTGCTGCCCACATCAAATTTTTTTTTCTTGAAATGGCTAGCGAAAATTGTCAAAATCTGAAATAAAAGATTAAATATGCTCAAATATATCAATTAATTGCTTGTTTTATATGTAATTTTTAACAAAGAAGAAAATGAGACCAACCCCATTGCTTTAGATTAAGTCGTTCTCGAGATTCTATAATTTTGCGCATTTTTGCTATGCTGACTTTGAGAATATTTCCAGTCGCCAAATGAAACCGAACATTAAATTAAAATTGCAATTCCAGTGTCATTTCCAAAACTAATCCAAAACTAATTGGGTGATATTCATTTATATTCCCATAGGTCCCACAGACCGTCTGAACAACAAACTAAAATTTCATTTTGATAAATTCATTATTACGGCAGTTATCGTGCGAACGGACAGACAGATAGACAGACAGACAGAATGAACAAAGTCATAAACACTTTTAACTATGTTGTAAAATGTTAAAAATATGTGATGTGGGCAAGACATACAGGGACCCTAAAAATTCTTATTCATTTTCTCTTCATTTTTTTTTTAAATTCATTAAAATTCATTAAAATTCATTGTGTGTGTGTGTGTGTGTGTGTGTGTGTGTGTATGTGTGTGTGTGTGTGTGTCTGTGGAGACGATAACTGACGAACGAATGGACCGATTCGAACAAAATTTGGTTCAAAAAAATCACAATCCTTAAACACTGGAAACCTATTGCTTTTATGCGCAATCGAATGTTCAGAACCCCCCTAAATTTTCGAATGAAATTTTGAAAAAATCGTCAAAAAATCAAAACCGCTAATAAATATGCGCAAATAGACATTTCTTATGTAATTTTTCATTAGAAAGCGATTGACATAAATTTTAGAACGCTAACACGAACCGTTCTCGAGATAATGTACATTTTTCAAAACAATTATCAAAAAGTCATATAAAATTAAAAAATATATGTATCCAGATGAGAAACATGTTCACTTTTCATATGTAATACCATGCGATAATTTGGGTGACATCATTCTCGCTGATCTAGCTCGTTCCATTCATGAAAAAAGATATTTTAAGTAATACTTTTGTATTTGAACGCCAATAGTCATTTATCTGCTGTAAGAATAACTTATTTCTTCGTCCATAACGCTTGGCGAGATTTCGGCGACATTCGAGTTTTGAAATGTTGCCAAATTAACGAAAATCTCGCTAAATGGATAAAAATGACGCTGTATCAATGAAAATGACGACTAATTGTCGAAAATTCAATATCTTGGAAAGAATATTAGTATCTACTATAAGAAAAACCTATTTTTTTTTACTCTAAAAGTAGTGAATTCATTACATTATATAAGGAAAGTCATGTGTTGCCCAGATCAGATTTTTTTTTTAATAATTCATTAAATGGGGTTTAATTGCACAAAATAACTCCCATAATTATTTTAAATTGCGCTGCATTTTCTCTTTTATAACAATTTTCGATTTCATTTGGTAACTGAAAGTATTTTAAAAAGCGAAGTAGCAAAAATGCGATAAACTAAAATGTCTCGCAAACGACTGGTATAGATTAATAGAAATTGCCTTATTATTTTCATCGTCAAAAATTACGTATGAAACAAGCATTTAATGAATGCATTTGAGCATAGGTAGTATTTCAGTTTAAATTTTGACGATTTGTGTGAGGCATTTCGTAAAATAGGCAGGATCTTTTTTCAAACCGAACCAAAATCTAATCAGCACCAAGGTAAGCTATAAGTGACTTGTCTACCAAATTTTGGTAAATTTGGTTAGTTTTTTAGCTGGAGTGAGTACATGCGATTTTTGCGGGTCATTTCGCAAAAAAAAAAGACAAGCTCTTTTTTCCCGAATGGTACCAAAATCTAATCAGCACCAGGGTAACTCGCAAGTTACTTACCTGTAAAATTTTATGAAACGTGGTTAATTAGTTTTGCAGTTAGAGTGGATACATGCGTTTCAAAGACAGACACACACACGCAGAGACACGCACAGAGAGAGGCACACACACACACACACACAGATACACACACAGGCAGATGTCAGTCTAAAAATATAGTATTTCTAAACACCCCACGGTTGCATTTGCGGCCACATGTTCTTATGTAAAACGAGCTTGTTTCTGTATGCCTGACCTACCCTCAAAGTTTGTCTAAGACCTTTTGGACCTCCCTGTATATATTTAAACCTAAACAGTAATAATTTACCATTTTTCATTTATCATAGCAATTCATGCATGCCTGTATTTAAACAGCTTTGATGACGAATAAGCACAATAACGTAAAATGATTCCAAAGCTTTCATACAAATAACCATGCCAACGATTGTATTACTGATAAATGCGGAGCAAAGTTTTAATGACTTTCGTTCCAGAAATATTAACTTCTACAATTGTAGCTAGTATTGTTTTCGAATATTTGCCCAGCCATTAAAACGCGTCAGTGATAATTTCGTCCCTGCGGATTTGCGTGTATCCCGAACTGCATAAATATTCCAAAGCTGAAAATGCTCGCTGAAAATGTTAGGCGTAAAGGTTTCTGCTTGACCTCATTTTCAATTACGTGTCAATGTTGTATTTTTTTGTTGTTGTCGTTGTTAAAATTACGTAATGTTGGTTCTAAGTAATGCATTACAGTTAAATTAAATATATCAATATACATTTTGATTCTCCTACGATCAAGGGCGCCCATAGAACTAAGGGGACAATTTATTAACGTCAGTAGGGCAAAGTTGAGAATAAAATGCATTACAGTTAAATTAAATATATCAATATACATTTTGATTCTCCTACGATCAAGGGCGCCCATAGAACTAAGGGAACAATTTATTAACGTCAGTAGGGCAAAGTTGAGAATAAAATGTACAACATCGACTAGTTTTATGACCTTGAACGTCGGGGGGAGAGCAAGGGCCCCTCTTGCCTTCCCCTATGGGGGGCCCATGCTTCAGTGGCATTTTAATTTGTCTATGCGTCTATCTGTGAATCTGCAGAGTCATATAGCGAGGAATCTAAGAGTCGTGCGACCATAAAATTTGGAATACAGGTACTTTAGTTATATTGCCCAGACAGTCGGTTACTTGGCGTTATTTTTTTTCGTTATATTTCGAATTAATTATTTAGCTATTTGATGAACTGGGAATTCCATTTGGCACTGTGTTGTGATACAACTGCTCAATGACCTAATTAATGATAATGAGATCAATTAAGCAGCCGTACCAATACATTGATTGGGTCGGCCACTCACATGCAATTAACAAAGGGAAATTAATTAGTTAATAGTTAATAACTTTAATGGAATGGGACCGTATAATGGGAAAAGAATTTTGAATAAAAGTACAATGCGTTGTGTATTTACATTATATTAAACCATCTTTGCATGTGAGCGCCTAAAATTTATATTTAAAAATATGAGCATATATACATGATATAATCTACATTATACATACCTGAACATGAATCTAAAAATAAAAGAAAATAAAAAATATGAATGGATGTTGCTAACAGTCTAAAAAATCCGATGTGGGCAACACATGACTTTCCCTGCATACTCAAATTCATATGTTCTTTATTTTTTAATAATTCATTAGATTGAGTTTAATTGAAGCAAATAACACTAAATTTGCATTTTTAATTCAATTTTTGTTTTTATTTGGTAATTGGATATTTTTTCAAAAGTGGCATAGCTAAATGCGAAAAATCTCAAATATCTCGAGAACGGTTAGTCCTAGAGTTATTCTTATTATTTTCCTCATCAAAAATTACGTATAAAACAAGCATTTAATAGATATATTTGAACATACGTAGCTTTTCTTAGATTTTGGCGATTTTTGAGGGCCATTTCGTAAGAAAAGGCAAGTTGTTCTTTTCCGAATAATACCAAAATCTAATCAGCACCAGAGTATCCCGCAAGTAACTTATTTACCAAATTTTGTGAAATTTGGTCAATTAGTATTTCAGCTAGAGTGGATACATGACATTTTTGCGGGCCATTTCGTAAAAAAAGGCAGGCTGTTCTTTTCCAATTAAAACCAAAATCTAATCAGCACCGGAGTATTGTACAAGTAACTTATCTACCAAATTTTGTGAAATTTGGTCAATTATTATTTTAGATAGAGTGGATGCATGGAATTTTTACGGGCCATTTCGCAAAAAAAGGCGGGTTCTGTTTTCGCGAATCGTACCAAAAACTAATCAGTACCAGGGTCATATCCAAGTGACTTACCAAATTTTATGAAATTCGATCCATAAGTTTTGAGTTAGAGTGGATACATACATTGCACAGACACACGGACACACAGACGGACAGACAGACAGACAGGCAGACAGACACACAGACAGACACACACACACAGACAGACACACACACAGACGTCACGCTAAAAATAGTTTTTTTCGTATTCTAGAGATCTCGAAACGTGTAGATCCGTCGAAAACTTGAGTTGCGATTTTCGACATGATTCCAATACTTTCCCTATACATTACCATGTATTGCAGGGAAAGTAAAAAAACACCTTTTAGATCTATTAAAATCAAAGTTTTCCTTTTAATTTAGAACCAGAAAGGAAGCAATTATATCTTGTTACTAAAGGATAGTTCATGAGACATAGATTGATAACTCTCAGATGCAAGTGGCATAGTGTTCTCTATCAAGTTGATAAATATAATAAGTTTTCTTAATTTTATACATACTCCTGCTACCTAAAACGACATCAGTATAGATGAATAAAATATTCCTTCATATGCAGAGATTCAATGACGTGTCACAAGACACTGCTAAAAACAGTATAAAGAGCGTAGATAAAAATGCTGACCGAATTTCATTCGAGTCACGACGGCAAGATCGTAGTAAGTGTTTCGCTGGCGTAGCCGGGAATTCCAGACATCTTTCGCTTCGGTATTAGGGTTTAAAATTCAAAAATTTGAAATCCCGAATTTTACAGCTAGGGATTTAAATGTTTACACATAGGATTGTAATAGTATTGGAAGCAATATCATTTATGTAATGAATTGATTTTCAATAAAGGCATATGTAATGCATTATAAATATTCCTTGAAAATAAATTCACGTTTGTACGATAATAACTTCTCAAGGTAGCAATTAAGATTATAAATGACCATAAAACAAAGACTTTTTGTCGTAGAGTCTTGCCGAGAGGGAGGGGGGGGGAATTCTTCAACAATCTAACAAAATGGGGAGGCAAATGACGTCACGAACAAAATACTTGTATCAAGGCTATTTTTCACAACAATGCTTGAAACTATAAAGTCTCGTGATCCATAAATAATCATTTTTACTTTCCTTGCAATACATGGTAATGTATAGGGAAATTATTGGAATCATGCCGAAAATCGCAACTTGAGTTTTCGACGGATCTACACGTTTCGAAACCTCTAGAATACGAAAAAACTATTTTTAGCGTGACGTCTGTGTGTGTGTCTGTGTGTCTGTCAGATTTTGTATCCACTCTAACTTAAAAACTAATGGACCGAATTTCATAAAATTTGGTAGGTAAGTCACTTGTGGGCGAATCTGGTGCTGATTAGTTTTGGGTACGATTCGGGATAAAAGAATCCGCCTCTTTTGCGAAATGGCCCACAAAAGTTTGTATCCACTCTAGCTAAGAAACTAAAGCACCAAATTTCACAAAATTCGGTAGATAAGTTACTTGTGGGTCACTCTGATTAGATTTTGATTCGATTCGAAAAAAAATAACGTGCCTTTCCTTGCAAAATAGCCCGCAAAAATCGCAAAAAAATCTAAAATAAAAAACTACCTACGCTCAAATACATCCATTAAATGCGTGTTTAATACGTAATGTTTAAGGAAGAAAAGAATAAGACCAACCCCATTACACTAAGACTAGCCGTTCTCGAGATATTTTATTTTGTCCGTATTTTCTCTACGCCACCTTTGAAAATAAGTCCAGTTACCAAATGAGAACGAAAATTGAATTAAAAGTGAATTAAATTTAATTAAAATAAAGAGAACGTGTATATAAATAAGTCTGCAGGGAAAGTCATGTGCTGCCCCCATCAGATATTTTGTGGATATATATTGATCGGACATAATCACTTTAGTACAAACAGACCTAGCGTGTAACGCTGTGAGGGTCCGACTTAGCCTTGCCGAAGCCCGGAGCAAACATTCCTTTGGGGGCCTCCTCAACCTCTCGATATATATGAAATAACGAGACATATTTTTTTCACAAACATAATTGCATTCTAGAGAAAGGTATATACAATAAAAATCAATCATGCATAAAGCATTGATTATGAAGCACTTTCCGACTTAAATGCAATTTTATTTAAACATCCTTAAAATGCGATACATTCAGCGGTGATATATTTTAAATTATCACGGTACTACAATAATTTATTATATTTGAAAACTTGAAACTTCACCGAAAAAAATTATCTTTATTCAAATGACGTCATCGAAATGTAAATTATCTGGCTCTCTGTGTAAAAGCAATGAAAGTTTCTTTCATATATTTCACTTCTATTCCAGACTCCAGAAGTTAAATAATTTTGTGTGAAAAAAAATCAGCAATATGACTCAACTTGTGTACACAGTCGTGAGACAAGATTTGCATATTGATTTTTTTTCTTTAAATTCAATACATTTGAATACAACTCAAATATCTTCATTGCTTTAACATAGAATATAGATGCACAGAAAATGCGCAAATATAAAGTGGCTTTAGGACAGCTGCAACACTAAATATAAATTTAAAAGAAATTTAAAACTCGCGATTTTTACTCTGAGAAAAAATATGGATGCCATATTACTTTCCTTATATACATAATGTATAAGGAAAGTATTGTGACGGGGTCGAAAATTCGAATGCGAGTTTTCGACGTGAGAGCACGTTTCAAGCATCCCTGATCACGAATCAAACATTTTTGAAGTGATGTCTGTGTGTGTGTGTGTGTGTGTGTGTGTGTGTCAGTGAGACTGTGGAGACGATAACTGACGAACGAATGGACCGATTCAAACGAAATTTAGTACAAAAATCACAATCCGTAAACACTGGAAGCCTATTGTTTTTATACGTAATCGAATGTTCAGAACCCGCCTAAATTTTCGAGTGAAATTTTGAAAAAATCGTCAAAAAATCAAAACCGCTAATAAAGTTACGTAAATAGACATTTCTTATGTAATTTTTCATTAGAAAACGATTAACATAAAACTTAGAACGCTAACATGAACCGTTCTCGAGATATTTCACATTTGTAAAAAAAATTATCATAAAGTCATATAAAATAAAAAATATATATTTCCTATTGAGAAACATGTTCACTTTTCATATGTAATACCATGCAATAAATTGGGTTTCATCATTCTCGTGGATTTAGCTCGTTCCATTAATGAGAAAAGATACTTCGAGTAATACTTTTGTATTTGAACGCCAATAGTCATTTATCTGTTATAAAATTAACTTATTTCTCCGTCAGTAAAGCTTGGCGAGATTTTGGCAACGAATTTGGCGGAATGTCGCCAATTTCGCGACTTTTTGAAATGTTGTCAAATTAACGAAAATCTCGCCAAATGGATTAAAATGACGCTAAATCAATGAAAATGAAGACCAATTGTCGAAAATTCAATATCTTCAAAAAATATAAGTATCTAATATAAGAATAACCTATTTTTACTTTCCTTATATACATAATGTATAAGGAAAGTATTGTGACGGGGTCGAAAATTCGAATTCGAGTTTTCGACGGGAGAGCACGTTTCAAGCATCCCTGATCACGAATCAAACATTTTTGAAGTGATGTCTGTGTGTGTGTATGTGTGTGTGTGTGTGTGTGTGTGTGTGTGTGTGTGTGTGTGTGTGAAAGTATGTGTGTGTGTCAGTGAGTCTGTGGAGACGATAACTGACGAACGAATGGACCGATTCGAACCAAATTTGGTACAAAAATCACAATCCGTAAACACTGGAAGCCTATTGCTTTTATATGCAATCGAATGTTAAGAACCCCCCTAAATTTTCGAATGAAATTTTGAAAAAATCGTCAAAAAATCAAAACCACTAATAAAGTTACGCAAATAGACATTTCTTATGTAATTTTTCATTAGAAAACGATTGACATAAATTTTAGAACGCTAACATGAACCGTTCTCGAGATATTGTTCATTTTTTTTAAAAAAAATTATCAAAAAGTCATATAAAAAAAAATTCCTATTGAGAAACATGTTCACTTTTCATATGTAATACCATGCGATAAATTGGGTTACATCATTCTCGTGGAACTAGCTCATTCCATTCATGAAAAAATATACTTTTAGTAATACTTTTGTGTTTGAACGCCAATAGTCATTTATCTGCTGTAAGAATAACTTATTTCTCAGTGCATAACGCTTGGCGAGATTTTGGCGACGAATTTGGCGGAATGTCGCCAACTTGGCGACTTTTTGAAATGTTGCCAAATTAACGAAAATCTCGCCAAATGGATAAAAATGACGACTAATTGTCGAAAATTTAATATCTTGGAAAGAATATTAGTATCTACTATAAGAAAAACCTACTTTTTGTACTGTAAAAGTAGTAAATTAATTACTTTATATAAGGAAAGTCATGTGTTGCCCACATCAGATTTTTTGTACTGTAAAAGTAGCAAATTTATTGCATTATATAAGGAAAGTCATGTGTTGCCCACATCAGATTTTTTTCATTTTGAACTGGGTCGCGTGATCGCTTAATATTATATGGGTGTAATTATCATTTTAATTTTTATTTAAAGTAACTACCGAACATATTTTGCTGAAATTTTGTTTATATATTTTATGGGATAATTTGAATATTTCCTAAAATTTTCGAAGCAATTTGTGAATTTTAACTTTGCTTAAAGAAAGTTTAAAAAATTAGATCCCGTAGGATTCAGCATATTTCCCTTTTTCAACCTGAGTTCAATCCAAAACTAATTGGGTGATACAATTCATTTACATTCCCATACAATCCCATTTACATTCCCATACATTCCCATTTACATTCCACAGTCCGTTTCAAGAACATACTAAAATGTCATTTTAATGAAGTCCTTTTTAGGCAGTTATCGTACGAACGGACAGACAGACAGACAGAATGAACAAAGTCATAAACACTTTTCAACTATATTAGAAAGTATCAAAAATTAATAGAAATTAAATTGCTGGCCACTTTCTCATCATAGCCAAGGAGCCAGCATACTATACATCTTTAATTAGTACGATTTCATATATCCCCATAATGTAACTTTTCAACCAAATTTGGTAAATTAAAAGGTCTTTAATAACACCATCTATGATGTCAAATTACAACTCCAGAGCACTTTCTAACGTCACTAGTGTCCTTCATTAGTGGCAATGTGAATTGCAGTGATGATGTGACGAACGTGAGTTTTTGTAGGCTGCCCACAACCGTGAGACAAGATTTGCATATTGATCGTTTTAAATTCAATACATTTAAAAAACATTTAAATTACAAAATACATAAATAATAGTAGATCATAAAATACAGGGAACAAATAAATGTGTCGTCAAAAGTAAAAAAAATGGACTGTATATCCAGATAATTATACCAGGGTATTAATGGTCTGTATATCCAGATAATTATACACTCTGTGAAAACAGTTTCCATTTACGTTCACGTTTTAAACCAGCGACTTCCCAACAATTCTGTTTGGAGGAAACATGGAGTTAGGCAGGAGATAAAACTTCTATGGGAGGTTCGTTTTTTATTATTATCTAGACAACCCCTGGTTTTAGAAATTCGAAACACAGACTGAATTTTAAATGGACCTATTTCACGGTTATCCACAAAATTTCATGAAATTCGGTGTACTCGTTCTCCCGTGAGGATGAGACAAACAAACACTTACACAAATACACACAAACACACACATGCAAACACACAAACATACAAACACGCATTCACGCAAACACACACATACACACACAAACAAACACGCTTACACAAACAGACGTACACAAACACACGCACAAACATACACACAAACATATACACAAATGCACACACAAACATACACACAAACATATACACAAATACACACACATACACACACACATACACACACACACACACACACACACAAAACATACACATGCAAAGAAACACACACACATACGAACACACACACAAACAAACACATATACATAAACACACATACACAAACACACATACATAAACACACATACACAAACACACACATGCAAACATACACAAATATACACACAAACATACTCACGAACATATACACAAATACACAAACAAACATACACACAAACATACACACAAATATATACACGCATACACACATACACACACATACACACACATACACACAAAAAAAACACATACACACACAAAACACCCACATAGAAACAGATTTTCAATTTTATTCATGTATAGATATACTTTAAAATATTGATCTTGGTCAAAGTCGTCCTGATATGCAAAAAAAAAAAAAAAAGCAGCAGAGTGACACATAAATCCAATCTATATAAATCTGATAATTGCAAACATTGGTGGAAAATTTTTCTTGTTAAATTCTTCACTTAACTATAACATTTTCTGTTTATTTCGGGGAAACTAGATTTATGCTTCCCATAAGACATCTGGATACATATATTTTTTTTACAGAATATTTTTTGTTAAGATTCTTCCTAATATCGATAGTTGATGCTTTAATTAATTACATATCTACTTACATGGAAATATAATTAAATATTTATTACGAAAATACAAAATTGCCTCAATGCTTTATGAATAATGGCTATGAAAATTAGTAGAAACATTAGGGATGCGTTTCAATGATTGAAGTTTCGAAAACTTAATCTCCACATGGAGTGTATTGCTTTTGAAAATTTAAAATTATTTGAGATATTTACCATTCGAATGTTCATCAAGATATGTTCACCGTGATAAGACTGACGAATTTTTCTGTTGTTATTTTGAGTTCGTAAATTATATATAACTCCAGATGAATGCAAAGCCGTCCTTATATGTTAGCTAAGAAATATTAGGAGTAAAATTCTAATATACGCGCAATAATTAATTATATATGTTGATATTTCATTTCGTTATCTGCGTATGTATGAGTTCTCCCTTTAGAATGTTTGAAACTAAACAAGAGGTATAAATGTAATGTAATTTTACGGAATTAAAAATATTCATATATATTTTCAACATATATTTCGCATTTTATGGCATAATTGCATCTCCATATGTGTACATCTTTGCATCTAAATATGCATATTTCCAACTGTTCAAAATTAAAACTTAATTATGCTGCATTTGATATATATAGAAATAATTAATAAATATGTGATATTCTTATTTAAAATATTAATAATATTATATATATATATATATATATAGAACTATACAAATATGAAATATACGTAAAAATGTAATATAATACCACTCAGAAAAAAAAAAAAAAAAAAAAAAACACTTTTATTTTGCCATATTGCTCGATTTTATAAAATTGAAGGCTCAGAAATCTTATGTCATCTTGAAGTGTCAGCCCAATAAAGAAATCCACAAAGAGTACTTTGTTACAACCTTTAAAAATAAGACATTTGATAGAATACCTTTCAAACTTTTGTTCAATCAACTGAACGAGATGATTCCTATAGCTAACATCAAAGTAAAGCTTACATACCGTTATGTACGACCCTACGGAAGAAGATTATACAATTATAACCATATTAGTAAAAATATATCTATGATGAATAGTAAAGTATGTAAATGCCATCTTAGTGATTTACGAGACAAACACCATAATCATATAATTACAGGTAATCTTGAAGTGATTGATGATTTGCCTTTAAGAAATCTTTTTGAAAAAGGAACAAAATTCCGCAGACAAGAATTTGACCACGTGAAAGAAGATTTTAATCTAGATTTGGATTCTTTCATATATAAATTAGCTATTAAATATGGATTACCCATAAAAGCCTTTGATGAATGGAAATATAATATCCTAAACTGTTTTGTCAACCAATATAATAGCAAACTCAATATTCAATGGAATTCAATCATCCCCTCTTCTATCAGGGAAGTACATGAACGTTTTGTGATCACATATACTGATAAAGTGGTATCGAATTACGCAATTACCTGCAAACCTTATTACATAGAAATCTTACAGAAATCTTACATGGATCCCACAATGTACAAACCTTTACCTTATAATTTAACTGTGATGTCAAATAAAATCAGGGCTCTATATAAAAGAATTGGCATCAATATAAAAAATGTATCCTTTCCTTATTTAGTACTCATTCCAAAACTGCATAAAACACCCGTGAAATTTCGTACGGTAACTGTAGGATGTAATACATATATTACATTGGCTAACAAAAAACTTATGAATATACTTAAACCGGCATATAAAGCTTTATTAGTACAAAATCCAATAATCATAAAAAACAGCTCTGAAGTAATTAAACGACTGAAGTATTGCAATAAAGATATACAGTTCACCAGTTATGACTTCCGGGACCTTTTCAACAACATTGATCTTAAAAAATTGCAGGAAATACTTTTACTGGTACATACAGAATACAATCTTAAAAAAGTAATCACTTTACGAAGGTATATGGATTTAATTCAGATCGTTTTGTTTGAGAACATATTATGTAACGGTGGAGTCTTTTATCAACAAATTAGGGGTATTCCCATGGGTGGGGGCTGTTCATCAGTCCTGGCTGACATATATTTAACATATTTCGAAAGGAATAATCATGTATTATATGAAATGCCATATTACAGATATGTGGACGATGTGATTTTAGGCCATTACTCAAATACTCCTGAATTTGAATTTGACTTTTATCCTCCGGAATTGGATCTTATCAAGAACCCTAATAGTGTCAAAAACGAAGTTAATTTCCTGGACATAACCATTAGATACAAACATAAAAATGGAATTCATACAGTTCTGTACAATAAACGTAATGATTATGATATGAGGATTAACCAAATAATTGGATGGAAGTCGAATTTGTCTAGGAATATTTTCCGTAACATCATAACAGGACATCTGAGAAGAAATCGTAATAATAATACTTTCAAAAAAGATTGTCTCACATGTAACAAACTCATTTTACAGGAAGCACTTAAAAATCATTACCCCCGGAATTTCCTTAAAGCTATTTATAATTCTTTCTTTAAAGAAGAGGATTATTCATTCTTTAATGACTTGAGAACATGACATCTTATTTGAATAATCGAGGTACGCATGCGTATGGGTACATACTATATATGGCGAAACGGACGATACGTTTTAGTCGGTAGCATCATTGCCAGTGTGATTTCGTCGTTCCATTTCTGTCTTCTTTCTGTCTGCATTCTGAGGCCTCCTTTTCTGCATTTCGGAGCTTTCATTTTTGCACATGCTACGGGGATCTGTCATTGAATTGCATTGGTATCCGTGGGCGTTGTCTAGACGAAAAGTACTTAAAACGGGAATGAGAGGTCGCTATCCCTCTCAGCCATTTTTATGCAATTCATATGGTTTTCCCCCCTTTCCTTTTTTCAAATCGTTTAAATTAGTTATATATATATATATATATATATATATATATATATATATATAAGTATTGTCTATATTAGTCTTCTTCAAACTTTTATGCACCAAGAGAAAAAAATTAATTTCATAAAATATTTTTAAAAAATGCTTATAAATAAGAGCTCGGAAGTTCAAAATGTTGTTATTTATGCATCATTTTGCATCATATGTATTATGCATTAATTGCAATTAATGCATAATTTCTTACAATATATTTTTTCTTTACAATATATAATTTTTTTACAATATTTCTTTACAATATTTCTTTACAATTTCATTATATGTATTATGCATTAATTGCAATATTAGTCATAATTCATTATATGTATTATGCATTTTGCATTATATGTATTATGCATTAATTGCAATTAATGCATAATTTCTTTACAATATTTAATGCATAATTTCTTTACAATACATCTCATCTTCGACGATAAGAGCTTTCAATTTCGCCTCAGCAGCTCAACGGTAGAGCGTCGGCTGGCCAGTTTCGAAATCCAGGGATCAATTCCCGGTTGGGATCGCAAGGTTCTTTACAAAACATCTACAGTCTGTTTATTACAAATAACATGAAAATTGATTCTTCAAATAGAAATAAAAGAATGTAAAACAATCAGTATGGTTGCTGTTTGATCACTCAATTTTTCTTTAACTTAATAATCTGTCGAGTCGAAATACTTAAACAATACGAAAATATTTTATGTTGAAAGAATATTACATATATATATTTCATTTCTCTTATTTAAAAAGCTTCAAATATCACGCCCAACTTCTAATTTCTAAAGGTATATGGATACAAATTTCCTTTTCCAAGCACGTTTGAATCGAAATAAGAATGTGCTGAGATGCTCTTAAAAATTCAGTCACGTTACCAATTAGCGAAACCTTTACAAATGAAAAATATATTTGAACAATCATTTACATTGTTAAACAAATTGCTTTGTCGAATTATTTCCAAATGATTTCCACGTTTCGAGATGCAGTTAAATTTCAACTGTGAACATTTTCCGGTGAATTTGGTCCTTATTGACTAAATATGTAAATTTGCCCTAAATTCACGCATATTTGAATGAATTGCTGTTTTTCAACATTAGCAACGATTACATTAGCTTATGAAGCCCGTCTCTCTCTCTCTATCTATCTATCTATCTATCTATCTATCTATCTATCTATCTATCTAGCTATCTATCTATCAATCTACCTATCCCTCTATCTATCTATCTATCTATCTTTCTATCTATCTATCTCTCTATCTCTATCTATCTATCCATCTATCTATATATTTATCTAAATAGCTATATATCTATGTATCTATAACTATCTATCTATCTATATCTATCTCCCTATCAATATCACTCCCTCTCACTATCTATCTATCTATCTATCTCTATATATCTATCTATTCTACCTATCTATCTATATCTCTATCTATCTGTCTCTCTTTCTCTATCTCTCCCCTCTCCTTCCCTTCTCTCCCCTTTCCTTCCCTTCTCTCTCCTCTCCTTCCCTTCTCTTTCCCTTCTCTCCCCTCTCATCCCCTCCTTCCCCTCTCTCATCTCTCATCCCTCACTCCTCTCTCATCCCTCACTCGTCTCTCTCATCTCTCATCCCTCACTCCTCTCTCATCCCTCACTCCTCTCTCATCCCTCACTCGTCTCTCTCATCTCTCATCTCTCACTCGTCTCTCTCATCTCTCATCCCTCACCCGTCTCTCTCATCTCTCATTCCTCACTCGTCTCTCTCATCCCTCACTCATCTCTCTCAACTCTCATCCCTCTCTCCCACGTTCTCTCATCTCTCACCCCTCATTCCTTTCTCTCCCTTTATTCCACTGTCTCTCCACTCTTTCCCTCTTATTTCACAGTCTCTCCCCGTTCTCTCTCCACTCTCTCCAACCCCTCTCTCTCCCGGCTCTCTCTAGCCCCCTCTTTCTCTCCAACCCCATCTCTCTCTCTCCAACCCCCTCTCTATCTCTCTCATCTCTCTACTCCTCTCGATGTTCTCGGTTGTGTGTTTGAGTGTGCCGTTCACTAATTCAGAGACATCTTAGCGATAAATTCGGCGCAATAACTTCAACGTGGAGAATTTTGGAAATTGTTTCAAAATTGACGACTTTTAGTACCTCCGAAAATTAAGTTTAATTTCTTTTCCACATATCTCCTGAGATATTAGGAATGCATTTGCTGCAACCGGTGGGTGAAGATTTTCTTTCACATATTTTGCGCACCCCCCATCATATGGCCCGCCATCTAGTTTCTGAGACTTTGATTTTCATAACTGTCCTATTATTTATGTGAAACTAATTTACGTTCTTACTCACCCCAGTTTTAATTCAGAGTAAAATTATTAAGTAGAGATTTGAATGAGAAAGAAAACGTTTATGAAAACCATGTGGAACTAGTACTTACGTTCAATGTGTTGTTAAATTCCGCACTTAAACAGACAATAGTTTCATAGATAGAAAGTCTGCTTAATCTTTGGAAAACTTTTTGAGCGCAACAAATAATTCCGGTGAATCGGTTTGACATTTGTTAGCATTCTTATGCACCGAACAGCCAATAAGAAATTTATGACAGAACTTTCATATAGTGACAGATGGTGTATACTCACCATTTTTGACTGAGCTGACAAGTATTTTTATTTTTATTACTAATTTCGTATATAAATATACATTTTTGGCAAAACCAGAAATAATCTGCGGATAAGGTAAGTTGAAATCCTTAGTGAAACCTTTACTCCTTCTGGAGTTTGGTGCTGAATCTATATAAGTCATCATCTAAATGCTATATCCAATTCTGAGAAATAGATGTTTCAAAAAACATTTTTTAATCGCAAGTGCAAATCCTTAATAAGTCCCTCTATCTCCTTCGTAATTTGATGCTGAATCCATATCAGTTATAATCTAAACTCTATTTGTATCCAGATTTGAAAAAAGGGTGTTTTAAGAAAGTGTTTTGAATCGAAATGAAAAAAAAAAGAACCCGGATTGAAGATCCATAGTGAACCACGCTCTCCTTTCCGAAATATCATGCTGAATCCATATCAGTCATAATCTGATCTCTCTCAATAGCGGTTCCGTATAAATAAGTGCTTCAATTTAATTTCTTGTAAAAACAATAGTTATTATATATCAATCCCATGGAGGTAAAAGTAAGGAGATAAAATTTCTTATTAAGAGTACGCCAATATCTTATGACACAATACTTCAGATGGTGCTGGGTTAAAATAAGTAGACCTGCATTGTATGCACTTCTATGGCGAAAGGCCTAAATTACTTATTTAAACAGTCAATTTGTTGAAATAAATTATTAGTTCAATGCAAAGTAGAACTGAAACAATACAAAATATTCTAACCTATTCAAAATTATTTTACCTTTCAATTTATTTCTATCTCCATATATACTGTACTTTATCCTACAAATATGAAAAAATACTGACTAATTATACTTAGGGAACCCTTAATTTAAAAATAATCAAAAATACATATACTAAATACTACGCCTTTCTGTTGTGTCAATTAACAATATCAGCTACTTTACTAACACAAGCGACACCTAGATATAATTCTCAAAGCATTATGGCATTTTCAAGAGTTTCATCCATAGGAGTTTTATCACCCTCTTTCTCACACCTTGATTAACCCAAATCAATCGAAGGTATCCAAGTTCTCTTCCTCTTTTACCTGCTGCCAAATTGATAAAACAGATACAAAGAAATCTGATGAGGGCGGCACATGACTTTCCTTATATAATGCAATGAATTTGCAACTTTTACAGTTAAAAAAATTTTTATTCTTATAGTAGATACTTATATTCTTTCCAATATATTGAATTTTCTTCAATTAGTCATCATTTTGATTAATTTAGAGTCATTTTTATCCATTTGAGGGAGATTTTCGTTAATTTGGCAACATTTAAAAGTGCTGCCAAGTTGGCGACATTCCGCTAAATTCGGCGCCAAAATCTCGCCAAGCTTTATGAACGGAGAAATAAGTTATTCTTACAGCAGATAAATGACTATTGGAGTTCAAATACAAAAGTATTACTTAAAGTATATTTTCTCGTGAATGGAACGAGTTAGATCCATGAGTATGATGTCACCAAATTTATCGGATGATATTACATATGAAAAGTAAACATGTTTCTCAACAGTTAATATTTTTTTTAATTTATGGGATTTTTTTGATAAATTTATTTGGAAAAATGCAATGTCTCGAGAAAAATTCAGGCTGGCGTTTTAAAGTTTATGTCAATCGAATATCTAAGAACAAATTACATAAAAAATGTTTATTTGCGCATCTTTATTAACGGTTCTGATTTTTTGATGATTTTTCAAAATTTCACTCGAAAATTTAGGGGGTTCTGAACATTCGAATGTGTTTTAAGACAATAAGCTTCCAGTATTTATGGATTGTGATTTTTGTACCAAATTTCATTCGAATCGCTCCATTCGTTCGTGAGATATCGTCTCTACAGACTCACTGACACACACATACGTTCACACAGACACACACACACCAGACATCATATCAAAAATGCTCGATTCGTGATCAAGGATGCTTGAAATGTGCTTGCTCTCCCGTCGAAAACTCGAATCCGAAATTTCGACCCCGTCAATAATTTCCTTATACATTATGTATATAAGGAAAGTAAAAATCTGATGTGGGTAGCACATGACTTTCCTTATATAATGCAATGAATTTACTACTTTTACAGTAAACAAAAATAAGTTATTCTTATAGTAGATACTTATATTCCTTCCAAGATATTGAATGTTCGTCAATGAGTCGTCATTTTCATTGATTTAGCGTCATTTTTATCCATTTGGCGAGATTTTCGTAAATTTGACAACATTTTAAAAAGTCGCCAAGTTAGCGACATTTCGCCAAATTCGTCGCCAAAATCTCGCCAAGCGTTATGGACGGAGAAATAAGTTATTCTTATCGCAGATAAATGACTATTGGCGTTCAAATACAAAAGTATTACTCAAAGTATCTTTTCTCATGCATGGAACGAGCTAGATCCACGAATTTAATTGATTTTTGATATATTTATTTGAAATATTTGCAATATCTCAAGAACGGTTCATGATAGCGTTCTAAAGTTTATGTCAATCGTTTTCTAAGGGAAAATTACATGAGAAATGCATGTCTATTTGCGTAAATTTATTAAAAGTTTTGTTTTTTTCATAATTCTTTCAAAATTTCACTCGAAAATTTAGGGAATTCTGAACATTCGATTATGTTTAAAAACAATAGACTTCCACTATTCACGGATTGTAATTTGTGTACCAAATTTCATTCAAATCGCTCCATTCGTTTGTGAGATATCGTCTTCACAGACTCACTGACACACACACACAAACTTTCACACACACAAAAACACATACTTTCACACACACACAAACACATATTTTCACATACACACACCGATATCGACTCAAAATGGTCGATTAGTGATCGTGATCAGGGATGCTTGAAACGTACCTTCCCGTCGAAAACTCAATTTCGAATTTTCAACTCCGTCACAATATTTTCCTTATACAATATACTATGTATATCAGGAACGTAAAAATAATTTATGAGAAATTAAAAAAAAAATATCTTTTAAAGGAAGTTCCGCAGAAGGATATTTTTCCCGATCGGATAGTGATTATGATACCTGTATTTGATAGCATCACGTAGGATGACGTGATGCTATCGAATAAATCTAGGATCAATTCAGGTATCATGACATAAATTAAAACTCGCGGAGTAAAATGTATTATAACGCACAGGATGATAGCCTGAATAGTAAAATCTGATGTGAGCACCCCATGACTTTCCCTGCAGACTCAAATTCATTTTTTCTCTATTTCATTAGTAATGCATTAAATTGGGTTCAATTGCACTCCATAAAACGCATAATTAGTTGAAATTTCACTGAATGTACGCTTTTATTCAGCTTTCGATTTCATTTGATAACTGGACTTATTCTCAAAACCGCCGTAGCAAAAATGCGATAAAACTAAAGTATCTCGAGAACGGTTAGGCCTAAAGTAATGGGGTTGGTCATTTTCTTTTCATTGTCAAATATTACATATAAAACAAGCATTTAATTAATGCATTTCAGTTTTTTATTTTAGATTTTGACGATTTTTGTGGACCATCTCGCAAAAAAGTAGGTTTTTCTTTTCGGATCATGCCAAAATCTAATCAGCTGCAAAGTAACTCACAAGTGACTTATCTACCAAATTTGGGGAAATTCGGTCAATTGATTTTTCTGTTAGAGCGCATACAGGCAGTTTTTGCTGCCCATTTCGAAAAAAACGGAGGTTCTTTTATTCCGAATTGTACCAAAATCTTATCATCATTAAGGTCGCCTACAAGGAACTTACCTACCAAATTTTAAAGAATTTGGTCCATTAGTATTTGAGTTAGAGTAGATACATACATTGCACAGACAGGCACACAGACAGACAGACGTCACGCTGAAAATAATTTTTTCGTATTCTAGAGGTCCCAAAACGTTTAAATCCTTCGAAACTCCAGTTGCGATTTTCGATATAATTCCAATACTTTGCCTATACATTACCATGTATTGAAGGGAAAGTAAAAATCTGAAGTGGGCAGCACATGACTTTCCCTGCAGACTTATATTCATGTTATCTTTATTTTAATTAAATTTAATTTACTATTAATTCAATTTTTGTTCTCATTTGGTAACTGGACTTATTTTCAAAGGTGGCGTAGAGAAAATACGAAAAACTAAAATATCTCGAAAACGGCTAGTTCTAGTGTAATGGGGTTGGTCTTATTCTTTTCATCGTTAAAAATTACGTATAAAACCAGCATTTAATGGAAATATTTGAGCATTCGTAATTTTTTAGTTTAGATATTGGCGATTTTTGCGGACCCTTTAGCAAAAAATGCAGGTTATTTTTTCCCGAATCGTACCAAAATCTAATCAGCATCAGGGTTACCCACAAGCAACTTATCAACACATTTTTGTGAAATTTGGTCAATTAGTTTTTCATCTAGTGTGGATGCAGGCAATTTTTGCGGGCCATTTCGCAAAAAAAGGCGGGTTCTTTTTTCCCGAATTATACCCAAAACTAAGCAGCACCAGTGTCGTCCACAAGTGACTTACCAACCAAATTTTGTGAAATTCGGTCAATTAGTTTTTTAGTTAGAGTGAATACAAATCTACACAGACAGACACACAGACACGCACACAGACGCCACGCTAAAAATGGCTTTATCATATTCTAGAGGTATCAAAACGTGTAGATCCGTCGAAAACTCGAGTTGCGATTTTCAGTATGATTCCAATACTTTGGCCTATATACATCACCATGTATAGCAGGGTGAGTAAAAAGTATCGAATAAGACGGTTGTTCCAATCAGAAGTTTTACTTCGATCCGAAAGCTAAGGGAAGAGTTTACTTCTTTTATAAGCAACAAAATTCCAGTAGCTTTAAAGTCGCTTTCCAGCAGCTTTCGTTCCAGTAGCTTTAAAGATTCGTTTATTAAATTCGTTATTAAAGCATCGTTTGACCAGTTTGCAAATTTGTGTTTTTATACTAGAGGAGTTTGTTGCAGATGGCAAAAAATTAATGTTTCTTTCATTATAAAACTTTTATCATACAACTGGATTAAACAATGTATGAATATTTTGATTTCTTATCAGAACAAAGATATCGTAAAACTTGCTGTTATGCCCGTCAGAAGAAACTTTCGCTTCATCTGTCAAACTATCTTATTAAAATAAATAGCGAAATATTTCTCATCGAAGTGAAAATATTTATTTCACTTTAATATTCAAAGATCTGCAACCATCAAATACTTCAAATTTGAATCTTATTGTTCATTAAATATGCATTCTTTTTCGAATCATATTGGAATCAAAGTAATATGCTGTAAAATTCATTTTTGCAAGCTTCTCCAATTAACGAGGTTATCTAACAAAGAAAAATACATTTGACTAACAATTTACATCATTAAACAAATTGTTTTGTCGAAATCTTTCAAATTTAATTCCAAGTTTTTGAACATGAAATGACATTTATTTTACCATTGTTCAAATAGCAATTTTCCCCTGACATCACGTATACACAAATACTTTGTAAAACAGCCCTGAGTTGAATCTTTAATCTTTCCAGAAAGTGATTCTCAAAATTAAATCAACTTGGAAAAGCTCAAATAATTGCAAATATGGCACTCTAATCGACGGTTGAATATGCTCTGGAATAAGGAAATTATAATTTCCACGTTTATTCAACGAATTATGAATATAAAATATAAAACGAGAATTTCCACTCAATTTTCTTATATCTTTATATTCCATTTTATTTAAATCTAATACTTCAATCAGGTGTTTCGCGATCGTTGTTGGAAAGGAATGTAAAATCAATGATTGGTATAAATGAAATGAGAAAAATAATCGGAAAACAGATTAGAATTCTGCTTTAATAGACACACCTCCAGAACTGATAATTTTATAAAGATGCAAAATTTGATTTTTACGCCCCCCCCCCCTTCCACACCTACAGTAAAAGAAATCTAATGTGGGCAGCGCATGATTTTCCCTGCATACTCAAATTCTGTTATATTTCTTTGTAATTCATTAAATTGTGTTTAATAGCACAAAATAGCCATTTTCAAGAAAAAATTACCACTCAAATAGGTTAAGAGAGTAAAACATCTGATGTGGGCAGCACATGACTGCAAATTTAAATTCAATTTCTTATATTTTATTTTTTGATGCATTAAATTAAGTTTAATTGCAGAAAATAACATGGATAGTTTTCTGATATTACATTCAATTTGCAGTTTAATGCATGTCTGTTTCATTTGGCATCTTAATGCACTTTAAAGTCGTAAGCTTTTCCAAATTCCAAAAAAATTAAAATATCTCGAAAACGAATCATCGTAAAGTCATGGAGTCAGTCTTATTCGCTGTGCTGTCAAAAATTACATGAAGAACAAGTACTCAATTAATATGTTTCAGCAATTTTAGTCAATTATTTCAAAATTCCATGATCTTTGCGGGCCATTTCGCAAATTAATGTCGGTTTTATTTTTTCGAATCATGCCAGATACTAATCAGTATCAGAATAAACCTCAAGGGACGTACTGAGATACTGAGAAATTGTATTAAATAATTTTTTTCACTACAGTGGAAAACGTTTTCAGCTCCCCAAAATACCTGAAAACTAAAATATTTAAGGAATAGACCATTTTATACTGATGGAATTGATCTTATTCTTTTCATTGTCAAAAATTACGTATAAAACATGTATCTAATTCATACATTTGTAGTATTTTATTTTAAATCTTGACGATTTTTGCGAGCCATTTTACAAAAAAAAAAAAAAAAAAAAAATTAGATTCAGCACTAACCAGCACTCTAATAACCCACAAAATATTTATCTACCAGTTAAGAAATTTTGTCAAGTTTCTCAGCTAGAGTGAATACATACAACTTTTGCTGGCCATTTTGCGAAAAAAAAAAGTAATGTTCTTTTTTCCCAAATCGTATCAAAATATAATCAGTACTAGGGTAACCCACACGTGACTAATCTATTAACTTTTGCGAAATTTGGTCTATTAGTTTTTGAGTTAGAATGGATACATACATTGCACACACGGACAGACAGATGCACACACGCACGCAGATACACACGTACACAGGCACACACACAGACGTGACTCTAAAAATTGCATTTTCGTGTTCGATGGTGCTTGAAGCGTGTAGATACGAAGAAAACTTGAGTTGCGATTTTCGACACGATTCCAATACTTTCCCTATACATTACGATGTATTGTAGGAAAAGTAAATTGTGAAAAACAAAGTTAAAAGAAAAAGCTGATCATTTTTGAAAAATATATCATAATTTGGCAAATTTGCTTCATTGTAATATGCGCCATGTAACCAAAAAAGAAAAAACAATTTCTTAGAATCAAACTCGGTGTACTTTTAAGTTAATATTCATTTCATGTATATCCGGTAAAACTCACATTAAAAAATCTATCTCGGAATGTAGATTTTTCTTTGAATTTGGTTACATATTCACCAGCACCGATAACAAGCCGAAAGAATTGACAAACAAAACAAAATTTTATTACAGAAATATCTGTGTAAAATTAATATATTCTCTGCGAATAAATTTATTCAAATACGAGACTTGCGCTCACCCACTCCAATTAACTTTTATTTGGTATTTGTTCGATCATTTTTTTTTTAAATTAATGACGAAAGGTCCTTCACTGAAATAACTCTTGTTTCATTTCAAATTTGTAAAAATCCCCATACATTAAATCATCTCTTTAGATTTAAAAAGGTATCAGCGCGTGAAAATTATTTTTCTACTATTCATATTGATTAATTTTCTAAGTTTGAGTGAGTTTAGCATGTACAATACTGTAAAATTTAATTATTCTACCAATTAAAGAAACATTTATTACACATTTAAATAATCATTTTGCAATATCGAATAAACTTGTGACACCCGAAGCCATTTTGCCCGATAAGTGATTTTAAAAACAGGTTTATTCACTGCATATGTTCCGTGCAATCGTAAGAACAAATTTGGAGCCTGGGCTCCCATAGGGAAGGGCACGATGGAGGAAACTTGTTCCTCCATTCAAGGACGGAGGAACAAGTTCTTTCTACGTTCTTTGGGCGTTCAAGTTCAGGCAGGTGGACATCAAGATAAATATGTTCAAAATAGAAAAATAAAAAATAAAAAAAATAAGAAATTTAAAAAATATCATTGTTTGCCCCTTCCTGTAAAAAGTTTTATGGGAGCCCATGAATTGGAAATTTATTTTCACAATTTTGATCTAATTGTTTAGGTAGTAATAAAATATCATCGTGCTTTTCAAAAAGTGATATTAACTTTGTTTATAACTTTCAAAAATTTAATATTGCTTTTATAGATTTAAGTATTTATTTCTTTATTTTGTAGATATCTAGAGCTGTAGACAGCATCCAGATGAACAAGAATGTTGAGATCCACATTGCTGTTAACACAAAATTCCTATTTGGAATTTTTTATTTTCGATGTGGGGATACGTAAATTATCCCACAGTCGCCCCGAAAAACAAACACCTGTGGTATTATTCCAATAATAGTCATATATTAGGAGTATAAAATCTAGACTAGTTAATAATATTTAACGATAATACGATTTTCAACTACAATACGATTAACTATAATACGATTTTCAACTACGATTTTCAACTATAATTTTCAACTATAATACGATTGCAGCAAAATGGAATTTCATAATGTAACTAGATTTCATATTTTAATATAATTTTAAAACACATATATACATAATCAGAAGAAAGAAACTGTACTATCTACATTATAAATATCTGTCATACGTATATTTGTCCTCCAAGACCCTACAAAAGTCCCATGATGCCCTAAAATAACGATATATAATTGTCAAATGTGTTTAAAGCATTTTTGTCCATCCATACTTTCCAGAAAACCCCACGTGACTTAGAAGGTTGAATCTTTTCACACTTACAGTATTGACTACAGTTCAGAACCTAACAAACAGTAACCCTGGGGCGAGTTTTGAAGGAGTTTTAAAGACTTTAGAATGTCTTCTCAGATCCTCCAGAAGAGATCTTGGTGGATTAGAAGACTGCATCTTTACACACTTATAGGATCGACTACCAGACAGAATTTAAGGCAGCCGGATTTTCGTTTCACCCTCCCCTCTCCCTCCTAGAGGCGGAGAAATCGCATTTTATCGAAACGTCTTTTCAGGCCCTCATAAAGCATCCCTGGCTATCTAAAAGGCTGAATCTTTGCACATTTATAGCATTACCCATCGGTCAAAACCTAACTTAGTTGTAATACTTTCCTTATATATATAATGTATAAGGAAAGTATTGTGACGGGGTCGAAAATTCGAATTCGAGTTTTCCACGGGAGAGCACGTTTCAAGCATCCCTGATCACGAATCAAACATTTTTGAAGTGATGTCTATGTGTGTGTGTGTGTGTGTGTATGTGTGAAAGTATGTGTGTGTGTGTGTGTTTGTGTGTGTGTGTCAGTGAGACTGTGGAGACGATAACTGCCGAACGAATAGACCGATTCGAACGAAATTTGGTACAAAAATCACAATCCGTAAACACTGGAAGTCTATTGTTTGTATACGCAATCGAATGTTCAGAATCCCCCTAAATTTTCGAGTGAAATTTTGGAAAAATCGTCAAAAAATCAAAACCGCTAATAAAGTTAAGCAAATAGACATTTCTTATGTAATGTTTCATTAGAAAACGATTGACATAAATTTTAGAACGCTAATATGAACCGTTCTTAAGATATTGCACATTTTCCAAAAAATTATCAAAAAGTCATATAAAATAAAAAAAATATATTTCCAATTGAGAAACATGTTCACTTTTCATATGTAATACCATGCGATAAATTGGGTGACATCATTCTCGTGGATCTAGCTCGTTCCATTCATGAGAAAAGATACTTTGAGTAATACTTTTGTATTTAAACGCCAATAGTCATTTATCTGCTATAAGAGTTACTTATTTCTCCGTCCATAAAGCTTGGCGAGTTTTTGGCGACGAATTTGATGGAATGTCGCCAACTTGGCGACTTTTTGAAATGTTGGCAAGTTAACGAAAATCTCGCCAAATGGATTAAATTGACGCTAAATCAAGGAAAATGACGACTAATTGTCGAAAATTCAATATCTTGGAAAGAATATAAGTATCTGCTATAAGAAAACCTATTTTTTTTACTGTAAAAGTAGTAAATTCATTGCATTGTATAAGGAAAGCCATGTGTTGCCCACATCAGATTTTTTTTTAAATATTATTTTACTAACTTTTTGCTTTAACTTCAAAGCCTTATCGTCTCAGGTGAAAATTATGGGAGTCTTGCAGACATTGAGGCAGCCTAATGTCTTTGCAGACATTGAGGCAGCCCATCTAGTGGCTTTAAAGGTTGAATCTTTACACACTTATAATATTGGGTGGCTCTTCCCGGCCGTACAAACAGTTACCTTACACCTTTCTGGTATCCACATCGGCGACGCCGATCACTACGTTTTTTCTTGCCCCCTTACCAAAGCTTTTCACCTTTATAAACCTTCACCCCATAATACGGCGACCTGGTTCTCGAGTGTCTGCTCTAACCCTTCTTCAATCAATAAAATAAAAAACTGTGTTCTCATAGCGAGAGAAATCTCTAATAAAATTTCATAATCAGCCTGGGGATCTCTGCTTTTAATTTTTTCGGTCGGTGACTCCTCTTCTTGTTGTTTTTTTGTTTGTTTTTTATGTTGTTTTTTATGTTGTTTTTTTATATGTTGTTTTTCTCGGTGGTGTCGTCTGCTTTTGTTGTGTTGTCTTTAGTTATTGCACCCCATTTTATAATATATAGTCAACTTCAAAATGTTTTCAACTACTATCATAATACTTATATTATCTCAGATCATTATGTCATTTGTAAATATACTATCAAGTCTTCAATAATGTAAATAAGTCAACAAAATGTATTCAAGTCTACAAGAGTATAAATGTAATCAAGTCTTCAGATATATTTTCATATTAGCAAAACTATGTTATTAGCTTATATCCTTGTAACCACTCCTGTAAAAATTTTTTAAAGATTCAATAAATTTGGTGTTGGTTGTTGTGGACACCCGGACATCGGCCGGACGCCTGCCAACTCCTCTCCCGGCCGTCCAAATAGATGCTCAAGTCCTCAGGACGAGTCGGACGGTCTGGGTCTTCAACACCTTTCTGGTAGGTCGGACGGTCTGTGTCTCAACAGCAACAACAACACTTATAACATTGTCACTGAACGAAGCCATATTTTCGATATTTCTTCCTGGGTAAACAAAATGAGGGGGTGAGGGGGTAAAGTTTCTCAGAACATTTCCGAAACCCCCACCGGAGACATTAAAAGATGAAATTTGACCACTGTGCCGGAACTAACTAGACCAGCTTTCATTTCAGACAACTATTTTCGGTTCTAAGCAGCATACACTGTAAAGCAAAATAAAAGCATCATGTAAAGCAAACTGCAACCTATATTTACTTTCCTTATATACATAATGTATAAGGAAAGTATTGTGACGGGGTCGAACCCCCCCCCCCCCTAAATTTTCGAGTAAAATTTTTAAAAAATCGTCAAAAAATCAAAACCGCTAATAAAGTTACGCAAATAGACATTTCTTATGTAATATTTCATTAGAAAACGATTGGCATAAATTTTAGAACGCTAACATGAAGCGTTCTCGAGATATTGCACATTTTTCAAAAAAACTATCAAAAAGTCATACAAAATTAAAAATATATATATTTCCTATTGAGGAACATGTTCACTTTTCATATGTAATACCATGCGATAAACTTGGTGACATCATTCTCGTGGATCTAGCTCGTTCCAGTCATGAAAAAAGATACTTTGAGTAATACTTTTGTATTTGAACGCCAATAGTCATTTCTCTTCTGTAAGAATAACTTATTTCTCCGTCCATAACGTTTGGCGAGATTTTAACGACGAATTCGGCGGAATATCGCCAACTTAGTGACTATTTAAATGTTGCCAAATTAACGAAAATCTTGCCAAATGGATAAAACTGACGCTAAATCAATGAGAATGACAACTAATTGTCGAAAATTCAATATCTTGAAAAGAATATAACACTTCACTCAATAAGTCTCCGGTCTAACACATATATGGCAACACTGTTGACAGACCCATATGATTTCTGGATAGTTCAACCTTCTAACAACAATGGATAAAAAAGAATTCCGTGTGTTGATTAAACATTGTTTTTTGATGGGGAAAAGTACTGTTGAAACCAAACAGTGGCTTGATAAGCGTTATGGAGACTCTGCACCAGGGAAATCAACTATTATTGACTGGTATGCTGAATTTAAACGCGGTCGTACAAGCACCGATGACGCTGAACTCTCTGATCGCCAAAAATCGGCAGTTGTTCCGGAAAACATAAAAAAAGACCACAAAATAGTTTTGAAAGACCGTAAAGTGAAGTTGCGTGAGATAGCTGACACCTTAACTTTAGAACGTTACCGTTCTCGAGATATTGCATATTTTTCAAATAAATTTATCAAATATCAATTAAATTTAAAAAAAAATAACTGTTGAGAAACGTGTTCACTTTTCATATGCAATAAATTCGGTGACATCATTCTCGTGGATCTAGCTCGGTCCATGCATGAGAAAAGATACTTTGAGTAATACTTTTGTATTTGAACGCCAATAGTCATTTATCTGCTATAAAAATAACTTATTTCTCTGTCCATGACGCTTGGTGAGATTTTGGCGACGAATTTGGTGGAATGTCGCTGACTTGGCGACTTTTTTTAAATGTTGCTAAATTAAAGAAAAACTCGCCAAATGAATAAAAATGACGCCAAATCAATAAAAATGACGACTCTTCAATATCTTGGAAAGAATATATATATCTACTATAAAAATAATTTTTTTTTTTTACTGTAAAAGTATTAAATTCATTGCATTATATAATTAAAGTCATGTGGTGCCCACATCAGATTTTTTTAAAGTGTTTATTTGGTTATCTTTAAGCTTAAATAAAGTCTTACTGTAATTATCTATCATGGTTTTGCCTTCCCAGGCCCCCCCAAAACACCCCTTGTGTCCTAGAACCTATATAATAATTGTGTAACGTGGTTTTATCTTTCCAAATCTCTCTCCGCCCCCCTTCAGTGATTCAGAAAACGGAAACTAAGAACTGCTGCTTCAAACCCCTGAGTCAGACAAGTGATCTGGGACTTCAACACTTCAACACTTACAGAAACGACCTTCTGGTAAAATCTTACGTAGACAGATTTTCAATTCCACCCTCTATCCCCCCCTCCCGCTCCATAGGGCGCAGAGAAAGTGTATTAAGTATTTCCAGGCTCCCTTAAACTTCCAGTGACTTAGAAGAGTGAATCTTTGCATTGGATTTTCGTAATTTTTCCAAAAGCGTTCGATATGTGCTGACGGGGGACTTAAAACTAATATTTTTGCCAAAATAACGAATTCCAAAATTTTCAATAAAGTATTACTTCTTCAATATGTAAATTAACAATTTGAGGCGTGTCCTGCATAGAGTGCAAACAGTAAAGTGAATAGTTGCTTAAAGATTAATCTGTATCTTCATGATAGCAGCGGTAACCTGATTCTCGAATGCATTAAATCAAAGACAACAAATTGTAGATTTAAGAAGGTCATTTTAATAAAAACCATCCTTTATGACGTACAAAATTGAAAAGGCTAGAACGTCTTCAGGTATCGCCATACCCTTCATCCGTGGCTAGATAAAAATTTACGTACAAACAGGCTTATTATACAGACCAAATCGGCAGACAAAATTTACATAACATAACTACGGAATAATGATAATTAAATTGCATTAATATATAATTAAATCGTATTGATTTAATGCATTATTGAAGTTGACGTATAACCACTTTAATGGTTCTAGATTGTTACCAATCTCATCAAAATAACTTTTAGAATTCAGAAATGCCATTGAATGAAATTAAATATTTAAAATAAGTATTATTTTCCATTTACTTATATTTGAATGTTTCAAAATCGTTTTATATTATTCAAACAATTTAAACAGATATTAAACCTCCGTTATAGCAGCGCCCTCTACCGTTCGACCGGAACTACGGTCGATAATCTTAGAATAGAGCTCCTGTTTCAGAACATTTCCATTAATCTATTTATTACTTTTCATGGAATCTTAGCCAAACATTACATATAAGTAAATAATAAATTTTGCTTACAATTATTTAGAATTTGTATACAGTCCTTATATTCAATTTAGAATACAGGTTAAAATGTATATACATTCCACCTACACCTTCAATTTCCGTTGCAAAACTAATTAAATTCACACAAAAAATTCGAAAAGACACGTTTTATTTTGTTTTAAGAGTTAATTAGTTATCTATTTTAATTACCACTTATAATTTTATAATAAATTATGATACATAATTTCCACTGCTGTTCTTGCAAAATTTCAATTATATGTACTAATTATCTATTCGTCTATTTATTACTTTTCATGGAATCTTAGCCAAATATTACAAATGGGTAAATGATAAATTTTGTTTAAACTGTCTATATAGCCTTTATCTAATTTAAAATATAAGTACGTTCCATACAGTGCGTTCTCAGTTGCAATACTGAAGTCATAAAATTTTCAAAATAACGCTTTTTATTCTGTTGTAAAGTGTTAAATAGTTGTATATTTTAATTGCCACTTATGATTTTTATTGTAAATTTTTATATAAAATTCCCACTTTATAACGAAGACTAATTTAATTTTTCTTTTTTCACAGCTTGTTTGTTTCAAAAGAATACAATCCGAACGACACTTTAAAATTTCGTTATTCTTGTAATTAGTGAAACGTTTAGAAAGAATTTAAATAATTGTGTATGTTATTAAACAATGAACAATGTTTCGAAATATTTTAAAGTATTTTCGCGTATCTGAAAATGCAGTCAATTGAAATTTTATCTTTTTGTTTCTTACATATTTATTTATTTAATAGATATTTATTTACCATTCTTATTTTGCTTTTAAATCAAGCATATTAGAATGGATTGTGAATTTCTGGGAATTTCCATGATTATGATAATGGAAAAATACATTCTCGTAATTTAATTGTTTCAAATTTTGAATTTATTTAAAACATTGTAGATTGAAATGCATATTTAAAACATTGTATATTTTAAACATTGCATTTAAAACATTGTGTATTTAAATGCACTGTATTTAAAACATTGTACTTAAAACATTGTAAATTTAAAACATTGTATATGAATTACGAAAATGTTTTATGCAATTATAAAATCTAAATATATTAAAGAAAAAAATAATTTGTTTGTCTGTCCATGATATCTACCGTATTTACAAGTCTGAGATTTTCACACTAGCATCTATGCTTGAATTAATACACCTCGAAGGTCTTTTCCCAAATATTTAATAAGTTTCATTTTAAATTAAATTAGGAGTCTTCCCCCTGCTCGCTCCTCTTGACCAGCTTCCTTCGAGATGTTCCGTCTTCTACTCGCTGCTCTTGCAGAGTTCGCTTCATACCTATTTCTCCTAAAAATTCTACTTTTAAAAATCTCTTTTTCTATCCCTACCTATTTCCCGCAGGAGGAAAAAGCAGGGATTTTTCTTAGCCCAGGGAATCCAAAAACTGAATTCCTTAATCCTGAGTTCGCTTCGCGAGCTATTTATTTTATACCACACTAAAATTTAAATCGATAAACAGTTTATTTCATAGTATTACCAAATTATTTCTCTGTACATGCACCAAATTTCCTACTTTTGTATGCTATAGTTTTTTTGCCGTACGAGACAGAGAAATCGCTAGACGTGTCGATATGAAAAAAAAATTTTTACGTCAGAAGTGCATAAAAAGAAAATTATCTCAAAAACTACATCGAAATTAAAAAAAGGGACTTCGTTCTGCAAAAATTATTGGTCTTACTATTGTTAGTCTATCCAGGACGCTAACATTTAGCTTAAATATTTTGTCTTTGATTTTAACATTAAATATTTCTTAAACTACGACATATATCAAGAAACGGTTTATTTCAGCATATTCCCAAAAATTTTTTCTGCAAGTGTACCAAATTTCATATTTTTATATGCAGTAATTTTTTCGGTACGAAGCAAAGAATATCGAGAAATGAGAAATTTGTTAAACAGCGGCAACGGCAGCTATTTTTTTTTAATATAGAGATTTTAAAACTTTATCAAAGTATTTAAATTGGTAGTTTACCGATAAACAATGTAGAGGGTCTTCTTTCCCCTGCGCGTTGTAGCCGACACACACACACAATCAAAACATTGACCTCGGCTTTTATTCCTTAAATATTGATCTTAGACATATAAAATAAATTACAAAGTTGCGTAAAAAAAGGTACAGAATTTTTTGAAATTGGTTAAAATTTTCAAGAGAATTTAATTTTAAGAAATACAAAATTTAAATTTTTATACGACCCCCCCCCCCCCCCGTACAAAAACATGTCCAATGAGTAAAATGTGCCCCATACACTAATAAGGTGATGTACAAAATTTCAGAATTTTATCATAAAAAGTCCCAAAGATATGAAAAGACAAAAATACTGACTTAAACCACATTTTGATGCATCGACATGGATTCTCAGAGGGGAAAAATCATGTCGGCAGACCGCGTTTCAGGGGTCATACACAAATTACGAAAGAAAACAATGATTTCATAAATGCATAATAATTTTGTTATTTATTGGTACAAAAATATCTACACTGTGTAGAAATAATAACTTTACACAAAGATTACAAAGCTTGTTCAAAATGGTATCCATCCATGCCAAAGATCCATTAAAGATAAGAGGCAGATATTATTTGCCTATGATGCATTTCTGCGTTGCGTCATTTGCACTCTTACTGTAAACATTTACATTCACATAGGAACAAGTACTTTTCATCAAAAAATGCATGATCGTAAATTAAGAAGTTAAGTTCTGAAAGGTGCTTTCTATATCCCCAGACACGCTGTCTTTCACAACGTAAAGACATATGAAGGTGATGGTTTTTGCACGCACTGTCATTAGCGACTTGGAATGGACCAGTATACGAATGAGGAGAAGGTGGATATGCATTTCTTCTACAGTCTCGCCAACAGTAATGAAAGAAAGTTTAGAAACGTCACAAAGAGTGCTTCTCCAACAGGCAGGTGTCGGATCACAGAATAATCTACCACTTGCACCGCCAACTGGTCGTATGGGGAACATTTACTGCCGCACTCCTGAATATGGTAATCACATATTTATTTTTCTATAATTTCTTATTTGTACAATATCTCGAGAGAGGCGCATGATAAAACTCTGTAAATTATGACATTCGTTTCAAATAATAAAGTAGAAAATTTTCCAAAAGTTGTCCCTTACTAATAGCGCTTTTCAGCGCAGAATAGATGATACCATAGCAATAAAGAATATTAGTACGTACCAATTGCTCATCCTTATGGAAACAGTCGTATTACATCTAGTGTCACATTTCATCTGCAATTGTCACATTTGCGAGGCTGCATTGGGCTACATCGCAAAACTGCACAGGGTTGTAGCACGAGGCTATAATTACGAACGCATGAAATACTCTCACTTGAGTCCTCTTGAAAACTAGACGGAGAAAACACTCGTACAGGCAACCTTCCCTATGACGCGAATCTAGTGTTGCCAGATGCTGAAGTTCGGAAGAGGGTTGCCAGATTTGGCGATTTATCTTCAATCTGGCAACATTTGAAGACTTTTTGGCGATTCGAGAAACACCTCAAAATAACCAGTATTGTATAAGATATAAGAGATTTCCAAAAGTTTCTATAAAGAGTCTATAAAAGGAGTCATTATTCAGTTGGATATGCAATTGACGTGATACAAACTGCATTGAACTGTGATATTCGTCAATGCTTTGCCAAGCCAAGCCAAGATGCTTCATTACGGAGTACCTGTGTCTCATGACACTTACCCCCACATCTAATGTGTAACAAGTCCATTTGTTAGTGCGATGTTAAGATAGCAATATGCTTTTGAAGGGTGCTCAGATGAAGTTGCTTGCTTCCATAGATGAGGTGAAGATTCTGTCTTGGATGGCTGATCTGACGAGTAGGTAGGAAAGAGAAGGTTAGGGGCCAAGAATACAGTCCGCCAATCAGAAATGATTGGACTGAGGAAGGAACAATCTTGGACCGAGGAAGGAATCAATGCTTTGAGAATAGTAGCTGCCGTTTTGTGAAATGACTTTCGTCAATGGTTTGAGAACAAACAGTATCCGTTATTTTGTTAAACTAGTGGACCATTTAATTGCTGTGTTACTGAATATTGTTTCTGTTTATGCCGTGCTTGTGGATAAACGTGTTAGTTATCCAGAAATTTCGACTCAGTCTTGTATCTTGAGCGTACACCCACAATTCGAAAATATACGTCTTAACAACTATTCATACAAACAGAACTCACCTAAACGGAGCGTTCCCAAAGCTAAATTTGCAGATATAGCATCCATGGACCTGCAATAATAGCAAATATACTTATGGCCAATGCAGGTAACGGTTATTGCAAGTTAAAGAGAGCTAAAAAGTTCTAAACTGGTCAGCTTATAGCGGTATTTGCATCAGTGCCATCTTTATTATTATCTAAATTACAGCTCTTTTAGAATAATGTTCGGATATTTCAAAAGAGTTTGCAATACATTTTCAATTTGCTTTTATATAATAGGCATACAGTCACTGCTAAATTCTCTGTTGCAAAAGGCATAGAATTCTTTTGTACAATAATGTTAAAAAATTATACTTTGTAATTTCCATAACAATGAGCTAAATATGCATTGAACTTACAAATATGCACTTCTTTAAACATTTCATTAACAATCGAATTGTTGACGCATTCATAATGCCAAAATTACATCTGCATTTTGAAATAGTCGCATATTTGAAGAAAATTTTTAATTTTTATAATTATTTTAAAATAATTTATTTTTCATAACGCATTTAATTGAAATGAATATAATTACAAAGGAACGTTAAATATTTTGTTATTCTCCTAATTAGTGAAACGCTGAGAAATTAAAATGCATTTGAATAATCACTTCCATTATTAAATGATGGGTGCTTTTTTAAACGGACAAACTATTTTTCTCGTTTTCGAAAATGCAGTTGTCCCAAAATTCAGTACTTTGTTCTTTCCATTTGATGTTTACTGCCGACGCAATTTTGCAGTCAGGCGTATTTTAACTAACTGGAATCAATTAGACTTTCCCACATCAAAATTCATTTTTTAATTACTTTTTTTTTTCAAATTTTACTAGAAAAAAAATTGAAAAATCGGTAATGTGTGTTCAAATGATTACAACTATAGCGTGTTACACTTCAGTTTAAGGGCTTGAAAAAATATTTCGATTGATACCATACTTGACAATGTACCCCTCGGGAGTAACTTGCCCCCCCCCCCCGAGGGTGGAGGAAATAATGACGTCACGAACAAAATAAAATTGTATCGAGGCTATTTTTCACGACAGCGATTAAAATTATTAGGTCTCGTGATTGTTGCGCCATAAATAAATCCTTTTAATAAATAAACCCTAATGAATTACCCTAATAATACATAAATAAACCCTAGTGAATTACCCTAATAAAACATAAATAAACCCTAATCCATTACCCTAATAATACATAAATAAACCCTAATGAATTACCCTAATAATGCATAAATAAACCCTAATGAATTACCCTAATAAAACATAAATAAGCCCTAATCCATTACCCCAATAATACATAAATAAACCCTAATGAATTACCCTAATAATATATAAATAAACCCTAATGAATTTACTTCCTTCGCAATGAAAAAATTATGTACAAGATCTACGTCACAATGCTTTTAATGTTAAATTGTACATTCGGCGCTTTTGCTTATGTCAATATGTAAAACTATTTCGAAGAATCCAATTAAATCAACTTATATTTTGCGCAACTCTAAATGGGCAATTATCGATATTGATAACATCCGCATTAAGAAATATAATATATATCTAAAAATATTTTAATCATTAATTCGTCGATATGGCGTCATTTTCCTTTACTTAGAATCATTTTGCAATTTTAAGGATATTTTCGTCAATCTGGGGCCAATTTCGTTTAATTTATCGGCATTTATTTCACAATTTTTAATACTTTTAACAATTTTATATAATTTCTTTGATAATCTCCATTGACAAAGTGCAATATCTTGAGAACGCTTCGTGCTAACATTTAAACATTTGTGTCAGTCCTGTTTTAATGAAAAATTACAAAAGAAATTATTACATGCCTGACATTATTAAAGGTTTTGATTTTTCATGATTTTACAAAATTTCATTTGAAAATTTGGGGGTCATCCGAATATTCGATTGCGTTCAAAATCAATAGACTTTCCAGTATTCCTTGATTGTAATTTTTGAACCAAATTTCATTCGAAACGCTCCATTCGTTCGTAAGATGTCATCTCCATAAATTCACGAACATACGCACAGTGTTTCTTTCAGGACGTTTTAACCTGGGGCGCGTATGATGTTTAAGCGGGGAGAGGGCAAGTTTTCTATTTTCCCTATATAAATATATCTAAATGCTCTGTCACATAAATAGAAACAAGATTAACATAAAATGCTTCCGGATGGCAAATACTCTCCTCCGGGGGGTCGTCGCCCTCCCGGTGGTATACTGCGTACGCACACAGAACAGAGAGAGAGAGAGAGACGTCATCTCAAAAACTTTCGATTCGAGTTCTGGGATGCATGAAACATGCTTTTCAATCATATTCAGAAATACCAAAATAAACAAAATTTACATGCACAGGAGTCTAGGAGTCTAACATACAGCCTGCTCCTAATGCCCTTCGTTAGCAACACATAAATAGAAACAATTATTTCTACATAACATTATTTCTTGAATATCCACGTTTGAATTCAAGAAATAATGTTACCGTATACACTGACAATAGTTGCAAGTGTCACCGTGTTACAGCATCTAGTAATCGATGAAGTATGGTGACTATTTATTCCCTTTCATGCAACTGTTTAGCCCGTTTCTGATGACGGATCGTTACTAATTAGACAATGCTTTACAACTTTGTAAATTAGATAACACTTTACAATGCTTTGTAAATTACACAATATTAAATTAAACAATACAACTTTGTTTGACAATGCTTTACAACGCAAATAATTAGACAATGTTTTACAACTTTGTAAATTAGACAATACAACGTTGTTTGACAATGCTTTACAACGCTACTAATTAGACAATGCTTTACAACTTTGTAAATTAGACAATACTTTACAATGCTTTGTAAATTATACAATATTAAATTAGACAACAACTTTGTTTGACAATGCTTTACAACGCTACTAATTAGACAATGAGTCACAACTTTTTAAATTAGACAATACTCTACAATGCTTTGTAAATTAGACAATATTATATTAGACAATACAACTTTGCTTGACAATGCTTTACAACGCTACTAATTAGACAATGCTTTACAACTTTGTAAATTAGACAATGCTTTACAATGTTTTGTAAATTAGACAACACAACTTTGTTTGACAATGCTTTATAATGCTACTAATTTGACAATGCTTTACAACGCTACTAATTAGACAATGCTTCAAAACTTTGTAAATTAGATAATACTTTACAATGCTTTGTAAATTAGACAATATTAAATTAGACAATACAACTTTCTTTGACAATGCTTTACAACTTTGTAAATTAGACAATGCTTTACAATGTTTTGTAAATTAGATAATATTAAATTAGACAATACAACTTTGTTTGACAATGCTTTACAACCCTACTAATTAGATAATGCTTTACAACGCTACTAATTAGACAATGCTTCACAACTTTGTAAATTAGACAATACTTTACAATGCTTTGCAAATTAGACAATATTATATTAGACAATACAACTTTGCTTGACAATGCTTTACAACTCTATTAATTAGACAATGCTTTACAACTCTATTAATTAGACAATGCTTTACAACGCTACTAATTAGAAATTGCTTCACAACTTTGTAAATTAGATAATACTTTACAATGCTTTGTAAATTATACAATATTAAATTAGGAAATACAACTTTGTTTGACAATGCTTTACAACGCTACTAATTAGACAATACTTTACAACTTTTTAAATTAGACAATACTTTACAATGTTTCATAAATTAGACAATATTAAATTAGACGATACAACTTGCTTGACAATGCTTTACAACGCTACTAATTAGACAATACTTTACAGCTTTGTAAATTAGACAATGCTTTACAATGCTTTGTAAATTAGACAATACTAAATTAGGCAATGCTTTACAACTTTGTTTGATAATGCTTTACAACTTTGTTTGATAATGCTTTACAACTTTGTAAATGACATTTCACTTCTATCTTGCTTTGCTGCCGTGTTCCTGTTCATAACTCCTTCAATTCTCCGCTGAGGGCGCTGCAATCACTTCTATTCGATAAGCCATGTTCCGTTTATTATAAAGAAAACTAGCATATACACTTATAGACCTCTCCTTATAAAGTTTTGAGGGGCTTAAAGATTTTCCTAGGAACCCTGTAGGATTAATTCCTAATACAAAAATTTCAGACGATTTTGTTATTTTCGTCACATATTAGTTTAAATCATGGAAAGAAGGAGATAAAACTTCTATGGAGAAATGCTTGAAAATACCATAATGATTATGACAATTATATCTAGGTGTTGCTAGTGTTAGTAAAGTGTTCGATAGCGTTAGTTGACGTAATAGAAAGGTGTAGTGTTTAGTATATGTATTTTTGATTATTTTTAAATTAAGCTTCCCTAATTATGAGAATAGTTAATCATTATTTTCTTCGTGGTTGTAGCATATAGTACAGAACATAAGGAGATAAAAATAAATTGAATGGTAAAATAATTTTGAATACGTAGGAATATTCTTTATTGTTTCAGTTCTAATTTGCATTGCGTTAATAATTTTTTTTTCTATAAATTGACAGTTTAAACAAATATTTTAAACCTTTCGCCATAGAAATGCATACAATGCTGGACTACTTATCTTACCCCAATGCCACCTGAATTATTATCTCAAACGATATTTTGGCGTTTTTAACACTTTACAACAAAGTTGAAAAGTGTTTATGACTTTGTTCATTCTGTCTGTCTGTCTGTCTGTCTGTCCGTTAGCACGATAACTGCCGTAAAAATGACTTAATCAAAATGAAATTTCAGTATGTTGTTCAGACGGTCTGTAGGACCTATGGGAATATAAATGAATAATATCACCCAATTAGTTTTGGATTGAACCCGGGTTGAAAAAATGAAATACATTGAGCCCTATGGGACCTAATTTTTTAAACATTTTTTAAGCGGATCTAAAATTCACAAATTGCTTCGAAAATTTTAGATAATATTCAAATTATTCCATAAAATATATTAAAAAAAATTCAGCGAAATATATTCAGTAGTTTTTTAAATAAAAATTAAAATATTAATTACACCTCTTATATGAAACGATCACGTCACCATGATATGAAACGATCACATGACCCACTTCAAAATGATATATGGCATCAATCTTGTTTCAAAATCGTGATTTTTTTAAGTTCTTTTTAATTCATATTGAGTGTTGTATCCGTCCTAAAACTACTTTATTTTTGCTTAAATTATGTGCATCTACATACTGAAACAACGCAATGACAATATATTTGAGTTTAAATGCTCATCTAAATTTGATTATTTCTACAACTAAGCCTATTTTTCACCTATGTAAAATGTAAACAGCAAAATATGTAGAATGAGTTGTATTAGAATTCCTGTATTTTTTAATACAAAATAATTTAGTCCATGGAGTCTGCATGGCTGATATGAATGAAATATTAATTGATTTTATAAAGAGAAGGACGATTATTTTCGATGAAGTTTTAAGCATAGAGTTTAATTATTTGTAGCTCCATGGTCTTAAATAAAATGTTTAAATAAAATAAATTATTATATAGTATTGTGATGAATGAAATGAATGGGAGAAAGTTATGAATGAAATCCTGTTTTTATAGAGAGATCCAGGCGTGTTATTTTTTCTATGACGTCATTTGAATTAATTTCAGTTGTTTTCGATGAAGTTTTCAAATATAATAAATTATCGTAGTATTATGATAGTTTTTAAATATTACCGTGGAATGTATTGAATTTTAGAGATATTTAAACCAGGCAATTTATATTTCAATGCCGTCATTTGTATGAAGTTCATTTTTTTCAATGAAGGTTTAAGTTTTCAAATATAATAAATCAATGTAATATTGTGATAAGTTTTAAAATATTACCGAGGAATGTATTGCATTTTCGACTTTTTTTAAATAAAATTGCATTGAAGTTGGAAAGTGTTGCATAATCAATGCTTTAAGCATGATTAATCTTTCTTGTTTTAGTATAAAGTTTTAACTCCTTACCTTTTGAAATATTTCATTAAATGAAGTGTTGCCATTCATAATAACAATATTTATTTTGTTTTAATGTTGAAAAGATTTCACATTTGATGAGCACCGATAAATTTCTAAAGGTGTCTTTATATGAAGGTTTATTTTCCAGTTTGAATGAAACGATGTTCTAAAAGGCACTTTAAAATCTAGTTATTTTTCCAATTAGTGAATCTCTTACAAAGAAAAACGTACTTTAATAATACTTTACATCATTAAACAAATTGCTTTGTTCTATATTTTCAAGTGATTTTCGTGTTTCTAAAATACAGTTATATTTCAATATTGAATATTTTCTTGTGAATTCATTTGTTGAATAGATATTTAATTCAACGATAAATTTGGGCTTTAAATCACGTATCTTCAATAAACTGCAAGTTTTCAAGAACCATAACTGCTTTACCAGAAAATGATTTTCAAAATTTATTTCCTGTAAACTTTTAATTGTTTTAAACCATTGAATTTAATGTTATATTTAATTTTCCAAGCTTCATATTCCAAGGTCATATTCCAAGCTTTATCGTTTGTAGTTCCGTGTCAGTCGATAGAGGGCGTTCCAGTAGCATAAATACAAACATAATTATGTTTGCGATAGGGTGTGTATCTTCGCTATAGGAGCGCCCTCTAACAATCGATGTAGAACTACGATCGACAAGTTTTGAAACATGGCCCATAGTCCATTCAAGTTCCCCAAAATTTTTCTATATAACCAAATTATAGTCCGATTATTTCATTTTTCTGCTAGATAGTTCGTAATTAAGAGGTAGGTTTGATTGAAAAATGGACATCATAAAACCCATCTAAAGTATTTAATTGTTTTAAACTGACAGCCAGTCAGTGAGAATCGGCCTATTAGTAAATAGAGTAAGATATAACAACTTATAGCATTTATCCAGTTTTCGTATTTTGAATCCATAAATCCAACCGATCAACAGTTGTGTTTATGTTACGTTGAAAATATCAACGGATCAAATCATATATTAGTCTCTTTCCGTTTTGTTTTGGTTTACGCTTACAGTATCCAATGCCTCACATTAAATTGTCGGTAACTTTCCGATAAAAATATATCAATCTGGTCGACAGTTCTGAACACCACTTTATTTTCCATGAAAAACTGAAGCATTACACCAAGTTCGCGCATGCTCAATTTGTACAGTGTTTGTTACGTATCTCAAATTAACATGAGGGCTATTCTTGTGGGTTAATTCCCGTGTTTATTTTCCTCGTACAGGAGTAGAACATAAGTGAAGTGTGTTTGTTTTGTGCGTGTGTATTTCTTATGATAAACTGTGTTTCCCTTCAAAAACTGAATAATGGTGTGTGTGAGTTTTAGAAACCCAAACTTTCGATTATTTTGTTCTGTTGTTCAAAGGACGATTTTTTGGGGTAATAAGCATTGTGTTTCATTCAAGACTTGTGTGGAGACTATAATGTGTTTTAGAAACTCAAACTTTCGATTATGTTGTTCAAAGGACAAACTTTATTTCGTGATAAACATTGTGCTTTAATAAAAAAGTTGACATTATGACATATAAAGATCTAAGGAAGCAACTCCAATGTCGATCAAGGTAAGTAAGTTTTGCTGTTTTAAACTGAAGTCTGTTTTTGAAAAAGCATTTAAAGTTGTGTATAAGTTAAAATGCATGTAATACGATGTAAAACTTCGATATGAATCCGCATTGAAAGTAGTTGAAATATTTGTCTTTAATTTGAAATTCATGTAGTGATTACGTGTAAAAATCCATGTTTAAAATGCCTTTTAACTATACAAGGTGTTTCAAAAAGACAGATTCAGACTTATAGCATTTGAACCGTTTGTGCTAGAAGTGTACTTCCATGTGGAAAATTGCTTTAAATTGTAACAAGAATTACATTAAAATACTTTCAAAACAGTGTGACGTATTAGCTTAAAATACATCGTATATATAACTTTTTATATACCCTCTTAGCGAAAAAAATTAGATTACTAAAAATATTTGTATAAATCTGAAATCCATTAAAAAACTGAAGGTTCCAAGTGGAAAACTGGTGAAATTTATGAGACAAATTTTTGGAGTTCATATATCAATTGTATAGTGGTTTGCTGCAAAAACAAGTACTCGAGGTACACTAAAGCTTTATTATGTGGATGGCTCCTAAATTATTTTGAAAATTGCTTGATAAGAGCGTGCTTTTTTACTTTCCCTATATGCATACTATAATGTATAGGGAAAGTATTGGGACGGGGTTCGAAAATTGAATTCGAGTTTTCGACAGTAGAGCACGTTTCAAGCATCCCTCAATATTCGAATCGAACATTTTAGAGGTGTGTGTGGGGATGAAATCTCAAGAACATATGGGGCGTTTCAAATGAAATTTGATATAAAATTTTCAATCATTGAATATTAAAAGCGTATTGATATCAAACGCAATCGAATGTTTTAAAGATCACCAAATTTTCAAATGATATTTTGAAAACATCAAAAAATCAAAACCTTTAATAACGTTACATAAATAATTATGCATTATATAATTTTTCATTGGAAAACGATTAGCACACACATTTTAGGACGGTAGAATGAACTATACTCGAGATATTGCATTTTCTCAAATAAATTTATCAAAAAAATCACTTCAAATCAATCCTATCAATAATTTTAAGCAATCGGATGCTATCAATATTGAACATTATCAATTTAGAGTTACGTAAAATATAAGTTAATTGGGTATTTCGAAGCAATTTTACATGTTGTCATCCGAAAAAGCGCCAAATGTAACATTAAACATTAATAACATTCTGCATGGATCTTATACATTTTTTTCACTGTGAAAGAAGTAAATTCACTGCATTATATAGGAAAAATCTTGTGCTGCCAACATTAGATTTTTGAGTGTATCACGAAGTTAGTTTTATTACTTATGCTTTGATTTTCTACATGCAGATGCCGAAATAACAAAATATTAAAGTTCATAAACAACTTTTGAGTCTTTGGAAATGTTGCTTTAATGGAATCATATAGAAATCTAGATTTCATAGTGCTATGTAAAGATGTCTCTGTTTTGAAAACATTTTTGACAAACATTTCTCATGTTTCAGACCAATTTTCCAATTGAAGTATGTGTCTAGCACTAAAGCATCACATTTGGTCTTTCAACCTTTAATCTCCTAATTAGTCTTTTTGAAACACCATGTATGCAGCGATATATTTTTTAGTTTATTTGTGCGAAATAGTTGGTTTTTGAATCTGAATGAAAGCATATTATTTGGATATGCATAACTCCTCAGTGAAATTCTTCAGTAAAAGACTTCAACTTTTCAGTAAAAGGTTTATTTGAATCAATGGCATATCCAGAAAAATTTCACAAAAAACTTCAAACTATTTTATTTAGTATCGTAGGTTATTAATTCGTGATTTGTTTTGCGGTAATTAATTTAGGTTCTTTTGTATTAACCACATACCAGTTCTGTGTCTGGGCGCCGCAAGCGACCGTTTTCTAAAAAACCGGAGACCACTCGGAGTCCTGTCCCGGTGTAGAACTACCTTTACGTCGAACCCCTGCACCTACATGGACCACTGGCACATTCGTTCCACAGATTTCGATCTTCAGATCGAACCCCTATCTCTGGCATGCTGTTAATACAAAAGTACCTTAATTTATTAGTTTGATAAATTAATACACGCCTGTGTAAAATTTATGCAAGCAGCGAGCAAGGTGAAATTATTTCTAGAAAAGTATTCTAGCAGGTATGCCGATAAATCTTCCCTTGTTTTTCAAATATTTTTAATTTAAAAGGGGCAATTTTGCATATAAACCAATTTCTTCATTACTACTCAGTCCTGTACGTAAAATATTATGTAAAATACATGAATTTAAAAATAATTATACCGTTGTGTATTAACAAATCATCAGAAGTGTTGCAACTCCTAAAAGTAATGAGTTTATTATTTTTTAAGGATTGTAAGACAAGATTCACGAAAATGACTTTATAAAGTATCCTCTTGTTATAGATATAAAATAATGATCGTTATAGCCTTCTTTAAGGTGATAAACTAAACATTAAATCACTGCCTTGTTAATTTTTTTTTTTCGTTATCTTTCGAACAATTTCCTTTTTTTAAGTTGGGCCACTTTTGAATCAAGGGGGAAATACGAAAATTGATTTTTGTGAAGCAATCGACAATCGAACTAAATTACGATATTTTGTAGTTTTCAATAAAAGTGTAATTGTTTCTATTCAGCTATAAACCGTAAAAATTTTGCATGTGGTATTATTTTGACGAGATACTGAACAACGTACGTCATGTCTATGGGTCAAAATAAGATTATTTTTGCGTGGCAAATCTGCCGTAATTGGCAAAACGACACTGAAGTTTTTTTTAGAGAAAATTGAAGAAACTGTAGATGTGTGTAGATTAACTTTGTTGCTAGTTTCGTCCTCAAACGTTTAATTTAATGTAAAGTTTATAGTTAAGGTTATTTTGCTAAAGATGGCAGAAATATCTTTAAAAAAATCCGAAGGATGCCGAAACAACTCAATCCTTTATACAGAACAGTCTATTAGTTATCATGATTATAATTTATTAATTACTAATAAAAAATTTTTGATAAAAGTGATAATAAAAAAAATTTGATAAAAAAAATTGAACAAATTTGATTTTGTTAATGATACTTCTACAATGCTGGTTATAAATATTACTAGTATCGGGAATAAAATGAATTGCTTAGTTTTTATATTCCACTTAAGTCTAAATTCCATATATGATATTGTCTGTTTAACAGATGTATCATGAAAGTGATTTGGCGAGTAAATTTTTACATCATGCTTTAGAACCATGATGCTTATGCATGTTAGAGCATTGATGCTTATACGTTGAAACGCTGATACTTATGAATTTTGGATAGCTGAGTGTTAGAATGTTGATTGTTAGAATGTTGGTTAAAATGTTGATTATTAAATGTTGAATGTTGATTGTTAGAATGTTGAATGTTGATTGTTAGAATGTTGACTGTTAGAATGTTGATTGTTAATTGTTACAATGTTGATTGTTAGAGCATTGAAGCTTATATATTGGAACGCTGATGCTTATGAACATTAGAATGTTAATTGTTAGAATGTTGGCTGATAAAATGCTGATTATTAAAATGTTGATTATTAGAGTGTTTATTGTTGAGTGTTAGAATGCTGATTGTTGATTGTTAGAATTTTGATTGTTGATTGTTAGAATGTTGATTGTTAGAGCATTGATGCTTATATGTTGGAACGTTGATGCTTATGAACATCAGAATGTTGATTGTTGGAATATTGATTGTTGGAATATTGATTGTTGGAATGTTGATTGTTGGAATGTTGATTGTTAAAATGTTGATTATTAGAATGTTGGTTGCTGAGTGTTAGAATGTTGATTGTGAGAATGTCGATGGTTAATTGTTGGAATGTTTATTGTTGGAATGTTTATTGTTGATATTGATTGCTAGTATGTTGATTGTTGGTTGTTAGAATGTTGATTATTGGTTGTCAGAATGTTGATTATTGGTTGTCAGAATGTTGATTATTGGTTGTCAGAATGTTGATTATTGGTTGTCAGAATGTTGATTTTGCGTATGCATATTAGAACAGTTGAAGATATTTTTGATATATTTGAACAGGTAATTTTACAGTTTTTTTTCTTAAATATTATTTTAAACCTGCCAGCATTAACTTTGATGCTAAAAACAGTATGCTCAAATCGTTTTTAGTTTATCATTATACAGTTTCATGCTTTGCTCAAAATAAATTACAGAAGTATTTTAATTTTACTAGTTGTCCACTAATTCGATCTGATTCTAAATATAACAAATGTTATAGTGATTTTCTGAATATGGGCGTCCATAGGGGAGAATAAGGGGGTGGGGCTTGCCCTCTCCAAAATATTCAAGGTCACAAAAGTGAGCATCAAGCTAGTCTATATTGTACGTCTTATCCTGAACTTTTATGGGCGCCCATGTTTCTGAAGCAATTTTGAAAATATTGTGCGGATTTTGTACTTATTATTTGATTAATGTTAGTTTGACAGTCAGTATATTTACTTCAAGAAATTATCGTGTCTGACTTTATTATACACGTCGTTTCAGTATAGTTGGACTTGCTTTTCGAATTTTCGCAATTGATTTCAGATGCATACTTTCAAATTAAAAATTTATTAAAATTTATTGCTAAATTCTTTCATGTAATATTTTTCAGGCAGAGGGTGTTTTCATAAAATAATAGGGGGTCTAAATATTTACAAACTCTCTTGAGCAAAAAAATAAAATGAAATACATGTTCAATTTGGAAAAATTTCGCTGTGCAGTAATTAGTCTAAAAAAATTGCAATAATCTATGATACTCATAATTATATTTGAATAAAAATAACATAAGAAACAACTCAAAAAAAGCTAAAACTGGAGTTGGTTTTCCACTCGATTCTGGCTTGTGGTTCAAAGGTTTGACTTCAAATTGAAACAAGGCTTTGTATAAAAAGCGTGTTTTCCATTTTATTTGCAGCTGGTCCCGGATTTGTAGAGGGTGAATTCCAATTCTTATATAATCAATAACTCATTGAATGTTGCAGATAAGTGCACAGTTCTAATTACTGTACGGCGCAACATTTTCTAATTGAACATTATTTTTTTTTCTGCTCAAGGAATTATATAAAAATTTAGTTCCCCTATTTTTATGAAAATACCACCTCACGAAAAAGTTATAGGAAATAATTTAGTATTGAATTGTAACAAACTTACCAATTGGATGTAAAACCACTTGTTGAAGTTCAAGAAGCGAGGGCGACTATACTGAAACACCTTTTATTGTACGATATTTCTAGAAGCAAAGTTTCTGTACAGCGATATACTTAGTTTATTTGTTTTATTTAGTTTATACTATCATTATTATAAACGAGAATGAGAATTTACTTGGGGATAGTAACAAATTTACATTTATTTCTTGAACTTAATACATTAGACCTTACTTGTGTAAGTAATTTAATTTCTTAAATATTAATTACCACCTTTTTCTTTTTAACTGCGTATCGTTGAGGTCATAAATGACCCCAAGAATACCCAATATGTAAACTAATAAAAAAATCACCATCTAGACTCGCATTAAAATATGCTAATTAAATGTTCTTTAGTAAAAGGATTAAATAAAAACAGTTACCAGAATTTTAAAATAAATATATGTAAAAGTTAAATATGTTTTAATGCTTTGCGGTTTCCATTGAGCCCTATGCATGGGACAATAAATTTTTAATAATTTTATTAACGATTTTTTTTAAAGGAAAATAGATTGATTTATATCATCTCCAAGGGTAATTAAGTTATTATTTCCAAATAGTACTTTAACAAAAGGTTTTGATAAAAATTTAATAATGAAAATGGAGTAAATTAATTAACAAGAGATTATGAAGAATTAAAAGCAATTTTTCTTATGAAAAATTAATTTAGTACACTGGAGGTCTCCATTATTTCAGAAATATTGACAATTGTTAGTTTATTGAAAAATTGTTGATCGTTCTCATTCAGTTGCATTCAGTCCCAATGCTTATTGATTGGGCTCAGAGGGTATAAAAATAAGCATGTTGTCCAGGGAGACTTAGATCATGCTAAATAAATCTACAAGTTTAGGTAGAATAAACAACCTCATTAAAATAATACCGGAGCTTTTTCAGAAATAAAAAATATGTCAAAAAGAATCTGTCCAATTCCTTTGTGCATCCTTTGTAAGGATTCTTTCAAAATTTATGCAAACACTAAATTGATGTTGCGATTCAACCATAGATTGACCTGAAAAAATTAAAAAAAAAAAGTTTTATTTTCCAATAAATGCTAACTAAATAATTTTTGAAGTAGACTTTTTATAGTGACGAATTTGACACAATTTTGTGCTCTCCAGTCGATCACTTACATGGCATCGTATAAAAATCAAATTGAAAATCTCCTTACATAGACTTAGTTAAATGAAATAAATGTATGATGAAGAATTCTGTACATATTTTCAGATTCCTTTTTTTTTAATATTTAGTAATATTGTTTTTTTTATCCCAAGTGGACAATATCATTAATTTCTGTATTACCTAAATTACTTACTAATATGATTATGAAGATATATTAGATTACGAAGAATTAAAAGCAATGTCTCTTAAAAAAAATTAATTTAGTACACTTTAGGTGCCGTTATTTAAAAAATATGGACAAATATTAAGGATTTTTAAAAATTGTTGATCGTCCTCATTCATCTGAAAATCAAAGAGAATATTAATTGGACTCAGAGGGTATAAAATAAACATATTGTCCGTGGGGACATGAATCATTCTAAATAAATCTGCAAGTTTAGCCAAAATAAACAACTTTATTTAAGGAGTACAGGAACTTTTTTAGAAATGAAAAATTTACAGTAAGGATTTGTCAATTTTTTTAATGCAACAGGATCATTAAAAAAAACGCATATCTATATCTTTAAAATTAACTGAATTATGATAAAGGAAACAATCTGAATTATGCCACATTTCCGTACTATGTGAAAGGCTGTTTCATCAGTGAAAATAGGGATCATAAGCAAATTGACGGAAATTGTTTAGATCAAAAATACGTTAATATATGTTAAATTTTTTTATCACAAATGCATCTAAATAAAACATTACACAGACAGAGATCATATAAAGCAGTGGTACTCACTACGCGGTTGGGTATCCTATATATCTTTCCATCCAGTTTTATATTTTTTGTGATATGTCACAAATTTACATTTCTAATTTGATATATGGTCCCTATTCACAATGTTCAATTTTCAATTAAATATAACTCACTCACTTTTAATGATACAGATATGCGTGTTATTTTTATTGATCTTGTTGCATTAAAAATAAAAAAATTCTGATTGACCCAATTTGTCTACGGGGGTCGTATAAAAATTTAAAAAGTGTAACTTTTTGAAAATGAATGGGAGGACTATTTCATTAACATAGTCTTATTTCCTACCTTACTTTCAACATTTTTATTACTTATCTCCACTTATCTCCAACAGGTAAAGAATTAACGCGAGTTTCAATCTTTTTGGGACACCCTGTATAAAGTTTGAAGTGGACTTTTTATAGTTACGAATTTGACACAATTTTGTGCTCTAAAGTCAATCACTAGCATGGCGGAGTATCAGAAATCGAATTGAAAATCTCATTACATAGACTTGATTAAATAAATTTAAAATAAATGTGTGATGAAGAATTCTGTACATATTTTCATATCCCTTATTCTGGAAATATTTAGAAACAATCTTGTGTTTTTCTGGCAAGTGGCCAATATCATTAATTTCTGTATTAACTAAATTATTCATTAAGTGTCTTGCAACGTACATTTTCCCTGATAATTGGATGTTTTGTCTTAACCTTTTGCTTACGGGTGGGACAGCGTCCATCCCAAACGAAGAACCTCTCAAAAAGACAGGTATTTGATATACCCTATCCCAAACAGTTAGTTCCCCCTTTGCAGACATTGGCGTCCATGGACGAACTGTTTGGGATAGGGTATGTCAAATAACTGTCTTTTTGAGAGGTTCTTCGTTTGAGATGGACGGTGTCCCACCCGTAAGCAAAAGGTTAACGGCATACAGAAAGGGCCAAATCTATAATCCAAATAACTGTCGGCCAATTTCGCTAATTTTTATATTAACTTAGTTACTTACTAATATCTTTGATAAAGACTTTATACATAAATTGATTAGAAAATAAAATATTTATTTTTGAATGCTGTTTGGACACGTGTGTGAGAATATTATAACAGAATATTTTATTATGATACTTTTAATTTTTGTTGGTATTTTCTTATTTCCTGTAATATGCTTTGATAAAGTAATTTGAATGATTGATTATACGTCATTTGAATATAGTGGATAATACAGCACTCCAAAACCTGGCATTTCCACTGACTTTTGTGTTCAATAGCTCTTAAGTATGTATTTTGGTCAAAATCTTTAATATAAGATTTTTAGGGAAAACAGTAATCCCTTTCATAATATGAAAAAGTATATACACTCTTGTGTACTTTTTATGTAACAAATAGATAAATGAATCGTATAAGATTTAGAACTATAATAAAGCAAGTGAAAATCTATCATGAGCTTCCAGTGGAATAAACACTGCAGTAGTATTGTTATCCCTAACACCTAGAGTGTTGTTAATTTTGGGTGGAGTTAATAAAATGTCCTGCAGTTTATATGAAAAACTGCTACCAGAAAAATTCCAGAACCATTGCTTTAAAATAATTTTGTAAGCATTATTTATGCAATCGTCTTGTCTACTCCAAAACACATCCAAAATTCTGAAACTGATTCAAATATAGTAAAGGAACTAATTGCATAGCAAGCAGGTTGGAAGTATTTCTATGATATTTCTAAAATCCCTATTTCAAAATAATTTTGTGCGCATTGTCCACTTACACTCGCTGAAGCACATCAAAATTCGAGAAATCTGTCCGAAGATAGTGAATAAATGGCATAGTGAGCACTTGTTTGACTTTTTAATTCCTTCACGGTATTATTACGCCTTAAAAATCGTTATCATTAAAATATTATTTCTTTTTTTAGTTTAGCATTGTTAAAATATATGACAGACAGGTGACATTTAAAAAGTACTCAAAATTGTAGTAAGATGTTTCAAAATTTTAATGTCATATATTTCAAAATAAAAAGAAAATCGTTAAAAAATAATATTAAGCAGATGTACTAGATATACAGTAATGAAGCGACAGGGTATATATTTTTTTTTATATATATCATATATATAAATTTATATATATATATATATATTATATATATATATATATAATATAAATATATATTTATATTATATAATATATATTATATAATATAAATTTTTAAATTATATATATATATTATATATATATAATATATATATATATATATATATATATATATATATATATATATATATATATATATATATATTATATATACATATATATATATAAATAAATTTATAATATAAATATATAATATAATATATAAATATATAATATAATAAAAATATAATATATATATAAATAAAAAAAATATAGATCATGAAGGCTAAAGGGATCTATTTAGTCTTCATGATCGTTATGAAGCGACAGGAAACACAGTATACCGTGATGAAGAGTCAGGGGACATATGGTATACAGCGTTTACACAAATTATTTACAAGCAAATATTTTTTTTAATTATATATTATTTGAAATAAATGTATAAACTGTTTTCTGTGTATAAATAAACGAAGGGATATTGCTGTGTACGGAACACAAGTTGGAGTCCAATTTTCCGAAAAGGGAGACAGATTTTTGCCCCGACTGGTGCTTGACCTTCGTATGAGCTGGTGTATTGTTCAGGAGAAACATATCAGATATGTCTGTGCTTGAGGAGATCTTGCATTGGAGTTCTTGCATGAGCTTTAAGAAAATGCGCGCACACTTTTCTATCATTTAACTGCTGTTTGCTTTTTTCATTTCTGAGAGCAGTATTTATTGACTGAAGACTTTAGAGAGAAATTTTAAGCAAATTTGATTTAGGAAATCCCTTAATTACAGAAGCTTGAACATTACTGATACGACTGGAGCTATACAGTAAATCTTAATTTTAACAAGTGAGAAAATAAAAATTATTAAGTGGTATATATTTTTACCTATTTGTTTTCTTGATTTTATGTACCAATTAAAACAGTTTCCTGTGTATTGTGTGTTTTCAGCATATTGCATTTTATAATCAATTCCACTGGGATAACATAATTGCAATGTATCATTAATTCATTTTCATTGCAATTCATTTATTATATTTTTATTATAACCTTATTAAAATATAATGTAACCTTATTAAAATATAATGTAACCTTGTAAAAATATATAACCTTATTAAAATATAATGTAACATTATAAAAATATAATATAACCTTATTAAAATATAATGTAACATTATAAAAATATGATATAACCTTATTAAAATATAATGTAACATTATAAAAGTATAATGTAACCTTATAAAAATATAATATAACCTTATTAAATATATACCGTTGTTGTTGTTGAGACCCAGACCGTCCGACCTACCAGAAAGGTGTAAGGTAACTGTTTAGACAGCCGGGAAGTGCCACCCAATTTAGACCGGAACCCAGTGGGGGAGGCATCCACAGGGACCGTACCCTCCTTCCCCTACCACCAACCTCTCGGAAGGACTTACGGACCCACATGTTTAACGTGATCGTACTCCGGGTGAACGCGGCGGCAGTTTTGACAGTGGCTGGAATCGAACCCGGGCCTACCGAGTGCAACTCCAGCGCGCTAACCAATGGGCTATCGCGCCCGAAATATATACCGTAACGTTTTTAAAGTATAATGTAAAATTATTAAAATATAATATAACCTTATTAAAATATAATATAAACTTATATTTTCTAATTTTGGTCCCGTAAGCATAACCTCCCCTAAATTATTTTGTCACTTTTCGCCACTGCAAATATATATTAGTTATTTACGAAAGGCACTGCGATTGCAGAATTACACAGTTAATAAATCTAACATGTATCAGAAATTCTAAATTGAACTGTCATAGCATATTTAGCAGTTAATATCCTGGGGTTATATACACTGTTTACACCATTGGAACTTCGACGGAACGGTGACTAAATTTATGGCAACTGAATTTCACACAAACTGACCTTCGGGCATATTAAAGTCTGGCATTTGGAAGTAGAATGTTTACAAAATTAAATGCAAATTTATGCTTCATATTTTACACTTCATTTGATATTATATCTTGTTGTAGTATAGAGTAAGATTTTCTCGTAAAAAATTTTGGGTTCAAGATTTCGACGCTGAAAAGGACTCTTTGAAACATCCTGAACACGTTTTAAACACATTTCAGATTGTATAAGAACGAATATATTTACAAGCTTCCTAGAAAGCATTAATGCACCCCAATAACTAAAGTAAGGTAAAGCGCATGTGTATACATGTTAGGTCTGTCTATAGTAAAGTGATTATATCCGGTCGAGTAAAAGTGATTGTAGCTCCCCTAGAGTAAAATTAAAAGAGTTAGGATCAGAAGCGAAGCGTGATAAAATAGTTAGGGGATACAGAAAACCGGGTTCCAAAATTTGCAAATATAAAGTTTCAGACTATATGTTTTAGCTAGGTTACAAATAAAGAAATCTGATGTGGGCAACACATGACTTTCCTTATATAAGTTAATGAATTTGCTACTTTTACAGTAAAAAAGTAGGTTTTCCTTCAGTAGATACTAATATTCTTTCCAAGATATTGAATTTTCGACAATTAGTCGTCATTTTAATTGATATAGCGTCATTTTTATCCATTTCGCAAGATTTTCGTAAATTTGGAAACATTTCAAAAAGTCGCCAAGTTGGCGACATTCCGCCAAATTCGTCGCCAAAATCTCGCCAAGCGTTATGAACGAACAAATAAGTTATTCTTACAGCAGATAAATGACTATTGGTGTTCAAATACAAAAGTATTACTTAAAGTACCTTTTTTCATGAATGGAACGACCTAGATCCACGAGAATGATGTCACCCAAATTATCGCATGGTATTACATATGAAAAGTGAACATGTTTCTCAATAGGATATATTTTTTAATTTTATGACTTTTTGATAATTTTTTTGACAAATGTACAATATCTCGAGAACGGTTCATGTTAGCGTTCTAAAATTTATGTCATTCATTTTCTAATGAAAAATTACATAAGAAATATCTATCTGCGTAACTTTATTAGCGGTTTTGATTTTTTGACGATTTTTTCAAAATTTCATTCGAAAATTTAGGGGGGTTCTGAACATTCGATTGCGTATAAAAATAATAGTCTTCCAGTGGTTACGGATTGTGATTTGTGTACCAAATTTTGTTCGAATCTGTCCATTCGTTCGTCAGTTATCGTCTCCACAGGCACACACACACACATACTTTCACACACACACACACACACATACTTTCACACACACACACACACACATACTTTCACACACACACACACACACACAAACAGACATCACTTCAAAAATGTTTGATTCGTGATCAGGGATGCTTGAAACGTGCTCTCCCGTCGAAAATTCGAATTCGAATTTTCGACCCCGTCACAATACTTTCCTGGTACATTATGTATATAAGGAAAGTAATATACATTAAATTTCCAATAATCTGGCACGTTCCGGACTTCAACGGTGCCGGATTATCGGATGTCGATCTGAAATGGGGGGTAATAAATGAAATAAAAGTATTTAAACAAAGTTTTTGTCAGTAAATGTTTATTTTTTGCCAGACTGAATTACACTGTACATTACGCATAAACATTCCAATTAATTCAAACATTGTAAGGTAAGCTTCAATGAACAGATATTTATATATTTATCCAATTTACGTGGCAACTACAGATGAAATCCAGTTACAATAACCACACAAACACAAAAAGAACAGAGCATAGAATACACTCATTGCCATTGCCATAAAAATTTACGCACCAAGAAAAAGTTGTCTGAATCGAACGAAATTTTAAATACGTGAGTGCAACGTTGATATAAGTAAGTGATACAAAATCAAAGCAAAACGATAATTTATTACAGGAAAAAATGCAAATGAATGGAGGTTCTAGTACCCTGTTGGGCCACCTTTAGCGTGAATACACGATATGACACGGTCGGACATTGAGGCATACAGGCTTCAAGCTTTCTCAACACTTCCTTGTCCAGCTAGGTTTCCTAAACTCTCTCCCATAGAGCACATTTGGGACGTTATGGGAAGGCAATTGCAACCATCCCGGAACGTTGACGATATAGCTCGATAGTTGGAGACAGTTTGGCAAAACCTTCCGCAGGACACCATCCGTGAACTTTATCTGTCTATGCCACGCCGGGTGACATTTTGCATCCAGGCCAGTGGTGGACCAACGCCTTATTGACTTCCTCCCTTTGTATACGGTCAAACTCTAAATCATTAAATTGTTTTGAAATTTTAATCGTTTCTTTTTCTATGTATGTTCTTCACATCCACCAATTTTTATCAAAATCGGACAACTCCTTCTTGGTGCTTCGATTTTTTTTGTTATAGAGTGTACTTTATAACTCCTTTTAAATACAGGGTGATTATAATCAAAGTTGCGATTTTAAAACGCTGTAAAATATGAACAACTGGTCAGAATAACTTGAAATTTGACATGAGTATACGTGAAGCAATGGAATTTTGTTTGGCGAAGGAAAAGAAATACTTTAAAAATGTACTGATAGATGGCGCTGTATTTTCCAAACACGGGGTGTTGTTAGCCGAAAGAAACCAATAGTCAACTAAAGAAAACGACAATTTAATCAAAGTCACTTAATAATTGATTGAAACATCATGAAAACATGAAACAAACACCTACGATATACGCAGAAAATGTTCGATATGCTGTCCACCGTAATGAGTTGGAAGTGCAAAACAGCATGTTCCACAACAGATCGGAGTGTATCAGAGGTGATGCTGTAGATGTGGTGCGTAATGCGTGATTTTAAGTCAGCTTAGTTCGCGAACCTCTTGAGAGCAGTTAACGCACAGTTACCGTTCTGGTAGAAAAGTTTTACGAGCAAAGCACGATCCTTCAGTGACAGAGTGATGACAAGGCACTCAATGAGAACTTCATGTGCTCCTCGTTTTTATGGCAACTGTAATGTTCGATGCGCATGCCCAGTCTTAATTAGCATACTTCCAGATTAGAGATGTCCCTCACAGCAAAGATCGTCACATGTGTAACAGTGACGTTGTAGTCACGTGACATCTGGGTCACAATGTGACATCATATTTGTGACTTCTATGCGAAGTTACGTATGACAGAGTAAACTTTGTAACTTTATTGTGACTATATTCTGTGACGTTTCCACAATTTAATTAACACAACAATGTGACGACATTACAATGGCAATTACAATGTGACCTCACAAACCGGTTAATATGCGACGTCACAAACGACCATGAAAAATGACTTCACTGTGATCTCAATATGACATTGCCGAGACGTACTGCGACGTCCTCTGACGTCCCAAAGTCACAGTGTGACTTAAATCTTATGGCACTGTGAAAAAAAATGCTGTTAGGGGTGCTTCCGTGCGCGGCCTAGCAGCTAATTTTTTCAAGCAAATTCAAATTTCCTCAAGCAAATTCGATGTTGGATTCATACTTGCCAATTATCGGTACATTTTTAAAGTTTTTTTTTTTTTTTCGCCAAACAAAATTCCATTGCTTCATGTATACTCAGATCAGATTTCAGGTCTTTCTGACTAGTAGTTCTTACTTTACAGCGTTTTAAAATCTCAACTTTAATTATAATCACCCTGTATATTGCGCATATACTTCAATTTGTGTACTTCTAAACTATATTTATATCAGATATTATTTGCAATTGTTTTATAATTCAGTTTGTTTTACGAAATTGACTTCATTAACAAAATTAATATTTAGTAATAAAAAAATTATTTGTTAATAAAAATATTCTAATCCTATTTCGTATTTTTTCTTTATACATATTCTTTAAAATCTTATAACGTATAACAGGTGCAACGACTTCCCATTCATTCTCGTCTTACTTAAAAACACAAACAAAAGAAACACAAAAGGTACACTACTCAGTTTTGGCGATAAATCACCACTTCTTCTCGACCTACAGCAACTGCTTTATGTTTGGCCACGTTGCTAGCAGGTGGAAGATACACTCCTTCCGTATACATCTCGTTGAGTGCTACCCAAGATACAGAAGTTTAAATTTATTCTCAATACTGAAAGTTGTTAAGACTAAGCCTATGTAGCGATACTTTATTTTAGGGAATATGAATTCTATATTTATTTCCTCATTAACATAATCTACAAAATCAGTTCGGTTTTAAACTGATTTGGAATATACGATTAATTTGCATTTTACTACCTGTATTTAACTGTGCTACTTCGAATTAGCAAACTAGTTACACTTTCAAGTTTATTATTATTAAAAGTAGATTCTACTGAGACCACGCCCACATTGAAATTTACGTGGAAACATCTATTTCATATTCATTTTGCTATACTAGTTATTGTCGTATAACTTTGAAAGATAATTTAAATGTAGTAGTGCTTTTAAGTTTTATATTTTAAACACTGAATTTCTTATGCTAAGATGAACATCCCGGTAAAAATTCAAGCATTTTCTTTTCAATTTTAACATTATACTATAAATGGTGTTCCAAACACAATACATATCTGATTGAAAAAATGGTTTTGAGGATTACCACGCCGATATAAATTATGCAATTTTACCCCTTTGCCCAAAGTGAAATCATGGGGTTTTTGTGCTATATCATATGAATTATTCTTTGTTGAAGAAATTCAATGCCCATTAATTTATATTTTTTTATCTCTTTAGAGATAAAAATTAATTTCATGAAACAAAAATTCCTGCTACTTTTAATAAATATTTATAGTTGTGAAATATAATGAAATTAAATATGCACTATGTTTATAATCAGAAATATAATGAAATTAAATATACACTATGTTTAAAATCAACTGTTAAGTATAGGCTTCTTAAAGAAAAATAATTGCAACTTATCTTATGACATCGGTTAAAATGAATAAGGTCAATACAGTTGCATTTAAAAACTTTTCATGGATTACAGATATGATGTATGTATGTATATATGTTCTCCCATTTAGTACCAGGTTAATCATCTGCTAGCTCTTAAGAGATTCATAACTTAAATAAACTGAGCGGTAATGCTGGAAAACTTAAAACTGGACTTATAACAAATCGCACACATAGACATGTATGAGACAGAAGTGGCAACCTCTAATAGCTAATTTAATGGAGTATTTTTTTTTTTTTTTATCGTCTAGCTTCATGTTGAAAGTATGTTACTACATATTATGAATAACTAAAATCTACATTTGGATATCAAGCGCATTCCTGAAACTTATAACTTTCTCGACACTATGTAATATAGTATACAGGAAGTATTGTTTTCACGAAAATTTTCGAATTAGAGATTTTGATGCCAATATATGTTTTAAGACCGTCTGAACACATGTTGCCTATTTGAGTGATGTACACAAGAAATTGGCCGCAGGCAAATGGACATGATTGCAGCCACAAATATTAATAGGCTTTCACGAAATTTTATATCCGGCTTTGTTATCGAAAGATCTAGCACTAGATATAATTTTTTTCTAATTCGGGCGAAATTTTATATTTTTTGCAAAATTTCATATTTGGTATAATGTACACACAGTATGATATATAGAACTCTGACTGCACTAACATACAGTACACAGACTACTATACAGATCTGTCACTCTCGATAGTTTCGTTTTCGCGGCGGCCATTAGAGATAGACCAAACATTGGGTTGGCGCGCTCTTGGCGATGGTCTGGTTTGTTCCGAGCGCTTGGCGATAGTCTGGTTTGGTTCCAAGACGATTTTCAATGTTATAACCCTATTTCGATCGGCGAAAACTTAGAACAGACTAGCGTGGTTTGAGTAACGTGAAAAAGGATTATTTGTTAAGTGTTTAGATCATTTCATAGAAATGGATTGATAAAAGAAAACTGGTTGCGTTACAGGGTATGTAATTTATGTTTATTAAAATTGAAATAATTTTAGTTATCACCATCCTACATACGTGTTCATTATAAGTATACACGTGTTCATAAGTATACACGTGTTCATATAAGTACATTAGTGCTGTGTTATTACTGCCGAATTAGACTAAATTTTAAGAGGTAGTGGTATAATTAGTTAAAAAATATTTTCCGTATTTTTATAAAATGTGAAATAATTGATATTTGGATAGCTTTTTCTTAGTTGAATGTGATATAGTATGTGTATATATTTATGTAAAATTTTTATTAAGTGCCTTATGGTGGAAAATCCCCCCCCCCTCGGGTAATTAATGATTGAGTTCCACAACTTCGATAGTGCATTTATGTAAATTTGATATTTACTATGTGAATATTTTTATATTTAAAAAAAAAAGTCTATTATCAGTATCCCAGAATAAATTAAGGATCAAGTAATTAACGATCAACACGCTAGTATACTTTTTAGACTGAAAATATTATATAATATTTCAGTCTTTTGAGTATGTTAGCTTGTAATTTTTTGTGCATTATGTTTTATAGTGAGACAATGCAATGTGTGTATTTTTTAATCTATTTTATGATTATTTGAATTAAATATATAACTATATTTATTTAAATATTCTTAACCCCTTCAAGCCCAGAATGTTCTGCAACGACGCGCTCCCACCAGCCCGCGCTCTTCGCAGACGAGATGTTTCCCCCGGCCCGGAGAGTTTTTGATGTTAAGCCTAATTCAGCAAATAAATCGTAAAAATTCAATCAAATTAAAAATTTTAATTCAAAACGTGGAAAATAAGAATATTATGATGGTAGCTTAATTACATATCAATAACATTTATAAAATATTAAAAAAATATGAATAAAATACTTTTAACTTTTTAAATAAAAATAATAACACAAATACTCTAACTACAAAAGAATAGAAGTACGAATATAGAACTATACACAAATATAAAAATATATACTAAATGCAATGCTTTCAACACTATAGGAAATTTAAAACTTAAAAACCAGGTTATTTTAAAAGTTTTGCAGAGTATGATACTTCTCAAAGCACTCTTCTACGCATAGCCCGACTCCACAAATTTTGCATTCATAATACGTTCTCTGAAACCGGCGTTCTTTCACACGCGTTCTTGTGCATACAACACATCGCTTTCGTGATTTTACACCTTTATCATTTATGTACAAACTAGGAAAATGCCTACCTGTCAATCTGAGAGGATTAGGCACGGGAGATTTTGAAGATAACTTTGTCATTTTGGGTTCAATATATTTTTCAACTATTTGATATATTACGCGCGACTTGAATTTTAAATTTGATAACTTTTTTCCTGTTGATTTCATAAATAAAACATTGGCATTATATAAAGCCATATCCATGAATCCGAAAAATAATTTTCGATACCATTTTACGGTTTTTCTAAAGGCAGGATAATGATACATTACAGAATCTCCCGTGTCTACTCCTCCCATATATTTGTTGTATTCAACAACACTATGCGGTTTTAGAATTTCTTCTTTTGTTTGCCTATCTTTTTTTCCTGTAGGCACTTTCTGGTTATTGTGAATTGACGTTATAATAACAACATCTTTTTTTTTGTCTTTAAATCCAAATACATTTACAGAATTCTTTTGAAATGCCAAGAATTTATCTTTTTGAAATTTTCGGGGCAAGCTTTTAGGCATTCCCGAACGATTTTTTGAAACAGTTCCACAAATGTTTGTTTTCACGGAGTTCAAGTAAAATGCCAAATTTGGAGAAGCAAAAAATCTGTCTAAATACAGGTTGTACCCTTTATTCTCAAGAGTTGAGAGCAAAGTCTTCACAACTCTTTCTCCGTAAAGGCCGCTTGTA
>OX578155.1:97876684-98071684 GCA_951213105.1 Amaurobius ferox
AAAATCACAAATTCGGCTAAATTAAAAAATATTTAAAACGAATCAATTTATATAAAATTCTCAAAAGAAATATGTTGTATGCAAAATCTGAATGACATTTCATATGAAATTTCATATCACTAGTAAAGATTTAATGCTGTTATCAGGGGGCTGAGTATACCTCTTGAGGAGGGTTAGCCCCCACTGGCCCCTACTTAGCTACGGCCCTGTAACCATAGTCAATGTTTTCCCTCATTAACACGTTTATGGGTATCTTACTCATCTAGTTCTCTGAGATGACAAAATGGGCTGTACTACCTATTCATGTCTTACCTTTATAGTAAACATGATATGACGTAATTTTTACTGCATTTTGAAAATTTAGTCAGTCAATGTACAAAGCAATGATATTTTTCTTTCATTCACAGGCAGTTGATCATTTCGAAACGAATTTTGGCATCACTGCTACTAAACTTCACTTAGAGGAATTACGACATGCCTTCGAAATCTGGCAGTGTAAATTCTTGGAAGCGGATGGACCTCCCTTGCGAAACGGCCTTGGCGAGAAACATGGCAAAGTCAACTGGTACTGGGAGCTCCTGAAGTGCGTATTCAACTACACAGAGTACGATTTTCCCATCGTGTTTTTCGCAGCCATTGAAAACGAAGAGAAGAACAAGTACTACTATGAATGTCTTCGAATCTATGAAGATCTCAGACGGAAGTTGGAAGAAGTCCTCGCTGGAGATGCCATTCTCCTCTTGCCGACGCATCCAGAACCAGCACCGCACGTCTTTACGACGATTCCCAAGGTTAAGAACATTGCCTACACATGCATCTTCAATGTTCTTGGGTATGCTGTAACAAATATACCATCCGGCATGAGTTATGGAGTACCGATTGGTATACAAGCAGTTGCGACTCAGTACAAAGATCATTTAACCTTGGCCGCGGCTATTGAACTGGATAAAGAATTTAATGGGTGGAAATGTCCGAGTTTAATAGATATTTAAACGTATAAGTGTACGTGTAGTAGAAGGAAAAACATCTATACTCACTGAAAGACAAGCTCGAACACATTGTGGAAGCAATAACCAGTGTTGTCCACATTTAGATAACATTTATGGCTAAAATCATAACGAAAAATAGTTTTCAAACGGTGTTTCATAGATAGCCATAATAATAGTAACAAACTTTGGCATTTTATGGCTAGATTTAGCCATTTTAGGGTGCTAAACGTTCCAAAAATTGTCTAAATGTAGCCATAAAATATTTATGTCAGCAACCTTGACTATAACCGGCTAATTTCTCAGTTTTGTTGATCAGCCCATTGATTAGGTGCTATTTTTTTCATAACAGAATTATTTTTGTATTGATTTAGAATACAATTTTTCTTGTTATATAAAAGAACATCAGTATAATTTTGAATTTTAAGTACAGGAATTGATTGATTTGAACTCAATGAGTTTATAACAGCAAAATTGAAGTTTTTAATTATTAATATCGTTTAGCAGATGTACTATATAACTTAGCGAATATTTACAGATTTTTTTATTCCTCTTTACTGTCAGGATAGTTTTGCTACAAGTATAGAGAAAGAGCCTCCATTCTCCATTCGGCATTCTCTTACAATCATATTTCACGTTTATATTTCATATTCGTTCCATCAGTGTTTCCGAAACTTTTTTGTGTGTGTGTCTAAGAGGAACCTTTGAAATACGCTCAGCTGAAACTGCTGTTAAAGTAATAAAACTACAATAACTTTTAAAGGCGACATACAATGCAAAATGAATAGTGCCGGCCGGTTTCAAAGGCAAAAACAGGCTTCTTTGTCATGACACACAAAAAGCATAACCTTCATTAGATCGGAAACTGATGTAAAAGTGCTTCCAGATGATCAAATGTGTTTGATTAAATATGTTTGATCAAAAATATTTGATTATAGATTTTTGATCGTCTAAACAACTATTTGACGTATTTGTTAAACATTTGAAAATCAAACATTTTCTTCTATAGCTGGGTTTTACTTTTTCATCAAACAAGGTCTGTGATTGGTCAACATACATGCCTGGTATGTTTTTAACCAATTACAGATAGATAATTGCAGCATCTTGAAAGTAAATAAAGTCATGGCTGCCCATTTCGTTGATTTTGAAGAATTTTACTTAAAAATCTACATGGGGAATATTATGGTGTATTCTTTCATTGCAGGCAGTGTTATTTATGTGTTTAACGAGAAATTACGATTCAAATAATAACAAATCTTCTATAAATGTTTGTGTCAGATCAAAATAATTCACATAATGTTTGTTTCTTTCTGATATTTCTTTTTCTCTTAAACAATCATTCTGATTTTTTAAGAAATAAATTTGTTTAATATCATTGTTCAAATAAGAAGCTGTTTATAGTTATTACACGCATTATGGTCATACTTTTAAGAATTTATTTCTCTTTATATCACTGTTATGTAAAATTTCATTCATGAACTTATTTATTTTTAAACACTTAATCTACTATGGTACAAATGATTCTGGAATTTTTATTTTAAAGGTTTTCAGTTTTTATTATTTTTGGAGTAAAAGCAAAAATCGCTGGAAAGATATTTATCTCAAACTTGATCCACGCGTTAATATTCCTCCATAAATTCATTTATTTTGGTTTTATAAGAAGAAATCTGAATACTAGCCTAATTTTCAAAACCACATACTCGTGCATGAAAAATTTCAATAGAAATTTCAATAAAATAGAAATTTCAATAAAATTTCACAGACATTTAATATTGGCTAAATCTTATAAATTTGGTATCGTTGGAAACACATTTCTTTTTAAATTGCTTCACGTGTTAAATTTATTTAAAAAAAAAAATAAAGTTTTTCGATTTTAGAAGAGAAAATCTGAACAGTTGGCTAATTTTTAAAATCGCGTAATTAAAAATTTCGATCGGTGTTCAGTGGCATTTAATATTTTCAAAAACCTATAAATTGGCTATCATTTGAACCATATTTATCTCAAAATTGATCCACGTGTTAAATTTCCTCCATACAAAAATTTATTTCGATTTTCATAAGTGGAAATTTAAACAGTCAGTAAATTTTCAAAATCGCGTACTCGTGCATCAAAATTTCGATCGGTATTCAGTGGCATTTAATATTTTCAAAAACCTATAAATTGGCTATCATTTGAAACATATTTATCTCAAAATTGATCCACGTGTTAAATTTCATCCATACAATAATTTATTTTGATTTTCATAAGTGGAAATTTAAACAGTCGACAAATTTTCAAAATCGCGTACTTGTGTATATCGTGCATCAAAATTTCGATCTGTATTCAGTAACATTTAATATTTTCAAAAACCTGTAAATTGGCTATCATTTGAAATATATTTATCTCAAAATTGATCCAAGCATTAAATTTCCTCCATACAATAAATTGTTTCAATTTTCATAAGTGGAAATTTAAACGGTCGACAAATTTTCAAAATCGCGTACTCGTGCATATTGTGCATCAAAATTTCGATTGGTGTTCAGAGGCATTTAATATTTCCTAAAATCCATAAATTAGAAATACATTTTTCTTTAAAATTCCTCCACGTTAAAGTTCCTTCATAACATTATTTTGTTCGCTTTTATAAGACGAAATCTATACACATTTGGAAAATTTTCAAAACCGTGTATTCGCGCATACTGTGCATCAAATATTTTAATAAGTATCAGTCGTATTTAATAAAATCTAAACTCATAAAATTGCTTTCGTTGAAAAAATATTTCTTAAAATTGCTCCTCGTGTTAAATTTTCTCCATAACAATACTTTGGTTTCGTAGAAGGAAATCTGAACACATAGCAAATTTTCAAAAGCAAGTTTTCGTGCATATTGTGCATCAAAAAATCCTAAAAATTTTGTAATATCCCCTTTCATGGCTATAATTAGTTTTTAGTAACGTACCCAGTACGGCTTTTTACCCCTAATAATCGTGCCCTATTTGAGGCTCACATAATCCTACCCATTACAGGCCCAATGCCTCAGTAACACACACACACACAAGACAACACCACACCCAGCCATGAAAATGCTCACCCTCTCATGCAAGAATCAAACCTGCGGCCCTTTGTTTGGTAAGCCATAATGCTGAATGTCAAGAGGATAGTTCAATAATTTACAACAGTGCTGTGATCAATCAACGAAACATCGCCCTTCAAATTGCGGTTTTCAACATGGAGCTGATCCCCGAAAATTGCACATTGCGGAATATTGAATATCTTCGGATATAAAGATAGAAACGTCGTGAAAATTAGAATTTGGACTAATTTGAGGGGTCTAGAACTTGTGGGTGACGTCAAAATTGGGTGTTGCCATTGAAAATTTCAAAGGTTGTGAGCGTTTAAATATGAAGACGGTCCCTTATGCAAATTTTATGCACATTAATTTGTAGAGGATGTTATTCCTAATCTAATGGTATCTTTCAATTTTCTCTACGATGAACGATTCTCGATTAACAGAGAGTGGGGCGTTTTTTTTTTCCGCAGCTGTACATAAAAACATGTACTCACTTTAACTGTATGAGTAACTGCAGAACAGTTTTGTATGTAGGCATTGTGTGTGTTGGCTAGAATACCATGCTTGTGTGTTATTGCTATGTGCAACTATAATAATGATTTGATCTAAAAATGATATAGTTATTACAAGGCTGTGAAACAAAGATAGAAGCATGGTGTCCGTTATTTTCGATCACGTGACCCTGATTTTTTGAAATAGATTTAGAAGTATAGTTCCATGTGCGTTTTCTGAGCACTTGATAAAACTGAACTTTTCTATCCTGATATGAACTAAGTGTTCTTCAAAAATAAAACTGAAATAATGGAATATTTCAAGCCTCTAGGGCAAATAAAATTTACATGTGATAATTTGGCTGAGATTTGGAACTAGTGGATTCAGTAGTTGGAAAATTACCTCATTGCATCTGAAAAGGACAAGAAGCCTGACAAGGTAAAAATAGCTGTTTTACTCAATCTCCTAGGTGATGAATGGGTGGAAATTTATAACACCTTCAAGCCAGAAACAGGCAAAAGTATATAAACTCTTGATGATGTTTCTCTATATTATAAAAAATCTGATGTGGGCAGCACATGACTTTCCTTATATAATGTAATGAATTTACTACTTCTACAGTAAAATAAATAGGTTTTTCTTATAGTAGATACTAATATTCTTTCCAAGATATTGAATTTTCGACAATTAGTCGTCATTTTCATTGATTTAGCGTCATTTTTATCAATTTGGCGAGATTTTCGTTAATTTGGCAACATTTCAAAAAGCCGCCAAGTTGGCGACATTCCGCTAAATTCGTCGCCCAAATATCGCCAAGCGTTATGGATGGAGAAATAAGTTATTCTTATAGCAGATAAATGACTATTGGAGTTCAAATACAAAAGTATTACTCAAAGTAGCTTTTTTCATGAATGGAACGAGCTAGGATCCACGAGAATGATGTCACCAAATTCATCGCATAATATTACATATTAAAAGTGAACATGTTTCTCAATAGGTAATATTTTTTTTATTTTATATAATTTTTTGATAATTTTTTTGAAAAATATGCTTTATCTCGGGAACGGTTCATGCTAGCGTTCTAAAGTTTATGTCAATCGTTTTCTAAGGAAAAATTACATAAGAAATGTCTATTTGCGTAACTTTATTAGCGGTTTCGATTTTTTCATGATACTTTCAAAATTTCACTCGAAAATTTAGGGGGGTTCTGAACATTCGATTGCCTTTTAAAACAATAGGCTTCCAGTATTCACGGATTGTGATTTTGTACCAAATTTCATTCGAATCGGTGCATTCGTTCGTCAGTTATCGTCTCCACACACACACACACACAGACATCACCTCAAAAATGTTCGATTCGTGATCAGGGTTGCTTGAAACGTCTCTCCCGTCAAGAACTCGTATTCGAATTTTCAACCCAGTCACAATACTTTCCTTATACATTATTGTATATAAGGAAAGTAATAAAAATGTTTAACATTTTTTGAGTTGTTACTTTCCTTATATACAATAATGTATAAGAAAAGTATTGTGACGGGGTCGAAAATTCGAAATCGAGTGTTCGACAGGAGAGCACGTTTCAAGCATCCCTGCTCACGAATCGAATATTTTTGAGGTGATGTTCGGTGAAAGGATGGTGTTCAGTGATTGAGGTGAGGTGACGTTCTCGAGATATTGTCCATTTTTCAAAAAATTATCAAAAAATTATATAAAATAAAAAAAAATTATTTTCTATTGAGAAACATGTTCGCTTTTCATATGTAATATCATGCCATAAATTTGGTGACATCATTCTCGTAGATCTTGCTTGTTCCATTCATGAAAAAATATACTTTGAGTAATACTTTTGTATTTGAACGCCAATAGTCATTTATACTTTCCTTATATAATGCAATGAATTTACTACTTTAACAGTAAAAACAATAGGCTATTCTTTTAGTAGATATATTCTTTCCAAGATATTGAATTTTCGTCAATTAGTCGTCAATTTCATTGATGTAGCTTCATTTTTATCCATTTGGCGAGTTTTTCGTTAATTTAGCAACATTTAAAAAAGTCGTCAAGTTGGCAACATTCCGCCAAATTCATCGCCAAATTTCACCAAGCGTTATGGATGGAGAAATAATTTATGCTTATAGCAGATAAATAACTATTGGCATTCAAATGCAAAAGTATTGCTCAAAAATGTTCGATTCGTGATCCGGGATGCTTGAAACGGGCTCTCCCGTCGAAAACTCGAATTCGAATTTTCGACCCCGTCACAATACTTTTCTTATACATTATTGTACTCGTATATAAGGAAAGTAAAAAGCAGTGGATGCAAAAAGATTGATTAAGCGAAAGATATTTTCACAATTACACGAAATATACTGAGAATCTAGTACAAATTTAGTTTGTTTTTCGTAGTACTGCTGCAAAATAGCCCTTCACTTCATTAATGATATTTGTGGAAAGTAGCTGTTTCTATATAACATGAAATTATAATAAAAGTTTTAATCAATAAAATAGATTTCAAAAGTGGAAGAAAGATAATCATTGGTCATCTCTTGTGCAGAGATGCTATCCAGTTGAGGAAGATTTCAGTAGTGAAGAAGGAAAATATCAGTAGACTTTTACAGTTGTCAAGTTAAGAAATAAAATATATACGCTCACATAACACAAAAATGCACATACATAAAATTATTTGAGCATATGTATAATTATGCATTAATATAAATATTTATATTTACATAAGATTTTTACCCAGTGTAAATTATTTTATATTGAAAACAAACATTTAAATTTGGTAAACGTTTTCACCAAAGATAATAATAAATATTGATCTTTAGTAAAAAAAAATCTGATGTGGGCAACACATGACTTTCCTTATATAATATAATGAATTTACTACTTAAAAATTACTTTTAAAAATTTACTTTACAGTAAAAAATGGGTTTTTCGTATAGTAGATACTAATATTCTTTCCAAGATATTGAATTTTCGGCAATTAGTCGTCATTTTCATTGATTTAGCGTCATTTTTATCCATTTGGCGAGATTTTCGTTAATTTGACAACATTTCAAAAAATCGCCAAGTTGGCGATATTCCGCCAAATTCGTCGCCAAAATCTCGCCAAGCGTTATGGACGAAGAAATAAGTTGTTCTTACAGCAGATAAAAGACTATTGGCGTTCAAATACAAAAGTATTACTCAAAGTATCTTTTTTCATGAGTGGAACGAGCTAGATCCACGAGAATGATGTCACCCAATTTATCGCATGATATTACATATGAAAAGTGAACATGTTTCTTAATAGGAAATATTTTTTTTTCATTTTAAATGACTTTTTAATAATTTTTTTGAAAAATGTGCAATATCTCGAGAACGATTCATGTTAGCGTTCTAAAACTTATGTCAATCGTTTTCTAATGAAAAATTACATAAAAAATGTCTATTTGCGTAACTTTATTAGTGGTTTTGATTTTTTGACGATTTTTTCAAAATTTTATTCGAAAATTTAGGGGGGTTCTGAACATTCGATTACGTATAAAAACAATAGGCTTCCAGTGTTTACGGATTGTGATTTTTGTACCAAATTTGGTATGAATCGGTTCATTCTTTCGTCAGTTATCGTCTCCACAGATTCACTGACACACACACACACATGCTTTCACACACACACACATACAGCCATCACTTCAAAAATGTTTGATTCGTGATCAGGGATGCTTGAAACGTGCTCTCCCGTCGAAAACTCGATTTCGAATTTTCGACTCCGTCACAATACTTTCCTTATACATTATGTATATAAGGAAAGTAATGAAGTATAGTAATGCTAAAAGATAAGAATATATCAATTTTAATCACTGCCAAAAATGGTTGCTTTTTATTTGCCTAAATCATTGTTTTAATACCACCCTTGTTTTTAATACCCCTTCACAGGATTCATGCTCAATTTTCAAAATATGAAAATATGGATTATGCGGGACTTTAATAATTTCCCAGAATACGAAAATAATTTAGTCAATCTCATTTAGTAATATACAATATTTAGAAGATGGAGATGGATGGAAAAATATTATAATGTACTCTCGGCAATTCACGAGAACAAACTGAATTTCGTAATCGTACTATTTGTGCGAAAATCACTAAAAAAATCAACCGTAATAATTAACCAGAATATGATAGTTTAGTCAATCTAATCTGCAATATTTAGAAGATGGAGATGGATGTGAAAATATATTAAAGGACTCTCAGCAGTTCACGCAAACATAAACTGAATTACGCAATCACATTGTTAATGCGAAAATAATTTTAAAAAAGAACCGCTTAGAAATTTACGCCGAATGACAAGTTTTAAGGAACATATTTATTACTTTCTTGTAAAAATTACACGCGGTCGTAAGTATGCCAACCCTACCTTGCTGAAAACACCGGTTCTCGTTAGATCACCGAAGTCAAGCAGCATCGGGCGCGGTTAGTACTTGGGTGGGTGACCACCTGGGAACACCCCGTGCTGTTGGCCCATTTTGGGCGGTAGCCCGGTGGTTTGCGCGCTGGATTTGCATTCTGCCGCCGTGTTCATGCGGAGTACGATCACATTAAACATGTGGGTCCGTAAGTCCTTCCGAGAGGTTGGTGGTAGGGGAAGGAGGGTACGGTCACTGTGGATGCCTCCCCCACTGAGTTCCGGTCTAAATTGAGTGGCACTTCCCGGCCATTCAAACAGTTACCTTACACCTTTCTGGTAGGTCGGACGGTCTGGGTCTCAACAACAACACGGTCGTAAGTCTCCTTTGCACGATAATTTGGTTGACAATACCGTGCATGTAGCTGTAAATTTACACTGCCCTAGACAGAAAGGCAATTTTCCGTAGGAAACTATGCAAATTCCGTAATCCGAATTCCGTAATCTCAAAAGGACTGTCTGTTTTGAAATTCGTAACATATTTGCGGAAATTCGTGACAGATTTCCGTTTCTATGACTTTTCGGAACCTCTGTAAACATCGTTATTGTCGATCTCCCCCCCCCCTCCCAAATTAATCCGTAAAAATACGCCTTACTTAATTTTCAAAGCGTATTATCCTATTTTATAGCGTGAAATACTCGTGTAGATGCGCTATCTCCAAGGTTATTAATCTCGCTTTTTGCTCCTGCCACTAAAGAATTATTCGCCAAAGAAGCTATAAATCACCAAACTTCAGCTCCAGGAAATAAAACAATGAATGAGTTCCAAAAGAATACTACATTAGTATACTGTGGGAATTATATTAGTCCCTTCACTTCAATTATTTTTACAATTTACTGCATCTCAGTGAGACCAGCTGTCATGAAACTCATAAAGAAGGAAATCCATGGAAGATGAAGTTAAACGTCTACTATATCAAGAGGGGAATAACAAAGTTCTCGCGGTATGTGAAATGCACACTTTCTTTTTGTTTATATGAAAACATGCTTTCTAGAGTGTTAACCAGTGTAGCCAGGTGGTCAGAGCTCAAAGTCCATACCATCAGATAGCAATTAGTAAGATAATAGCTCTTTGGCTGATCCAGTGGTTTTCAACCCTTCTGGGATTGATTTTTTTAGTTTGTAGACGAAAAAAAAAAAATCAATACCTTAGTTTATCTGAAAATGAAATTTTGCTGAAATTTAGTGGGCTTGGTGAATATCCGAAAATATTTTTAAAATAAGAATGAATAGAAAGTAAACTTTTAACCTTCTGAAGATAAAATTTCATTATGGGGGGTATTTAAATATAAATAATACCTTATTTTACTTGTCTCTGAAAATTAATTTTACTGAAATTTGGTGGGCTATCTTGAAACGACATTTTATGCCATTTAAAAAGATCCTTCAAATGTAGAAACTTTCAACGTAGAAAAACTATAGCAAATCCATAAATAAAAAAACCTTTCTTAATTTTTTTAAAATCTTTTATACAATGTGTTTAATTCCATATTTTCGTAAAAACAAATAAATATATAAACCAACTTCAATTATTTTTACAATTTACTGCATCTCTAGGGAGACCAGCTATAACGAAAGACTGAAAAAGGAAATCGAACAACAAATTAAACACCTGCTATATTAAAAGTGGAATGATAAAATTTTTCTGGTATATGAGAAAGCACTTTCTTTTTAATTTATATGAAAACTTGCTTTCTAGAGTGTTAGCCAGTATAGCCTGATGGTTAGAGCTCAAAGTTCATACCGTCAGGAAGCACTTAGTAAGATAACTCTTTGGTGATTCCGTCGTTTTCACCCCTTCTGGAATTTAATTTATATTTTAGTTTGTAGACGAAAAAAAAAAAATCATTACATTAGTTTATCTGATAGCATATCTCCATATTTTCGTAAAAACAAATAAATATATAAACCAACTTCAATTATTTTTACAATTTACTGCATCTCTAGTGAGACCAGCTTTAAAGAAACTCTGAAGAAGGAAATCAAACGACAAATTAAACACCTGCTATATTAAAAGTGGAATAATAAAATTTTTCTGGTATATGAGAAAGCACTTTCTTTTTAATTTATAGGAAAACTTACTTTCTAGAGTGTCAGCCAATGTAGCCTGGTGGTTAGAACTCAAAGTTCATACCGTCAGGAAGCACTTAGTAAGATAACTCTTTGGTGATTTAGTCGTTTTTAACCCTTCTGGAATATAATTTATATTTTAGTTTGTAGACGAAAAAAAAAAAAAATCAATACCTTAGTTTATCTGAAAATGCAGATCTTGCTGATATTTAGTAGACGTATTGAATATCCTAAAACAACTTTAAAAAAAGAAAGAATAAAAAGTAAACTCAACCTTCTTAAGAAAAACTTAAGATAAATTTTCATTTGGAGGGGGGGGGGTATTTAAATATAAATAATACCTTATTTTACTTGTTTCTGAAAATTAATAAATTCAGTAAAAAAATAATTTTATTGAAATTTGGTGGGCGCAGTTAATATCTTGAAGCGACACATTCCATCCCACCAAGGATCCTTCAAATTTAGAAACTTTCAAAGTGGGAAAAGTATAGCAAATCCATAAAAAAATTGTTTCTTAATATTTTGAAAATATTTTAAACAATGTGTTTAATTCCATATTTTCGTAAAAATAAAAAAATAAAAAACTAACTTGGAAATATCTACTGAAAGCCAGTTACTTACATTTATTTCTTATCTCTCATTGTGTATTTCACACGGGTATTGGAACACCTAGCAAACAATGTGTTTTATGTCCTAATTGATATGCTTCTATGTTCTTTAAGCAATGTATAATACATGCGCACGGCATAGTATGTCAGAGAACTAGTGCATATGAACTGTAAGAACAGTGAGAACCCCCAGAAGGGGGGGGGGGAGGGGTCAACAAACAAATGGTTAGAGGTGGTAGTAAACATGGAATCTGGATAGTAATAAAGGGTCAGGAACCAGACAAGGACGTTTTCTAACAGAAAAGCGTCTGTATGACACTGAGGATTACGGATAGAATATCCACGGGTCCTTGGGTCCTGGGAATTTTGAATTTCAGGAATTTTATAACTTCGATGATTTTATCGATTTTTATGTCCACGAAGACATTTTTGATCTCATTAATTAATTCGATAATTTCAGTTTTACCCTGAGTATTTCCGAGGGTGGCAGCCGTGGGGGCGATATGAGGAGGGGGGAAGTTTTTTCTTGCTAGCAGTATTAACATAGTTAGGTTCCGGATTATATCAGTTATACCCTGAGTATTTCCGATGGTAGCAGCCGCGAGGACGATTATGGGGGGTCTAAGTTTTTTCTTGCTAACAGTATTAGCATAGTTAGGTTCCGGATTTTTAAGAGCTTCGGTTTCAGTTTTAGTTTGTTTAACAGTTTGTTTTACAGGATTACCGACTTCCGTTTCCTGATCAGTTGGTTTCTTGATGTGTGTGTGGGGGGGAGGGGGGTATTTTAGCTTCGTTTCATTATGAATTTTGTTTTTTTGGGAAGGGGTGTATTTTGTGAGTCCGCCGAGTCGAAAATTTGCGGTTAATCACCCTGCTAAGCATACCGCGGGAGATTCCCTTGGATGCTTGCACCACTGGTATGATGCATCTTAGCGCATTTAAGTCACCTGCACGGGAAGTTACAGCATTCGGACGAATGCCCGTGGTGCTGGCAATTAAAGCACATTTTTACAGCGTTTGATTTTCAAAGTGGATGATTTTAATTCTTAGGTGCTGCATCGATTTAACCTCCATAAAATTAGAGTGATTTCCAGTCGGGGGAAGAAGATCAAGAAAGAGGATGAGTGGTGACCTCGTGGTTCTATGCATTAATTGGGATAGACGGGGGACTTGATGTCCAAAACCGTTAATTTCTTCGCGAATTTCGTTGATTTCGGTGTTTGCATGGAGTCCATGTAGGAGAAACTTTTTCGGTTTTCAGATTAATCGAACTGTATGGGATTTTCCTTTCCGTCAGGATCTTCTGCAATTTACGACAATCCTCAATATTGCTAGGCGAGAGACGAATAATTTATCGACTGAAGTTTCCAAAAAGCGGGGTTTCGAGCTGATGGTTGATTTCTTTTACTAAGTTGCTGCCACCCGTAGCAAGCATTTAAAAATAGAAAAGTTGGGGTCTGGGTTCTTTATCAGTGATATGGGTTCAGTATAGGTGTCCATAATTTCCGGTTCCAGGGCTTGGAAGGAATTTTGAGTGGGGAGGTGGTCGACCAGCGAAGTACGTCAGGGCTACTGTAGATTCTTTTGGGGTTTGGGAACTGGAATTCCAACTCCTTAATAGACTTTTCAGAGTGGCTTGCAAAGCTCACATCTAAACTCATTATTTTAGTGTCTTTCCCGATTACAGAGTTCTTATGAATGTTCCGCACATCAATGGGAGGGGGGGAATTAATTATTACTGACATTGCAATTGTCAGGGGTATCATTAGCTGGTTTATCCCATCGAGGTGAAATATGGGTAGAGAGACTTATGGCAACCTTTCCGTGAACACTGAACTAAATCACATGACTTAGGCACTCTCCTACGCGCATATTTTCTTGCGCATCTCTCTTTCCATTGCAATTGCATTACGTTTCCGAAAGCGAGAAGTCACATCGCAAGTTTGCTTTTACTTTTAAGCAAAATATGGTAATGTCCTGCACTGCATATGGATGTACGTCAAAGTTTATCAAAGGTGGAGACACTGCGTTTCACAGGTAAGTCGTTCCCATTCACTTTAAAACATATTTTATATAAAACAAAGAGTTAATTGGCATGTATGACCTTGCCTTCCTATAATAAAAGTAGATTTTCTGGCTTATTAAATAATGTATAGCCTTGTAATTATTTTTAAAATAAAATGTTTTATATATGTTTGTGTACTTTCATAAACTGTACCTCTATAAATGCTTAAAATTAGAAGAGAAAAAAAAATAAAGGTGAAACTTTTAATATGCCTAGTTTCCTCTCTTGGCGACATTTTTTTACGCCAACTTGGATTGTTTACATTTTTATACTGTTTTCCCGTGACAATGTTTTCATGCCATATAATGCTATGGAATGATTAATAACTCCCAAGAAATTTATATAAGTATCAGTAAGTACACATTTAAAATTGATATTTTTTGCTGAGCTATATTTTTCCAGACTTATAAAAATAAATACAGTGTATGGCCGTAAATATAATTTTTTCTTGAGAATTGTAGCAGAAACAATTACTTTTTACATTTTCTTTTAGTATTAACTGTCTTTGTATGTACATTAAAAAATACTCGTTGAACATTTCAAAAAAGTCCTTAACTGTATATGTAATGCATCAAATGAAATTGAGCAATTAAAATACTATTTGAAATTTTTTTTGTGATTATGAAATGTATAAAGTAACCATATAAAATTCCTAATATTATATACGTTAAGTGCAATAAAATATACTGCAATATTTTTCACTTCAGTTTTTGTGTATTTAAAAACCTTTATTCAAATGTTATCTAATTTCTATTATTTTTATTAGTTCCCAAAGATGAAGAAAGATCTGGGAAATACAACTGAAAAGAGAAAAGTTTTAAGCATTGAAATGTGCTAAATTGTGCTATATGTGCAAAATATGAAATTGCATCAAAATATGCTAAATTGCATTAAAATATGCTAAATGAAAAAATAGTTAACGGGAGGATCTTTTTTACAGAAATTTGGAACAAAACTGATTTATGTTTTCACCTTTGGCTTTTTTCCATATCTAAAATATGAAGTAATCTAAAGTGTCTCACTGTCTGATGAATATGTAAAGCAAAGAATGAGATTTGAAATAATTAAAAACACATATATAATAAGTCGCCGGGAAAATTCATAAAAGATTCAAAGTTATACCTTTTTTTAAAATTAGAATGCGAAGATATCATTCCATTATGTAAAAAATTGGAATTGTGAAAATATTAAATTTTGGGATGCAACAAATAAATATAAGAAATTTCATAACACATATTTAAAATATTAAAAATAATTGTAAATATGAAGAAATTAATGTCCTATAGATTCTATTTAGCTCTTTGAAACTTCATTCTTTGATCCTTTTAATGATGTCAAAGTAATAATATTTTTGAAGAGTGAGGAACTGAGTGTGAAAATGTTTCAAAATTGTGTTTAAAATGTTTATTCATTCCCCACTCCTTTCCTGCATTTTACAGGGCGTTGTTCTATTGATAAATATGAGCTAATAAAGCTATTTTATTAGAAAATTTAAGTCATTAACTTTTGCAACTTAATGCCTTGCAAGCAGCATTTTGATTTATTATAATAACATTGTGTCCAAATATTTTTAAAAGCATTTTGGGCGGGGGGGGGGGGGGGGGGGGGCAAGGAATATAAAGTAACTGTTGCATAATCTGGGAATAATATTCAAGATTTTGAATAGTTGCAATTATATAATGCTCAGCTATATTTCTAAAGTTGAATATTGGCATTGAGGCAATTTTGCACTTCAGTTTGTACAAAAATAAAAGTATTTTATTAAGAATAAATTTTTACTGAAGTAAGAAAATAATTTTAGCGACACTTTTAAAGGGGCACATTTTTAGCGGCACTCTTTTTCCTGGACGGGCTGGCATAGTAGCAATGAATTTAATTGATCCGATAATTTAAAATCCAATGAATTAAAATTTACCACGAAATATAATTATATGCTAAATATAATATAACCTTTCCAGATACAACGGATCTCGAGTTATTCCCGAATTATGAGTATATTTATATGGTGGGCCCAGAACGGGCTAGCCCGATAAGGTTCAAAATCTAAGAAATCAATATGCACCGTAAAAGACAACGAAATACTAAATTTGGATTTTCTAGCTAGAAAATTAAAATTTATCACAAAAGAAAACGACATGCTAAATTTCATGTTACTGTGATTAATAGAACTTGATCAGTTAAGACCTAACCAATATGTATTTTGAAATACATCAGAAATGTAAGAGGTATTCAGCACTGTTTTACTCCAGTGGAAAAAAAAAATATTTTATAGCGCCAAGCGCGGCAATAAGTCGCCAAGTCTGGGAGTGTTCGACCATAAGTCACGTGATACATGCAGTGGTCATGTTTTCAATCTCTTCTGAATAGCAATGCGCAGTCTACCTATATCTCTTTGCTATATCTGTGGTCGAAGGTTTATCCTCGCTGGAGGGTGGGTGTGTGACCAGATTTATAGCTGCGTAGAATTTAACTTTAAGCGCGGTGAAAGCTTTAACAGAATTTACATCGTAAATGGATTCAAGGTATATAGTACTGGGCAGGGGTCGATATTTCTTAGTAGATTTTATTGTTTAGTAGGTTTTATTTCTTATACTCTTTGTAAGCATTTTATATAACTTCCTAAAGCAGTGTATTAGAAGTTATGACAGCTTTGATATGTATGTTATTTTTAGAAATGGGCAGAACCGTCGTGTGCGTATTGGGCGCCCTTGTGCAAAACCTAATTTAGCGCCGTTTGTATAACGTGCAGGAACGCCTACCCCTTTACTTCCCCTCCCCCCCCCCCCCCATGCACATGCTTGAAAATTTCATCAGTTTTATTACAATTGCATTTACATATTTAAAAATATTTTGAAAAAAAATTAACAAATTTTTCGATCTCAGTAGATAATACTTATTATACTGCGATCCCAACTCAATACTATAAAAAGTATAGTTAAATGGTACATTGAATGGGGAAAACAAAGATAGCTACCCTAGAACATTTATGATAAAATTTTATTTAGTTAAATTATAAAGTAAGCGTTAAAATTTTTATATTGCACAAAAATTCATTTTCCAAGAAAACTCTATGCCTGTAAAGCTTATGTCTATAAGATTACTAACTACATAAAAAATATTTTGAGTTCTTCCACTGTAGAGTATATTAGACTTAATTCCAGCTTAAATCAACATTTGGACGACATACGGGATGAGATGGGATCAAAACTTCCTGAATTTGCTGCCAATGGTGCTAACAACCACATTGCCACACATGTATAAGCCACAGAGCCACAGATGTATCACAATTCTCCTTTTTCGCAGCAAACCCCTCTGGTCAGTAGCACATATGGGAGTCGTACATATCCTAAATAATAGATGGAGTTTTCCTATCTTTTCCAATACTAGAACTCCGGGGGTTGTTGTTGTTGAGACCCAGACCGTACGATCTACCAGAAAGGTGTAAGGTAGCTGTTGGGAAGTGCCACCCAATTTAGACCGGAAACCAGTGGGGGAGAACTCCGGAGGTAACATCTTACACTAAACTCTTACTTTGATCTCGTGGTTTTGGTGAAAAAGTGTCAAAAATATTCTCTGATTGGTTTTTTTTCTTTTTTGACATTCTTGCCGTCACTTTATGTTCAAGCCTTATTTTCATACGCTAATAGGATTTTAACGTCGACCACCCGTGCGTTTTATAAGTGCTGATACTCTTTCTTAATTACTTCGGAGAAGTAGGGATCATCCGAAAAAAACAAATAAATTCAACTGTTTAGGACCCAACCGACCTAAGAAAGAACTTTGGACCTGTGTTTTGGAAGCTTGTGTCGACCATCTATTATATAGTACAGCTACGACAGGAGTTATGTGTGTGGGGGGGGAGGGGGGGGCAATCAAATTGAATGCACAAGAAATTTATGAAAATACTAGGGGCTACCGCCAACTGCTCGCAGTCGCTCGCCTAACGTCTGGCTTCGTTCGCCCCCCCCCCCTCCCCTCATGCGGTTTCATGCTGCATGGAACTGCACCCTGGCAACATGGGACTGCGTTTCATGGTTGCAATCGACGGCCACTGCTTCAAACTATTTTGATAGGAGAGCGCGTCCAGCAATGACAATGCATATTCAGGGAAACAGGTTGATTTGTCTGTTGACCTACGTAAAAGAAAAGAGTTGATGTGTGTTCAGCAAGCCCTTAAACGTATTTGTCCGTCAAAATTTTGAAATCGAAAATATTCAGGGAAAAAGATACTTTCTCTCTGCAATAGTATGAGGACGTTCTCAAATCAAAATTAATAATTGTGGGCTAACTATTGGACTGTGTCACCCTCTTCTGAAACACTTGCTACATGGGCCGCTCGGCTGAAACGATTAACGATGAAATGTTACTTACCATTTTTTTTTATTTGCCTTTTCAATTCGACTCGCCTTTTGACTTGTCATTTGTGGCCCTTAATAATCTGATGTCCGTATTGACTGCATCTTTTACTTCTACGGAAATACGGCCCCACCGACAAATATCGAACCCAAGATTCTTGGATTGCACCCAGTTTCACCACTCCGGAAATACAAGGAATTTACTTAAATTATCTCTCAAAATTTTATTATATTTTTGTATTGAAAAATAAATAGAAAATCCTGCCCATTTAAATATCAAATTTTTAACGGTAATCCATAAAATTTTGAGTGTTTTTGATATAGAAACTTTCACTTCTAGTGCCATAACAATAAAAGCACATATCACTGAGTCAGGGTCGTAGCCAGCCAAGAGCTAGAGGGAGCTAACCCCCTCCTCCCCCCCAGAGGTATACACAGCCCCCGTTGATAAAAATATTAAAATTTTAGTAGTGATAAGAAATTTCAACCAACATGTCTTCCACATTTTGCATAAAATAATTATTTATGGCGATTTTTTTTTTATAAATTACTTTGTTTCAAAGATTTTTTAATTTAGCTGAATTTATGGTTATACTGATGATCAATTTATTTACATATTTATTTTAAAAATATATCTGAAATTTTTAAAAATTAAGGGCAATTGTGTATGGATACTGCGGGGTTCACGGTTTTACATTTTATTGTCGAAATTAAAAGAAAACTGATAAAGAAACCCTGCCAAATGAAATCATGAAGCAGGTTGAAAAAAAGTTGTTATTGATGAAAATCAATCGTTCGTTCAATCTACAAAAAGACAAGTACTGAAAAAAAAAAAAACACTTATACACAGTACATTGGTGATTATATTCCTGTAAAATTTCTGAGCGTAGCCCCACATTACTAAATGTCGTCGGCGAAATCATCCACTTTAACTATTAGTTCTTCGTATCCCCCATTATCTATAACACTTTTGTTCCCGAAAATTGGTAACCACCTGCCAATTCGGAAAATTTTTCATAGATCGACTGCTTCGATGGAATCCGATAGATGGCGATCAATTTCGCGTTTGTGCCTTGCTTATACCGCTAATGCTAATAGTGACTGTAATGCCTCTTCTAGGCATTGTAGCTAAAACCATAGAGTTTGCAGTCACTTTCATATATTGACCTTCTTTTTCATTTTATTTGAAGAAAGTTATAAAACGAGCTCGTTATTTTCATATAGAAAATATATGACACACAATTACATTGGCTTTGAGTTTGATTAGGAAAGCTATTCATACGCTGATTTTATTATATAGAAGTCACTGCTGATAATTTCAAATAGACTTTTCCATACATTTCTATGAATAAGTATAACCTTTCGTGCTTTTAGTATACGTTGTACATAAAATTATGATCTCCATAATTATAGCCCCGAAAGTTTCCAAAATGTACTTAAATTCTGTATTTTTATACTAAATTTTCCGTATATTCAGGCTGCTGTACAAGCTACATTAACTTTGATACAAATATTAATGTTGATTCTTGAATTAGATTTGGCTATATACTTGCTCCTGGCTATATACTTGCTCCTTTCACTAAGGAATATATTTTTATAATGGTTACTGAAAAAAATTTGAAACATTTTTTTTATTTCTCTCATAATGCAATCAGTCTGTTGGATTTGAATTAGACAAATTGCACTACTGTGTTATTTTAGCTTTTAATAATTTTTATTGAAAGCATCGTTAGTTGTTTTGTTTTCTGCAATAAAATTGCAGATTGTATGTATTTTAAATTTTTCAAATTCAGTTGATTACTTTTAATTTTCTTATATACAATAACGTATAAGGAAAGTATTGTAACAGGGTCGAAAATTCAAATTCGAGTTTTCGACGGGAGAGCACGCTTCAAGCATCCCTGATCACGAATCGAACATTTTTGAAGTGATGTCTGTGTGTGTGTGAAAGTGTGTGTGTATGTGTGCGTGTGTGTGGAGACAATAACTGACGAACGAATGGACCGATTCGAACGAAATTTGGTACAAAAATTACATTCCGTGAATACTGGGAGCCTATTGTTTTTATACGCAATCGAATGTTCAGAACCCTCCTAAATTTTCGAGTAAAATTTTGAAAAAATCATCAAAAAATCAAAACCTCTAATAAAGTTACGCAAATAGACATTTCTTATGTAATTTTTCATTAGAAAACGATTAACATAAATTTTAGAACGCTAGCATGCCGTTCTCGAGATATTGCACATTTTTCAACAAAAAATTATCAAAAAATTATATAAAATAAAAAAAAAATATTTCCTATTGAGAAACATGTTCACTTTTCATATGTAATACCATGCGATAAATTTGGTGACATCATTCTCGTGGATCCTAACTCGTTCCATTCATGAAAAAAGATACTTTGAGTAATACTTTTGTATTTGAACGCCAATAGTCATTTATCTGCTATAAGAATAAATTATTTCTTCGTCCATAACGCTTGGCGAGATTTTGGCGATGAAGTTGGCGGAATGTCGCCAACTTGGCCGCTTTTTAATGTTACCAAATCAAAGAAAATCTCGCTAAATGGATAATAATGACGCTAAATTAATGCAAATAACGACTATTTGACGAAAATTCAATATCTTGGAAAAAATATTATCTACTATATGAATAACCTATTTTGTTTTTACTGTAAAAGTAGTAAATACATTGCATTATATAAGGAGAGTCATGTGCTGCTCACATCAGATGCTTTGCTTTATTAAAGTCATCGTGTTGGTCATCAATAGAGGCATTTGCATTGATATTAATTTTTTTAGTATTTTAATCAGTTTTTCATCATAAAATTAGCATTAGGCTAATTTTTTTTTTTCAAAAGTCAATTTAAGGAAAAACATAGTGCTGTTAAGCAACAGACAAATCCCTTATATCCTAGAACGTAGGATATGGTTGGTCTCATACATTCAAATTAATAGAATATTTGATATTACGGAAGATACAATATCCAATATTTAAATTATAGCCTATACGTAGACCACGCCCACTCATCGAGTCACGTTCATGTACCCGTTTAATTCTTTAGATATATATTTTTGTAAAAAATTTTTTACTAAAGTAATGTAAATTGATTTTAAAAACATTAGATTAATATAAATGAAGTTACATGGACTCTTTAAATACCTATTAAATTATAGAAAAAAAAAGAGAAATTACTCAAGAGAAATATAATATAAATATAAGTATAATAGCCTGTTTAATAGTAATCACTGAAAAGAATCTACCGATATTTGAGTCTCATTAGTTTACTGTTTTAATGTGAAATCAGAATTATCAGACACTTGAATGTATCATAAAGAGTGAAATTTGATTATTATTTAAATAAAATCATGATTTTTATGTCTTGATCTAGAAGATATTTGAAATACCATTCATTTTATATTTAACCTCTTTATTTACCCTTTTAATAATCAATCATTAGTGCAACTGCCTAAATGAAATTTTCACAGGAAAAAAAAAAAAACCAGTATCATTATTGAAGTCTTTCTAATCTAACATTCAGCACAAACGTTTCAAAGAATGGTCGTTTAATACGCATTTGTTACCATGATAATTTATGTAATTGTTTGTCACGTCCCACTTTAACGTCTCATTCATAACTAGATAATTCAATTCAGACAAAGAAGCTTCAATATCTTATATCTTTAATTCTGTTATGTGCGAGTTTATTCAATGAAAATCAACATTTTTATACAAGCAATTCGTTAACCCAATCCATTTTGATTTGTCAAATCATTTTTATGTATCCATACCCAGTTTTACTTTTGAACAGTATGTTCGTGAGTGTATATAACATAGAACATGATTTTCCCTAGAAACAGTCTTCCGTTCAACCAGCAAAATTTTCATTGCACATGTTTCTCTTATTACTGTTGCTAAACTGTGTTTGGAACACTTACTTGAGAGATTGACAGATATACAAGATTAAAAATCAGAATTTTCATTATGAAACATAAACTATTTTTTAAAAAGTGGTATGCAAGAAAATTTTCAGCTTATCGGACAAAAGCTTGGAGAATCATTTGAATAAGATAAAACATTTAGTGTATACGTTTCGGTTTTGCAAGATAAGCAATAGTTGCTATATATTGCGCTATAGTTGTATAATAAGTTAAATAATATATGTTTTAATATATAAGTTTGCGGCATATAAATTTATATTATATTTATGAGTCGAATTATTATAATGTGGGCGTGGCTCATATCGAATATATGATTGCACAGAGACATGGTATAAAGGGGATTATTACTGTTATTTTTATTAATGAACGGGCACTAGATTGCCTATGAAGGTTCGCTCATTTTCTTCGACCGAATCAAGAACTATTTTGCTGTGCCATGGCGTTGCCCTGACGCACAAGTCACGGTAAGGGAGGGGGCACATCACATATTCACATTACACACTAAATGGACACCACAATATCCACGCCCACAAGAGAAATCTGAATCCACAACTAGGCGGGCTACGCTTATACATTTCGTCAGCTTGGTGATATAATATTACACACGTCTGTTTGTCACTAAATTTACAAATATATGCAGTAATTCGTCAAGATCTCTACGATTAGGATACAAATTTTATTTCGAAATGTCGATTTATTTGCAAATAGAACTGCTGTTAATGAAAGGAAATTTGGATTATATTTTAAAGGACGTGTATTAACTGCTGTTTTAGTTATTTACAGAATCAACCGTTTAGCGAGGGCGAAATTATCAATGGTCATTAAATGTGACGGCTACATATTTTATAAAAGTTCAATATATCAGTAACCGCTTAAAATTGATGCAGCAAAATGGCGCACATTTTACATTCTGGTTGCCAAGAAATTGCGGTATGTGAAACATTTGATAGCCCATTACTGTATGTTACCAAAGTTTTTTTTCAATGTTTTCAGACAAATCAATTAGTTATAGCATTATTTTGTAGTTCTTTCAACTAAAGAATAGCCAACAAATTATCTCAGTATTTGAAATGTAACTCGGTTACCATAGTTGATTAAATTACGTACATGATTAATATCCACAACTGAATCAAAATATATAAATAGATTAATTGATAAAATGTAAAATAAAAAATGTCTGGTATCACTATTAATTAAGACGGAACTCGGTTACCATAGTTATCAACTGAAACAAAATCTATAAATACATTCATTGATAAAATATACAAAAAAACTATCTGGCGCCATTAAAAATTAAAACATAACTCTGAATCAAAATATATTTTATCAATGAATTTATTTATACAAGACAAAACTGTCTGGTTTGACTATAAATTAAAACGTTACTCGATTACCTTAGTTACCACATTTGAATCAGAAACTCGATAAATAAATTCATTGATAAAATATAAAAAATAAACAATTTTCTGATTAAACAAACATCTGATTTTAAAATAAAACTCGCGACTATTATTTAAAAAAAAAAAAAAATATTCTAAACACTAAACTGCCAAAACGCTAGGTAACCCTTAGATCTGCATCAACCCCCCAAACTGCTTAAACTCGAAATGTGCAACAAACTGCCACACTAGGAGCTAGGATAAATAATAAAAAGTAGTAAATAAAAACCTCGAACCTCCAGTTAGGGTCACTGAATTAATGTCACAGTTTGACGATAAGAACCACATATTGAAACTGGAGATTAAAGGCGCTTCGCGCCTGGTGCTCTGTCTTGTACGACACTACGTATAAAAAATAAATTGTCTGCTGTCACTACAGATTAAAACGTAACTCAATTACCATAGTTACCACAACTGAATCAAAATCTGATAAATTCATCAAAAAGTGATAAATTCATTGGTAAAATAAAATAAAAATTATTGTCTGGTGTCACCCACTATAAATTAAAATATCTCAAAAATTGTTGATTGTGCACCAATAGTTGGTAAATGAAAAATTAGATCATTATTTTATGCGCATGATAGCATGAAAACGAATTTTATGTGTTTAACCATTCGTGAGTTACAGCTGAAAGAATGTTAGAACAAAAAAATTACAAGAGCAGTAAATTTTTTAAACAAAATTCCCAGATTTCAGATTTTTCTCGTTTATAGGCTAAGTCCCTCGTGTATGAATATGCAGCAATCTTGGCTATATATTGATACCTCAGTCTTCAGTCTCACTCAGCTGTTATACATAGGAAAAAAATATCAACAAAATCGAACAGAATTCAAAGATTTTTTACTTTTCTCATTATCTATGGGTCAAGTCCCACGTGCATGCAATGTTTCAGTTAATCTCGCTCAGCTGTTACATTCATGATTAATATGCATGAAAAAGAACGAGGAAATATCAGGCAATACTTTCATGGACAAATAATTTCTTAATTTGAAACAAAAGTTAATGAGTTAACATTCGTTTTGCGTTGAAATTCCTTTTTAAAAATTAATTATTCTTTCATAAAACTCTAAATAATTATATGTTAAACCTGTCACAGGACGGTATTCTTAAATTTATATTTTTGACTAGCAGTATACCTGTTCCTTGTATGGAATATAATATAAAAAGACTTAAAATTCACAATTATGTGCAAATTCCTATAGTATTCTGAATGACATTGTTGTTCAAAACATTCTATTAAAATATTCAATTTAATTCTCCTATAAAGATGTATAAGAATCTCTGTTCTCGCTGTGCAAAATTGCCTTCACAGAAAGAACTGAAGAATAAAACATCTTAGTCCCGTTTGTCATAAAATTTATAAAAAGTATTAAATTTGATCGATACAGAAGATGAAAGTGATAAGAAATTGGATCGCAGAAGCGATGCCTGGAGGGAATCTGGGGAGACAGTGTCTACTAAAACAAAGATCTACAAAGTTAATTTCACTCCAATTGTCCACTATTCTTCATAAGTGCATAAAATAATTCAGTTGGTGTTTAATTAAAATAAGAGTAGTGTGCTCAGTAGTGGGTTGTTTAAGTATACAACGTCGACTGTCTCCCCGAATTTCTTTCATGCTACAAAGCTGAACATATACCAGAATTAAAATTTAAATATTATCGATTCAAATAAATTTGCTTTTACAATTTTAGTGGTGCCATCTATATTTCTTAAAATTAACTAATTAGTGCTTTCAATCATATGATTTTTGTGGATGAATGCTAAGAAATATTTGAAGAAAATTCTGAAATATACTTTTGATACACACAAATATCACATTTGAAATAATTTTTTGTCTCTGAAAAAATAAACGAGGAAACTTCTTTGCAAGATATATATATATATATATATATATCAGTTTCGCATGCTGTTATTGAAAGACTACAACTCAATATTACAATTACAATTTACAATCATCATTATAGTTATTAATTATTACCCTCCAATGAAAGATAATTATTATATAGCACAATAACAAAACGCTATGACTTTGTGACTCCTATCACAATATTTTGAATCAAGAACATGAAATTAATAGCTTCCAAAAAGAGACACGGAGTATCGATGAAATTAAATTTTAGTGCAGAAATATTAAATTTTCGTCAATTTGATGACATTTTCCAAAAGTCACGAAATTGTCGATAGTTTGCCAAGTTTATCGCCAGATAAATGGAAAGAAAGCTTTTTCACATATAGTTTTACATTTTTTTTTTCCGATCATTGTTACACATGCCCCATCCAAAAATACAAAAGGAGAATCCAAAATACTGAGGAGAATCCAAAAATGTTTTGTATTTTTGGATTCTCCTTAGATTTAGTAAGTTTATTGATAATTGTATTTATGCACCTTTTGTCACGTTTTCTGGTCTATATATGAACGATCATTTCTATTTTCCATGTAGCCACTGATGAAGAGCGTATTTACGCTTGAAAGCGCTCTGGCCTTTTTAAAATTTTGTACGTCTTATAGGAAGTGAAATAAAGACCTTCTATTATAGTTGTGCTTGTTGTTTTTGCTAATTGAAATCAGACGTGATGCCAATTTATTTATTTGATTTAAAAATGATGAAATTCTGGCCGAATTTTGACTTTTAAATTCATAACTTTTAAACTAATACGAGTATATATATTGAAGATAAATTTTGAATTAATTACTGAAGCATAATTAATGTTTTATGCTTCAGTAATGTTAAAAAGTAGTCAACTTTTAAAGAAATTGGAGGGGGGGGGGAGGGATGAAAATGAAATTGTATTTCTTCACAATGTTATTAATTGAAACTATTATAATATGTGACTCTAGTTTTGTAATTTTAGTGCTGCCATCTATCCTGTGTATAATTAACGACTTTGTGTTTTACATAGTGGATAAATCTCAAAGAATCTTTGAATAAAATTTCAAACAAGGTTCTTGCCAAACACAAATATGAAAGATATCTTTGTTTTTCATAAAATGTGTGAAAAATTTATATGTAAAATTTATATATATATATGTGTATATCAATTTTGCAGTGATGCTATTGAAGCTCTATAATACACATATATTGGATATTGGATTCTTATTACTTTTCGTTTATACAATACTTTAATAAATAGTATCTTTAACTGAAATACGTAAAATTTGGTTCGTCCTGAAATATTCACTTTCTTCTAAAAAAAAATAGTTCTCAGCTTTTAGATCTAGATAATATGTATAGAGTTCATCTACCAGTTCGTTACACTACTTTTCGTACTACTTTTTCGTTACTACTTTTCGTTTATACAATACTTTAATAAATAGTATCTTTAACTGAAATACGTAAAATTTGGTTCGTCCTGAAATATTCACTTTCTTCTAAAAAAAAATAGTTCTCAGCTTTTAGATCTAGATAATATGTATAGAGTTCATCTACCAGAAATAAAATTTAATTTATTCTTTCATTATTTTATCCAACTTATTGCTGCTTAAGATCATACTTCATAGGATCATTTCTATAGTATGATTAGCGAGTTCACTCACCGAACTTCGCAGAAAACCCAACCACGATGATGTGGCATGGGGTTTCATCCCGAGCGTGAAGCCGGTCTGTGGGCATTTATTTGTCCTCGACCATTGATGATCGCGCCTTCAGTACTTTGTTCTGAGGGAAGGTTGAAACTCGCTCTGAGTGGTTCTTTAATCAATAATAAGTTCATATTATCCGCTCCTCTGCAATATACAGGTTGATTAAATAAAAGAGATGGAACAAACTTTACGAAGTTTATAAGATAGTACACACCAAACCGAACATTTTTCGGAATTGAAACATACATTTCCTATTGAAAAATTAAATTAGTGGACCGATGAATTAGATTGATTTATTGCTCAAATAGAATTTTTAAGGGAATTTTTCGTCTGTATTAATTAATTATAGGATGGATCAATTGTGTCGTTGAAAAGATAATTCTTGTGAAAGCTTCTTTTGAAGATTTTGAATATCTATCTCATTGCATAGGGTGAAAATAACTGTGGCGCCATCTATAGCATTCTCTTAGCAACTAATCCCCTGTTTTACCCTTGGTCTTGACATGGCATTCCGGATACTGTAATGCATAATCATACATAATACTATATGACTCATTTTATACAAAATATGCAGGTTCTATTAGATAATCAATTCATTTAAATTGGGTTTCTAGATTTTGAAACAGAATATTTAAAACGCATAATGAATATCTAGTATCCATTCATTCTTTCCCATTGAAACTTCTGTAAAACGAGTGTTATAGAAGGGGAGTATTTAAGAATAAATTAATATTTTAACTAATTGGTGGGAAAATATATATTCTTCATGAATGAAAATGAATAAATATATATAAGATTAATCCAAATTACATAAACAGAAAATATGATATATATAATTTTTCAACATCTACAAATTAAACCACTATTTTTTTTTACGTAAAAAACCTATTGTAATAATTAATCTAATTATGTAAGGCATGCATTTGCTTGCACATAGCATCTCTCTGTGCACTACGTATGAAATCAAAGTAAATAATTTCGCAATCAAGGGGAAAAGGTTGGAATCATTTTGTTAATTTCATAAACAGGTGTTAATGAGAATAATTACCTTAATTATTCTCAAAAAACACAAGTTTTTCGGTTTAGAGAAATATAACATAAAGAGAATGGTTCTTTGATTTGCTACTTAAACCATTGTCACATTTATCTTGGTGATTATCTATAAATATTAATGTTTTATTTTCTTTATCTACCACGATTTTAATAAAATATTCTATTTTATAAAAAATTATGATCCTGTTGCAATCTATTCAAATGAATAAGCAAAGATGTAATTCATTAACTCCCGCCTACAATACTTGTGGAGTTGGAGGGTTTTATAAAAAGGATTTGTTTCCATTCCCATACTGTAATACACAGTGACTTTATAATGTAATTTTTACGTGACTTTATAATGTTTATCTTTTGTAATGTATCATTTAGTGACTTTATAATGTATCTTTTGTAAAGCAGAAACAAGCATTTTTGTGTTCATTTCGAAGGGATATATGGACTTGAAAAAGAATTTTTTTAAAATGAACTATTCTTAAGCCTAGAACTTTTCCACGTGCAAGCTTTTTTGCTTGATTTTTTTGTTTTCCTATTTTCATTCCTCACCTTTGAAATTTGTTGATTATCTTTGTCTTTATAACCTGCATTACGTTTTATATCTTCCTTATGATTGAATTTCCTTTATTTCAATGTATTTCATTGTATTTTGTAGACCAATTTTAAGATAGTGTATTATGAGTTACTACTTACATTCTACCATTGGATTTACAATTTTATTTATATATATATATATATATATATTATTCACTTTTATTAAATTGTATATTTCTTATATGATACCTCTGAATTTGTGGGTGCAATTGAAAGTCCAGCTCCATTTGTTGATTTATCAGTTTGAATCTATCCAGTTCGTTTACTATTCATGCAATTACACCATGGATGTTAATGCAGTTAACAAGGGGTTTAATACCTGTATTGCATATATGATTTTTTTAAATTAAATAATAATTTCATTATTGAGTGTAGATTCAGGCTTAACTTATAGCATGGCTTTCTCAACACGATATCCAGATTTCAAGTGGTTACCTTATATATGGAACAGGGAACGAGGTGTATTTAGTGCCTGCTTTTTTTTTTTTTTATAAAGGAATTATTCTCAAGCCAAATGTTGGGTCTATATTATTATTATTTTTTTTTTTACATGTGCTCTGCATACAACTTTCAATAAGGGATTAATTTTGTGTCACAGGTAATTAAAATATACAAGTAATTAAATTTCTTACAATAATATATATATATATATATATATATATATATATATAAATTAGTAAATCCAAAGTTAGAATGTATGTAGTAACTCATAATACACTATTCCAAAATTTTCTACAAAATACAAAGAAATAAAAGAAATTAAGACATAAAGAGGAAATAATAAAGCGTAATGCAGGTCATAAAGACAAAGACAATCAACAAATTTCAAAAATGAGGAATGCAAATAAGAAAACAAAAAAATCAAGCAAAAAAGCTTGCACATGGAAGAGATTTAGGCTTACGATAAGTTCATTTCGAAAAAATTCTCTTCGGGTCCATATATCCCTTCGAAATGATTACAAAAATGCTTGTTTCTGAAACACAAGATAGATTTTATCTATAAACTTGTGTTATATGGACGACAAGCATATAGATTGGAACAATAAAGGAAACATAAATACCTTGAAATACATTTCATTAGAGCAACCATGACAAGCAAAATATGGCTAGACCAATGTTGCCATATGCAGAAATGAAAAGATATGATTTGCTGTTGCCAAAGAGAGTAATAAAAACTGTACTGCGTAAAAGCAATAAAAAGAGATACTCAACAGTTAAAGCTTCAAGATAAAAAGATGAAAATATAATTTCAAGAGAATGAATAAGTACGGCTAAAATAAGATAATAAGGGGAGAATTTTAGGCTAATCGAAACTTATTAACTATACCGTTTACTAAATATGCAGGATATTTATACATTTTACTGGTAATTTTGAGGTTATTAATGCGCAAAGCATGAAATTTTTTATCTGATACTCTATAAATTCTAAAAAGTTTATTAAGTATAATATTTCTAAACAATTGAATCGAGTTGCAGGAATTAAAAGGTAATAATTTATTAATATTAAATTTAAAAAAATCCTTTTTATCATATAAATTAGTAACTATCCCATGAGCAGGTTCTATAATTAGATTTAAATCCAAGTAATAAATATTATTACTAATAGAAGTTTCATTAGGTATTAATTCCAAATTATCCGGATAGAAATCTATATCTATGACATAGTTATCAGTAAATACAAGACAAATCAGATCATCTACATATCTGTAAATTTTATAATCTGTTGAAGTAAAGAATTTTTTATATTGATATAGGTATAAATTAGCTAACATACTGCTACTACAGCCACCTTGAGGAACACCTGAGACTTGTAAGTATAATTTATTACCTTGAAAGATATAATTATTGAAAAGAACTAAATGGAGAAGCTTAGGAAAATTGGTAAATTTAGTAAGATGAGAATGATAAGTAATATAAGCATTATATAAAGCTAAAATGACATCATATAGATCAGTGATCTTAATATTATTAAATAGATCTTTAAAATCAAAAGTTTGAAATCCTATTATTTTACCAAGAGTTTTTAATTTATTTTTTAATTCTTTACTGTTATTTAGAATAATGTAGTTATCACTAGAATCTCGTAAATTACTATTTAGTGCATTTAAATAATTTAGTAATAATTTACTAGCAGTAGTAGAATATGAATTATGACCACTGGTTACAGTTCTAAATTTAATAGGATTTTTATGAAATTTAGGTATAAGCACAATATATGGAAATGTCAAAATTTTATTATTAATATCTAAATCACTATACATATTGATAATTTTCAATTTGATACTTTTAAGAGAGTGTGAATCAATTTTAAATAGACTATTATTTTTTAAATAATCTAGCAGATATTGAATATAAATTTTTTTACAAATAATAGCATAATTATTGGAGGCTTTATCAACATAAGTAACAACAAAAGATCTATGTAAATTATTAACAGATTGCTTTATATTATCCATATTATATATAGATCTAGATAAATTAATACTACAAATGGCATTTTTAATAGATCTCAAAATAGTAAATTTCCACATATTAAATGCCTCTAAAGGCTGAGCATATTTAGAAGCTAATCCATAAATAAATTTATCAAGGTCCAGATTGATTGACTAAGACTTGTTTAGAATTTTTACATGAAGGTAACCTGAATTTAGTGCCAAATGACATTATAGTTCTTAAAGATTTATCTTTTACAATGGCTAAGTCTCCAGTAACTATATGACCCAAGTGTGGAGTAATAAATTCAGCATAATTATCAACACTACAAATACATTCACCATCTACATTTGTTGAGGAATCTATGTCGACTGAGAGAGATTTTGAAATTGCATTGTAATTAAAAATGGTTCTTCCAATAGGCTTGTTATATTTAAAAGTTTTAGTAACATTCAAATCCTTTACAGGCAATAGATGATGGAAATGATTAAATAAATTCTTAAAGTTTATGGAATTATAAATAGGATGCTTAAATGATATTACACAATAAGAATTAGAACAGTTATTATTATGATATTGATTAAGTTTTATTTTTAAATATTTTGATCTAGTAATGAGCAAATCATAGAAAATATGATTAAAATGTTCATTAGTAAGATTTAACTTTAAGAAAATAGCATAAACTGTGTTTAATTGTTTTTTCTTAACTGCAAATATCCATGATTTAATAAATTTCCATTGAAATGTGTTATTGAATTGTTGATGCATACTTTTAATCTCCGCTTTAAAATCATGTTGGGAGGAGCTTCCTTTACCGCGTTTAAATCTTTTGAGATTCGCCAATTTACTATTATGTAAAAGAGGATTAAAAACAAGGTGATTAAAAATAGAATATTTATTATCTACAAAATTATTCTTAACAATATTACCATTGAGATATAATTGATTTAATCTATATGGAAACAGAGTACATTGTGATTTAATATAGAAGTTTTCAAAGAATAATCTATCAGCAGTATTTGTTTTAATGTCCAAAATATGTATAGTTATATTTTCAAAACCATGATGAGCAAAGTGTTTATATTCGATTTTATTAGAAGTAGGAAGAAAATTATTATTATGGATATATTTTTTAACATGATCTCTATGTACATTCATACGTAGATGAATAGGATTACTGGTCTGTCCTATATAAGATAAATTACAAATATTACAAGATAATTTGTAGATGCAATTAAAAATTTTACAGAAAGTCTTATGACTATTTAGATTAGTAATTTGTGAGTTAGAAGCAAATGGGCAGGTTTTACAATTTTTATTCTTACATTTATTGAAGTTATAATTTTTAGCTGGGCAATTATTATATCCAAAACAATCCATGGCACACTGTTGGTAAATTGATAACGGTCTAAACAATTCCCAACAAAATTGAAAATACCGGGCAATATTTATCAAATTATATAATAACAAGAATAAATATATTTGCCAGTCACTAAATCAAATAAGATGTATAATTCATAATAGTTTAAGTAATATAAAGAGTATGGCATTAACACATATAAATAATATAAATAAAAATAAAATAATTGCTTATATATAAATATAAACATCTAAGTCCATGTAAAACCTAATAAAATGTAGTAAGGAGGATATTACAAGATAAAAAGAAATGATTAACAATATAAATACAATCAATTCTAAACTAGATTAATTAAAACACAAGGTATAATAAAATATATACTGTGTAAATCTTGAATTCACATAGAATCCTGTCCAAAAAAGTAATAAAAAGATTGTACTAAAAAGTACAGTTTATAAAAGGTATCAATAACACCAATACAAAAATCCCAAAGGCAGTTATCCAGTCATAAAATCACAAAACCAATAAATTAGTAAGAAATAATAACGATAGATGGCAGCACTAGAATGAGATATTTCTAATATTTAATTACTAATAGCAAAGAAAATTTGCAGTAAGATTTAAAAACGATAGATGGCAGCACTAGAATAAGAAACTTCTAATATTAAATTACTAATAGCTAAAGAATAATTGCAATACAAATATTTACCAAATAATAAAACAGAAAGGAAGACAATAATTAATAATACATTAAGCAAAAATATAATAAGTAACCTATGCAAATAAAAGAAAAGAATAAAATAGGAGAATGAGCCACAATAAACTACAATTAACATTGGAAGAAAGTAGAGAAAGTAATACATAACAAAAAAATTTTAAATTAAATTCTATTACTAAATTTAGCGCAAATGCAGCATAAATTTGAATAGATAGCAAATAGAATGTTTCTTTAATACGAAGCATACAAAAGGAATTAGGAATAAGGATAGTTCATAAATGAAAAGTTAGATAAACTATACAGCGTAGTATAAGAATGTGAATGACAATGCAATATACATTTAATTTATTGCGCAAATGGAGCTAATAAATAAAATGTTTTCAATATAAATATAAATTATATATATTAGCTGTACTTCTACATTCTCTTGAATTTATTATATTTTCATCTTTTTATCTTGCAGCTTTAACTGTACAATATCTCATTTTATTGCTTTTACGCAGTACGGTTTTTATTACTCTCTTTGGCAGCAGCAAATCACATCTTTTCATTTCTGCTTAGGGCAACATTGGTCTAGTCATATACTGCTCGTCTTGGTTGTACTAATGTAGTGTATTTTAAGGTATTTATGTTTCCTTTATTTTTCCAATCTATATGCTTGTCGTCCATATAACACAAGTTTATAGATAAAATCTATCTTGTGTTTCAGAAACAAGCATTTTTGTGTTCATATCGAAGGGATATATGGACTTGACGAGAATTTTTTCGAAATGAACTTATTTTAAGCCTAAAGCTCTTCAACGTGCAAGCTTTTTTGCTTGATATTTTTGTTTTCCTATTTTCATTCCTCACCTTTGAAATTTGTTGATTGTCTTTGTGACCTGCATTACGCTTTATAATTTCCTCTTTATGGTTGAATTTCTTTTATTTCTTTGTATTTTGCAGAAAATTTTGGGATAGTGTATTATGAGTTACTACTTACATTCTAACATTGGATTTACAATTTTATATTTATATATATATATTGTAATAAGCTTTATTCTGTTGTTGTCAGAAATATATATATAATATAAGTTTATTACAATATATGTATATTTATATATAATATATATATATATATATATATATATATATATATGTATATTTATATATATAATATATATATATATATATATATATATATATATATATATATATATATATATTGTAATAAGCTTTATTCTGTTGTTATCAGAAATGTAAACAAAACTGTTGTTAACATCGTAATATATTGCAATAAATATTAGTTTTGAATCACCGTTTCGATCAAATTCATCTCGTTTCTGAATTTGCATGTTCGTCGTATCCGTCAGTGCGCTAAAGGTATAAAGCCGAGTATTCAAGAATAAAAAAACTCCCGATTATGCAACAAACTTTATCCTCAGCCACCATCATTTAAAAATCTCCAAAATCTCTGGAATGGCGAGAGGCATATGATTAAGGATATTATCATCTGCTCGCTTCAGGAGCTCCCCTGAGCGTGACTGCTCTGACGGGTGTCTCGTATGGCGTCTCTCCCTGGAACGCGTCCTTTTCCTATATATATTCCTATCTTTCCATATTCCACCGTGATTATCGGATCACTCTAGTATATCCCTTTGAATTTTTCTCAGCATTCAACGATGCCTAGACCACCCCCGCTCCCTTCTTGGGATCTCAGTTCCCCTTGTTTTGATGACAGGCAAAATGGGTTTATTCTGCCTCTCCGAGGATAGTTCTCGTGGTGACGACAATCTTAACGACTTTGTTTTCGATATTCTTGACTAGGGTGCTTCTACTCGGGGGTATGCGATCGCCCAAGTGCAAAACTTCCCTGAAACAGTACTCTGTTAATTTCGATGTTCGTCTGGGTTTCTCTCTCTCTCTCTCTCTCACACACACACACACACATATATATATATATATATATATATATATATATATATATATATATATATATATATATATATATATATATATATATATAATATATAAATATAAATTATTAAATCCAAAGTTAGAAAGTATGTAGTAACTCATAATACACTATTCCAAAATTTTTTTACAAATACAAAGAATTAAAAGAAATTAAGACTAAAAGAGGAAGTAATATAGCATAATGCAAGACATAAGGACAAAGACGATCAACAAATTTCAAAAATGAGGAATGCAAATAAGAAAACAAAAAAATCAAGCAAAAAAGCTTGCACATGGAGGAGATTTAGGCTTACGAGATTAGGCTTACAAAAAGTTCATTTCGAAAAAATTCTCGTCGGGTCCATATATCCCTTCGAAATGAACACAAAAATGCTTGTTTCTGAAACACAAGATAGATTTTATCTATAAACTTGTGTTATATGGACGACAAGCATATAGATTGGAACAATAAAGGAAACATAAATACCTTGAAATACATTTCATTAGAGCAACCATGACAAGCAAAATATGGCTAGACCAATGTTGCCATATGCAGAAATGAAAAGATATGATTTGCTGTTGCCAAAGAGAGTAATAAAAACTGTACTGCGTAAAAGCAATAAAAAGAGATATTCAACAGTTAAAGCTTCAAGATAAAAAGATGAAAATATAATTTCAAGAGAATGAATAAGTACGGCTAAAATAAGATAATAAGGGGAGAATATGAGAATTTTAGGCTAATCGAAACTTATTAACTATACCGTTTACTAAATATGCAGGATATTTATACATTTTACTGGTAATTTTGAGGTTATTAATGTGCAAAGCATGAAATTTTTTATCTGATACTCTATAAATTCTAAAAAGTTTATTAAGTATAATATTTCTAAACAATTGAATCGAGTTGCAGGAATTAAAAGGTAATAATTTATTAATATTAAATTTAAAAAAATCCTTTTTATCATATAAATTAGTAACTATCCCATGAGCAGGTTCTATAATTAGATTTAAATCCAAGTAATAAATATTATTACTAATAAAAGTTTCATTAGGTATTAATTCCAAATTATCCGGATAGAAATCTATATCTATGACATAGTTATCAGTAAATACAAGACAAATCAGATCATCTACATATCTATAAATTTTATAATCAGTTGAAGTAAAGAATTTTTCATAATGACATAGGTATAAATTAGCTAACATACTGCTACTACAGCCACCTTGTGGAACACCTGAGACTTGTAAGTATAATTTATTACCTTGAAAGATATAATTATTGAAAAGAACAAATTGGAGAAGCTTAGGAAAATTGGTAAATTTTTTAAGATTAGAATGTTTAGTAATATAGGCATTATATAAAGCTAAAATGACATCATATAGATCAGTGATCTTAATATTATTAAATAGCGCAAATGCAGCTAATAAATAAAATGATTTCAATAAGAAAAAAAGGTTTGAAGATCCAATGAAAGAAAAGTGCGAATCTGTAACACGAAAATTCAAATATCTAACAGGCTTACGAAATAATATTATAAATCAACAATTCCTCAAGCAAATAGAAAAAATAAAAAACAAATAAATAAAATTAATATCGAATCAACAAGTCAATGAAAAGTATCAAAATACAAAGGTAAGGAAACGAAAAAAGAATAACAAACGAAATCAAGCACAAACGCTATACACGAGGACAAGGCTCTAAGCCTAAATCATGAATTATTCACTTCCATAAAAATCGTACTCATGCCCAAGTTTTTTGTAGAAGCAAACACAAAAATGCATGTTACTGAAGAAATAGAAAGATTATATCTATAAACTATTTCTACTTGGACGACATACATAAAAAAGAAAAAGAAAAATGGATACCAAAAAACGGACTGAAAACACACACTGACCTAGTAAGCATGGGAACACAGAAAGAAGTGACAAGTGTTGCCATTCACAAAGGAATAAGATATACTGTTGCCATTCGTAAGAAATAAATAACAGTAATGCGAAAAGACATGTACAAGAGATAATATACCATCAAGAGGTACAATAAAAGAAAGGCTAAGGTCAAAGTGGGCGTATAAATAAAATATTAAAACAAGAGAAGGAGAAGTCAGGCTAAAATTTAAAGCAATATTAAATAAATAAAATTCAAGAATATCCAGCTATTCTAAATTTTTTAACTATACCATTTACAAAATAAGAGGGATATTTATATAAATTGCTGGTAATTTTTAGATTATCAATATGTAAAGCATGGAATTTTTTATCAGATAATCTATATATTCTAAAAAGCTGATTAAGAATAATATTTCTAAACAATAGAAACGAGTTACAGGAATTAAAAAGTAAGATTTTATTAATTTTTAAATTAAAAGAGTCTTTTTTTATTATATAAATTAGTAGCAATTCTATTAGAAGGTTCAACAAAAATATTTAAATCCAAAAAATTAATATTTTTACTAATAGTAACTAATAGTAACTGCCTTGAGTCAAGAGCTACTATAGATTACTACTAGTAAAAGTATTTTTACTAGTAGTAATCTATCTTATACGATCACATATGTGAGCTAGCCAAAACACCCACGATTTAATTGTTTTACTTTAGGGCCTATCCGATTCTGTACTGTTTTTCTTGTAGATAACTAAATTTCCGTTTGCTCAGCTTGTACTCACTTCCCCTGTAGGCTCCTCCCCGTAGCACCGCCTCCTTCTCCGCCAGACTTTTGCTCTTGACTCAAGGAAGTGTTCCTAGGAACACACCTAGTCTAATTTTTTTCCTTTATTTCTTGGAGAAATTGTATTCTCCGTATTCCAAATTATGAGTCACCTAGAGTTAATTCGGATTTGTCCTATTTCTGTCTAATGTGCACTGCTACGATCCCATTGGATTCCTATCACGTTAAAGTCACTTTCCTATGCTGCTGCTGAGGCCTGGGTGATTTCAAGGAGCGCCTAGGCAAAAATTGCCTGTATCTCCAGGGTATAGTTGTGAAGGTGAACTTTTACATTATATGAAGTGCAAAAACAGGGGGGGGGGGGAAATTTCCATAGGATGAAGATGATTAAAAGGGTGAAGTTAATATGCATAAGTCTCTTTCCGTTCCACAAAAAAAAGGGGGCCACAATATTTTTTTTTTCCCTCGTTCCAGCTAGCTAGGGATGAATCGGTAGAAGCTTTTTATTTCTTCTCTGTTGAGCAGTGAATTGAGTTCACATTTTTTATTTATGTCCTCTTTGAATTATTTAATTTCATTCATTCATATACGAATGAAATTAAATAATTCAAAGAGGACTTAAATAAAAAATGTCACTTTCCTATGATTTCCCAACCTATTTTTATGCTGGGAGATTAAAGCAAACCCTTAGGGTTGGCTAGGAGCTCCAAAAATTGCGTCCCTTGAGATCTTGAGCTTAGTATTCAAGGGTCAATTTCGTACTTCACTTGTCATAATGTGAAACGACTATGATACCTTCACACAGACTAATATAGTATTCTGTGCTTCGCCGCATCGTATACGGCCGTATCTAGCGGTTCTCTTATTTAATCGCGATCACTCAAACAATTAATATTACAGTCCTGCTATCGCTCTTCTTATGTCGGGCCTAGTACTTTCATTAAAAATCATCCTAAATACAGTACACGCTTAGTGTAGCATTCAGGTAGTGAGAGATTAGATTTATAATAATGACCAGAATACTTGTAAAGTTAACTAATTAAAAAATAAATAAAATATTTACTAGAAATTTCTGGTTTATAAAATAATTACAAGATAATTACCACCTGACATATTTATAACAGTAAGGAACAGTTTTCAAAATTTTTATGGCAAAAGCCGCCAACTTTGAATTTGATTTGAATTTCGTGGAGGGCGCTGAGGTAGTAACTGGCACGTCTGCAAACATTTGTCTGTGGCGAGCTGCTTCAATTCGGCTCGCGACAAGAATAAGGTTAAAAACGGAAATGTAATTAATATAATATTTATCACATTCCGTTTCACAAGTACTACTACGTTGTTTTTACCATTTCCATGTAAAATATTATCCTGAATTTAACACATAGTAACTACAGTATTATTACGGACAACGGTGACACAAAGTGGAATATATTTATTTTTTGCCTTCTCAGCCACCCCCAAGTCGTAGGGTTCGAGATCGTAGCCACTGTTACTACATGCCCTACGAATTAAAATTTTTCTGTCAACAGGCAACTAATTATTCGTCTCTAGAGGGCGCCTAACTGCCGCCGTTCTTTGACAATTCTAAATGGAAATTTCCGTTGTAGGATAGTAATGAATCGTAGATTTTTTTTTTCTGGCAATATAAATTTAAATTGATTATTATAACTTTTTTTTTCTTGCGAAAGAATAGTAGACATAATCAACTGGAATTGCATTGCAATTTTTGTCCATCTGATTTATTAATATATCAAATATCAACTGATAGTGATTTGACTTGATAGTGGTTGGAAAGTGGTTTAATAGCTGAATAACCGTGACATGGCGATACTAACCAACATATACACTAAATAAATTGACTTGTTTTAGTATCTGTTGTATTCTGATTAAATCGTTCATAATTAAACGTTAAATCTTTCATAATTAAGCTTTAAATCGTTCATATAATAAATATATTACACACAATGCGTCTCTTCGGTTACCTTACAACTTTCTGGTAGGTCGGACGGTCTGAGTTTCAACAACAACACAATGCGTCTCAAAGATGTAAGGAGGGAAGTATGTGATTTTGTATAAAATGTTTTGTATAAAAATATAAAATATTTTATTTACTTGTTATTTTATATACTGTGATTTTGTATAAAAATAAATTATTATAAAATATAATTTATATTATATAAGTATTTATATTATAAAAAGTTTAATGTATAGAAACTGCAATCGCTTTTATCCTGCAATCTACAATGATGCAAAATTCATTAAGTTTCATATAACGCATTGATACATTTATTCCCTTGAGTAATTTAAAAATATAAAATATTTATATTATATAAATATTTTTTTTCCCCAATGGCCAGGCACTAGACTCTACGTCGACTTACGTCGTTTGCCCTATGTACAGCCGAAATCGTGAACCATTTTGCCGTTCTAGGACTTTGCCCCAAGCGTACCATAGGGGGCGGAAACACACTGCGCCCACAACACACACCATCCATGTCTTACGCGTAGCCCCCGTCACTACAAACGGGGGAAGGTTGGCTTAGACTTAACTATCACCATCTACTGTGGAAGAGAAGTTAAAAGGAGAAGTAACCGTACAGGGGTATTCCCTTCGAGTAAAATCCCTTCTCGATGGGCGCTGGTGTGATTTCGCGCAATGCATCTTGGGTGATGGAAAGAGATTCTTTGTCAAGGAGGGGAAGGAAATGGGTTATTTCTTTCGCAAGTCACTGTGTTTGTCTCTTGTATTACTACGTGGGCTGACTTTATTACAATTTTAAGTTGTTAATTTAATATTTTTGTCACTTCATTTACATGGTTGACATGCATTTAATCGTGTATTACAATTCTGGGTTGTGTGCATTTGAGTTTCCGATTGGGATTGTCTTAAAATGACCGATTTGCTGAGTCTCTTGCAAACACAAAAGGTACGTTGTTGTTGTTGTTGAGACCCAGACCGTCCGACCTACCAGAAAGGTGTAAGGTAACTGTATGGACGGCCGGGAAGTGCCACCCAATTTAGACCGGAACCCAGTGGGGGAGGCATCCACAGGGACCGTACCCTCCTTCCCCTACCACCAACCTCTCGGAAGGACTTACGGACCCACATGTTTAACGTGATCGTACTCCGCATGAACACGGCGGCATTTGTGGCAGCGTGCAAATCTTAGCGCGCAAACCACGGGGATACCGCACCCGAGATGGCCAACAGCACGCGGTGTTCCGAGGTAGTCACCCACCAAGTACTAACCGCGCCCGATGCTGCTTGACTTCGGTGATCTAACGAGAACCGGTGTTTTCAGCACGGTACGGCCGTTGGCCCACACAAAAGGTACGTGAATTATTTCGATCCTAAAAGCATTTAATCTTTTGTTTAATTTAATATGCATATATAATCGCAATAAACACCTTTAGAAATAAAGGATCTTGTCGTTTAGGATCCTTATCATGATTATATTTACTCATTTGTATACTTAGAACTTTTAATTTTACTAATTTTAAGCCAATTGATTAGCTTGACATAAGCCAGTTGATTAGCTTGTTTGAGATAGAATTATTTTTAATTTTCTGTCTGTTCAGGCTGATTTGCTGGATGTGTTGAAGCAGATAACATTAGAAATAAAATACTTTTAGATTATTTATACTGTGATTTTCTTTTTATGTAAATGTGTTTATATAATGAATATGTGTAAATAAAAATTGTTTGATTAAATTTTGCTTAGCTTCACTCATGTTTCATTATTTTCTTTGTTTAATTTATTTTTATAGGGCATTCTTTTTTCCTGGTAGGAACCATTATTGATTTTACAATTATTACAGGAGTTTTTTTTTTCTCCTTAATTTCTGTAGTTTAAGTTACACTTCTGCTAAAAGAGTTTATCTGAAAGAAATATGTAAAATATAGAAGAGTTTCTTTCTTAAAAACATTTCATCTGCAACTTATAAATTGCAGTTGTATTATTAAAATTTACAAAAATTATCTTCTATGAAGAGTATAAAATATATCTGTGTAATAAAATCTGAGAATAAAATATATCTGTAGAGCGAAAATGTGTGAAAAAAAAATGTGGAACTTCTTACTCTTTATTTGTTTTACCTGATCATGTCAAAGGTAAGTGCATTTATAATTTCTATTTTATTAATATTACATATAAGAGTGCACTTGAATTTGAGTGTAAAAGTTTTTTGAAAGATCATGCATGCAAAATAAAATTATTATTTTAAGTATAATTAGATATGAAATAAAATATAATTTTATTTTACCGTAATATCTTTTAATGACAACGAAAAAATATCTTAAATTGAAAAAAAAATTTATACAAGGACAAAGCATGCAAATTTAAATTCTTATTTTGAATGTAATTGGAGGAAAAAAAAAGCATTAAAATTTTTTATTTTGCTTTAAAAAATCTTTATGTAAATGAAAATATGTTTTCCATTTAAATTGCATCACTTATCATACGATTATCAAATCAAAGCATAAAAAAAACAAAAAAAAAACGAGAAGAAACAATAAAGAATCCTTCATCCCGGATTCACGTCCTGTAACGTTGCTTTTCCTGCATGACAGACTTGCCGCAGTCGCGATAAGGCTGTTTGCATTGGGTCTACGGAAGCTTCCCTTCTTTACGGTTAGAAATTCTTTGGTCACTACATGCCCGCCGTATTCTGCGATTACCAGGCAACACTTGGTGCTTAGTTTCCTCGCTAGGGGGCAATCCAAGCGGGCCACGGTTAATAGCACAGTAACGGGGTTTAACGTGTTTTACTTAAGTTTTTTTTAAAATTTTCGCGACTTGTTTAAATTTCCATTGCTTACTGCGTAATTCCTGGTTGTAAATCGTGCAATAAATCTACTAGCACTCATGAAATACATCACAAAGAACCACAACGACAAATCTGGTTTAAAGCTATATCAAGAGAAGGTAAGTTTAGATTATTATTTATTATTAAGCGTATCCATATTCTGAAATCAGAAGAGAAAGAGTTGGAGAGCGTGCCTTTTTATTTAATATCTTGGCCACTTTTAAAATTTTTATTACAGTACAGGAAATATAACGGTAAGATGGGGAGAAGAGGATTTTTCATATGAAATTGATAAAGGTAGTTTTATATATATATATTATGCAACATTCCCAAAGGCAGTTAATCATGAACTGAAAAACTGAAATTGTGATTTAAAACTTACTTTAAAAAACTTTGAATCCTGCCCGCCCCCTCCCCAGCAGATAGGCTGCTCACACAATATAATGGTGAAAATGTTACCAGTTGTATATATATTTTACTCTCTGGCAGTGTTTCTGATGAAGTGCAATAAAAATATTAAGTATTTTTCTATTATGAAAGTATTTTTCGTAGGGTGGTTTAACCATGGCTGATTGATTTTACTAACAAATTTATGCAATGCAACTGAAACACCTCTACATTAAAACTTCAAATGTGTAATAGAATTAATTATTTTTATGATCATTTAATAGAAGATTAACATAGTTAAAGTTTGAAGAAAAAAAGTGTGTGTATTTGTATATACAGGGCTGTAACAGGAGGATATTACCATAGACTAAGCATTTGAGGGGGGCGGGAGGCGGAGTCAGAACGAATTTATATACTCCACCAAACACTTTGGGTCATAAAAAATTTGTTATATATATATATATATATATATACATGCACGCGTATGCAGCTCTTAATTTTTTCCCCCCTGTAAAGTGTATGGTGTACATATCGTTCTTTAGGTTAAATAATTATTAGGTGAAAAGAAAACAAGCGAAAAATAGCAATAAATGAATCAAAATACGTCAATGAAAAAACAAGAAACGTCTAAAATATTTAATGAGAAAAGTAGCGGCAGCTTGAATCGTACGAATACATACACTGGCGCTCTGCTTCATCTACCCTTTTTCGCGAAAGAGTGGCCCGCTATCCCTGACCTCTAGCGGTAGCGTCCCTCGTTGCTATGTTGCCGTTTAAACAAAGGAAACGGCGAAAGTCGGCGGGCATGTAGTAATGGGGGCTACGGTCTTACGTGGGACTCGAACCCACAACGTGGCGGCCGATCGATCGCTGGAAACGCTCGCCTTGATCGTTCGACCACCGCGTCGACTTAAATGAGCCAACAGCACACGGTGTTCCCAGGTGGTTATCTACTCAAGTACTATCCGCGCCCGATGCTGCTTAACGTCGGTGATCTGACGGGAACAGGTGTTTTCAGCACGGTAGAACCGTTGACTTATTATATAAATATTTATACTATAAAATATTTATATATATTATAATTAATATATATATATTAATAATATATATATTAATTAATATTATAATTAATATTTAAAATTTTATAATATTATAAAAATATTATATAATATATATATAAATATATATATTATAGAAATATTTATATTATAAAAAGTATAATGTATAAAAACTGCAATCGCTTTTATCTTGCAATCTTCAATGATGCAAAACTCATCAAGTTTCATATAACACATTGATACATTTATTCCCTTGAGTAATTTCGCTTTCCTCTATAAGTAAATAAGATATTTAAGTTATTTACAGGGTCCAAGTAACTTCATTTATATTCATGTAATATTTTTAAAAGCTCCTATATCTACAAAAATATTTATACAGAGGATTATTCATAGTGTTCCATCCACTTACTCTAAATTTCAAAATCTCTTGTAAAAATTATATTTATATTCTTGCAACTTTAACAATGACTTATAGCATTCTTTAATAGCAAGGCGAATTTTCAAATATGAAAAAAATAAATAAAAGTTACAGTAAATTTTATTCATATTGGGAACTGAGAATATCCAATAAGGGTTTTATTATAGTTTTCTATGAAATTATAAAAACACAAATCTAATTGTTCTATGCATTTAATTACAGTTTTGTTTTATTGTTTGAGTACTTAAATTTCAATCTGCACAACTGAAATGTTTCTTTAAAGATTGCAAACTCAAAATGTTAATAAATTAAAATGACATTATTTTGTCAATAAAATCTATCTCAATCATTGATAAGCTCGATAATTTGAGTGACAAAAATTCTGTGAATACTTAATTTCATGCTAAGGTTCCTATTTTTAGAGACAATAGTAACGCCCACTTTATTTCATAAACCTCCAAAAACTAAATACTGTTATTAGCATAACATTGTTTTTAAATAAAATTAGCAAACATTTTTGTAGTTTGCATAAAAGTCTTGCAATTCACATACTGAATACAGGAATTTTTATTTTAATAGTTCGTACGTGATGTTCCACCTAAGTTTGATGGCACTTTTTGTGACTTGAAATATTCATTATAAAAGAAACTTATTTTCTGTAAATTTGCTAAGAATTTGAAGGATATAATTTCTTATAAATATCTATATTATCTCATATGATATGTATTTCGTATAAAATGTTCCCTTATAAGATTCTGAAAGCGCAATTTAAAGAAATGAAGTTAAAATTCATTGGAGTGTGGCTTCAATCGACTTTCTGATATCATTATCCATTTCTAACAGGTTTTTTTTTTTTTTTTTCAAATTTTGCAAGAAAACTTTATTTTCGCTCGTTTAAGAAAAAAAATTCAATCTCTAGATTTTTCGATAACAAAACCAAATATAAAGTTTCGTGAAAACCCATTAACCCCTTGACTTAAGAGACATTAAGTGTAATTTCACTATATAAACCACGCCCCCCTACATTTCTGTAAGATTCAGGATATATACCCTACATTTATGTAAGATTTGTACATGCCAAAATGTAAATTTGCGAACATCCCACAGACGTCAATGTCTAAAATAGCTTATGAAACATACGACGTATCCGAGACGTCGTTGTATGTAAAGGTGTTAATATTTGTGGCAGATAGCAAGTAGTACACGAAAAATTAACCACAGACAAACGGACGGATCTCCAAAAATAGTCAAAACCTGTTTAGGAAATCTTAAAACATATATTGGCATTAAAATCTCGAATTCGAAAATTTTCGTGGAAACAATTCTCTATACTATGTTACATAGAATGAGAGTTAAAATTAATAGAGAAAGTAAAAATTTAGGTGACCGGTAAATATATAACAATTCCGGTGTAAAAATGACTCAACGAGTGGGCGTGGCTTATTGCATAGGTTATACATGTAATTGACATATTATTTATTGTAATAGTGGAATATCTGTGGTAAAATCATTTTCTATTAATTTGAATGAGATTGCTGACCTCCTTACTATAAGATAAAGGATTTGTATGTTGCTTAACAACACCATGCTTTTACTCAAATTATTTTCTAAGAAAAAATATTTGCCTCATGTTAATTTTATAATAGGAAACTTCTTTGTGAAATTAGTGAAGCATTTTATTGCCGTTTTACTGCACCTAACAGTTGTTTAGTGATTTTGTGAGAGAGTGATCTTTCTTCGAATTATTTGCTGTATATTATTCCTGTTTACGCTGTGCTTTTGAATAATCATATTAGTTATCTAGAAATCTATACCCATTACTGTATCCTGGGCGTACATCCCCAATCCCGGAGGATACATTGTAACAATTTTTATTATAAAAGAAACTTTTTAATGTAAATGTGTTTGGAGTTTCTTATAAAAGTCTATATTATCTGATATAATATTTCTTCTAAAATATTCTCTTATAAGATTCTAAAAACGTAATTTGAAAGATGAAGTTAAAAAGCTTTAGGTGGTAGATTGAAATATACATATGACAATTCCGTTAAAAAAAGATATGTGATTCTAACAGTGGGTATGGCTTACGTATAGACCATACATGAAATTAACATATTAGATATTATAATAGGCGACGCCATAAAATCAAAGATTCCATTAATTTGAATGCTTGAGGCCGTATCCCCCAATGCGATACAGATTTTGTCTGTTGCTTAGCAACACTATGTTTTTTCTGGAATTAACTTTAAAGAAAAATCATTTGCCTAATGTTAATTTTATGATAGGAAACTGCTTTATCTCTGCAAAAGACTGTGTTACATTTTAAACCTGAACAAGGTTACCTTTATTATAGCAGAAAAAAATTAATTAAAAAAAAATTGAATTTGAAAAACATACAATCTGCAATTTTGTTACAGAAAATATAAAAGCTAAATATTCTTTCAATAAAAATTATCAAAAGATGAAATAGCACAGAGCAATTTGTCCAATTCAGGTTCCACAGAATGCATTATGATAGAAATAAAAATTCAAAACATATTTCAGTAAGCATTTTGAAAATATTATATACCTTAGTGAAAGAAGCAATTAAACTATAACCAGATCTAATTCAAGCTTTCACATTGGTATTTGAATAATAAGTTAATGTAGCTTGTAGAACAGCTTGAATATACGCGATATCTAATTCAAAAAGACAGAACTTAATAGTTAATTGCAGATCTGCAATTTCGCAAGCTACATTAACTTACATTTTGGAAGCTAAATTAACTTACAAGACAAATATTAATATTAACTCTTAAATTAGATCTTGCTATATTTGCTCTTTTTATCGTAGAATTCTAGTCACTTTTTCAGAATATTGTTTCATATAATCAGAACCAGAAAGGGAAAACACCTTTACAGGCAAATATTCCGATGACGTGATTTTATGGTTGCCACATATTTAAGATCGAGACGGGGTTGAAAGAGTTAGCTATTTATCGCCAAATTGGCGACAGATATGACACGGCGAATTTTGTACTTTGTGAAATAAAAACTACAGGTATATGATTCAATCAATACATACAGAGTGATGTCTAGGAAGATCTGTATCAGGGTAAATTTATCAAAAACGAAGGTAGAGAGTTATCATTATTCCTTTTTCTTTTAAATGCAGCTACATCAGAAACCTCTATAGAGCTAACTATACAAGACAACCTTCGGCGGACTGACCCCCTTTTAATGAGGGGCGGAACTATCTCACTTCCTAATAGAGATAGAGGAAAAAAAAGTCCATGACAAAGTTGTACAGCGTTGCCAAATCAGCACAAAAGTGTGTTTGTCTAATTAAAAAAGATGCAAATAATTGTCCCAAAAATATCTATAATAACATGCGTTTCTTTAAAATGTAAAATCGTCAGGCGACGGTTGTAAAACTCATTACATAACACATTCAGTTTGAATGCTAACTTTTATTTGACAGAAGATTTGTCGGTAAACATCATCGTAATCGAAGCCAGAAAAACAAATAAACCAATTTGAGGTTAAAAGAACATTCCATATGCAGTATTGTATCCTTATGGTATATGTTTGTCACTTCCTCCTCTTTTTATTTCAATTTTATGAGCCATTTCTACTATGCTTAGCAACCTAGAACATTGCGAAATGCTCCTAAATTTTGGTTAAATGCAACCGGAATACCAGTACAATCAAAAGATTATACGCAAAGTGTTTCTCAATGCAATCTTCTGAGTGAGATAGAGTTGTTTTGTTTTGGGGAGATTTAGAGTGCATTCCATAGTTTTCAGTTTTCTTTTCAATTTTTCTGTCGGATAGACACACTAATTTGGCGACGCTATATTTTCGTCTATTCTGTTCAAGCTTCATCGATCATTAAATACCTTTATAATCCCCAAGTTCATTAAGCTACCTAATCTTTTAAATAACATAAATTATCTCGTGCTTATGCATCCTTATTTTACCAAGGAGTAAGTAAGCAGACTGAGTTGAAAACTATAGTGGCATTTTAAGTATTACAGCTTTCCCACCCATTGGTAAACCCAGATAAAAATACTAAAATATGGAAATTATGACCAAACTACTTCGAAAACTAAGCACTAACACAGCTAGTTCACTTTTAGTTCTTGAGATGTAAGCATTACAAACTTGGAAAAGGGAAATATTCTTCAATTTGACAAGATGATTACCCGAAAACTATAAGAGTTTTTTTTAAACAAATTAACGAGTTAAAATATTAAAATAGTCGTTTATATTTTTGATAATAAATTAAAAAATAAAGAGTTAGAAACTAAATTTCCTAAGGCATATTTTTGTCGCTTACTTTTTATATCTATCTTTTATAGTTTCAAAGATATTTCGAGTAAAAGTAAGAAAGATGAGGAAAAAAACACTCGATCGGATAGATATTTTTAAAAGTTTTTCGAAAAACATTTTTGCAAAACATTAAAATATTGAAATTATTTTTATATGTTCCTAATCTGGACCCAATTTCCGACAAAACTAATACTATTATTTACATTTTTATAAATTAGGATCGGAAGTACGAGCACCCGAAGTGTTTAAATTGAACAAACCAAAGCATTTACATTGAGCAATTCAAAGTGTTTACATTGAGCATTCCAAAGTGTTATTGCCATCTAATGTGTTGTGATATTTTTCTTAACGTTCTGCTTTCCGCCACAGGTACCCCAAGCATAGATGCTATTCACATAAAAAATCGGCAGCGGATCCATTCCGATGGAGCCGAAATGGTTTTTTCGATTTTAAAGTCTTGTAAAAAGAAACTCCAATAAAGTTCAATGAATTTATTCTTTGCTTTCAGTCTCATTTGCTTTGTTTACAACAGATACATATCTGATGTGGACAGTACATGACTTTCGCTACAGACTCAAATTCATTTTCTCTTTATTTATTTAATAATTCATAAACTTGAGTTTAATTGCACAAAATGACACTCATAATTATTTGAAATGACACTGAATTTACACTTTTAATTCAATATTCGTTTTCATCGCAAAAAGTGGAAAAACTAAAATTTCTCGAGAACGGTTAGTTCTAGAGCAATGGAATTGGTTTTATTCTTTTCCAGAAACATACGTATAAAGCAAGCATACAATTGATACATTTGGTTGAGCATACGTAATCATGTATTTTAGATTTGACTATTTTAACGGGTCATTTCTTAAGAGAGAGTGGTTTTATTTCCAAATCGTACCTTAATCTAATCAGCAACAGGGTAACCCACAAATGATTTATCTACCAAATTTAGGGAAATTTGGTAAATTAGCTTTTCAGCTAGATTGGATACATGCGATTTTTGCAAACCATTTGGAAAAAAAAATAAATAAAATAAAAAGGACAGGAATTTTTTTTTATCCCGAATCGCACCAAAATCCAATCAGCATCAGGGTAATTCCCGAGTAATTTAAATATAAAATGTTATCAAATTTGGTTAAAGAGGTTTTGAATTAGAGTGGATATATATATTGCACAGACTGATACAAACAAACAAACAAACACACACACACACACACACACACACACAGATGTCAGGCTAAAAAATAGTTTACTTGCGCTGTAGAGGTCCTAAAACGTGTACATACGTTAAAAACTCGAGTTTTGACTTTCGTCACGATTCCAATACTTTTCATTACATTACTATGTGTTGTAGGGACAGTAATATTTTCCTTATACATTACTTCTTTCCCAATACATTACCATGTGTTGTAGGGAAAGTAATACTTTCCCTGTACATTACTATGTATTGTAGGGAAGTAATGCTTTCCTTATACATTACCATGTATTGTAGGGAAAGTAATACTTTCCCTATATATTGTACTGTAGGGAAAGTAATACTTTCCCTATACATTGTATTGTAGGGAAAGTAATACTTTCCCTGTACATTACTGTGTATCGTAGGGAAAGTAATGCTTTCCTTATTTACTTTCCCAATACATTACCATGTATTGTAAGGAAAGTAACACTTTCCCTATACATTGTATTGTAGGGAAAGTAACACTTTCCCTGTACATTACTATGTATTGTAGGGAAAGTAATGCTTTCCTTATCTACTTTCCCAATACATTACCATGTATTATAGGGAAAGTAACACTTTCCCTATACATTGTATTGTAGGGAAAGTAACACTTTCCCTATACATTGTATTGCAAGGAAAGTAATACTTTCCCTGTACATTACTATGTATTGTAGGGAAAGTAATGCTTACCTTATACATTACTACTTTCCCTATACATTACCATGTATTGTAGGGAAAGTAACACTTTCCCTATACATTACTATGTATTGTAGGGAAAGAAATACTTTTCCTATGCATTACTATGTATTGTAGGGAAAGTAATACTGTGGATCGTTTGTAACCTTTGGATCACTTTAAATCAGTCCAAATTATTAAAATACCGAAATTAGAACCACCTTTCCAAAATAGTTCACAAATATTAAAATATTGAAGTTACAAGTACTACATTTTGATAACTAAGAAAACATTCTGAATTCCAATTATATATCTTTGTATAGGACTTTTCAAGGGTTATAAATTGCTACCTGATATAACAGGTTCTTTTAGTTTTTAAGTTATAACCCTTACGATGATATAATAACCTGGCCTTTCAAACTTTAAAAGCGAAAATTTTTCAATATTTTCTCAATTTGGACGAGGCGATTGCTCAAAAACAAAATAGTGTTTACAAAAATTAATTATTGGTCTAGAAACTATTGTGGAACATTTTTGTTATTTTTTGTTTACATCTATCTTTTGTAGTTTAAAAGATATTAGAAGAGTGAAAGTAAATACTCGCTGGGACAAAATATTTTTATTTAAGAAACAATAGTTCAAAATATTAAAATATTGAAGTTATATTTGTATATCATCTTATTGGTACCATCTTTCCGACAAAACAAGTACAAATTGTTTACATTTTTATCTGTTGGGTTCGGAGATATAAGCGTCCAAAGTGATTACGTATTTCATAACATCCCAATTTCTACCCGACCACAGAAGCTATACACGCCAAAATTCTGAAATCATTTTCGAGTGCATCGTGAAAAGTTAATTTTGAAACACAATCAACGTTTCATGTGACTATATATATATATATATATATATATATATATATATATATATATATATATATATATACATATATATACATACATATATATATTTTTTTTATGTCACATTTACATTTCAATCCATCTTCCTTCACGTAGTCTTATTTTCTACATTACTTTCAACAGTTTTGCAATTTACATTGCCCGCTTATCTACAACAGGTAAAGAATTAAAGCGCGTTTAAATTTTTTTGGGACACCCTGTATAATATTCTGTGCATCCAGTTAGTAGGCTTGTCACAATTAAATATGAAATTCTTTTATGTAAGTATTATTTTCCGGTTGTTTGTATTTTTATAAAAGTAGGGGGGGGGGGGTTCTAAATTTTATTCGGCCCCTTGAGCAAAAAAAAAAGTTCAATTAGAAGAAATTGCGATGTATTGTCAAAAAAAAAAACAGTTGTAATTATCTTCAATATTCGGTGAGTTATTGTTTACGAGTCAAGTATGTTACATTGTTCAAAACTTTGATATATTACGCTCATCAAAGTCACGTAAAGCTTTACAAATTTTTTTAGAACTGTGAGAAATGCAATTAAACAGTTATCCATTTTAATCGTTTTTGGTAAAATACTGTCTCAGATGCAAGATTTCGTTCCATACAAAGTTGTTAGAGGTTTAAACGTATACATAAATAATGAAACAAAATAAAATATTATTTCTCACCTGTTATATATGCAGTCATCTTTTTTCACATCCCTGGCTATTACTTCCTAATTTCGAAGGGATTGCTCGTTAAAGAGATAGTTAGAAAGTATGTAAACACAAGTTGAAATGACAGTTGAGATTTACATTCTTATTTTAAAATCCGCCAATCTGGCAGAAATGAATGCGTTGCTGATGACAAGTGTTCCGTTCACTTAAAATTTTCTTCTTAAACCAAGAAAAAAAATTGGTCCAACCGTTTCAATCCGAAATATATATATCAATCCAAACAAACACAACATATACACTTCAAAAAGTCGTACAGTTCCCCTTCTTCTTCTTCTTCTTCTTTCTGTGTGAAGCTTGCTTAAGAGCCGCTTTGCCAGAGGGAAAAAAATCGTAATTTCTTTATGAAAGGGAAAATCCTGTGTGACGGTTGCTTGATAGTCACTTTGCCAAGGAATATAAAATATTTAGCTGCCTTTAAAATGTGTGATGATGTGAAAAGATTATCACACGTTCAAATGACTGATCCAAACATAGGATAGTCTTAAAGTGAAAAGAAGCCGGGGGGGGGGGGGGTAGGAAGGTGTTCTGAATCCAACAGACAGGCCTGTGCAGGGAGTCCTAATACGTTATGGGCTGTATTCGGAACTATCGACCAGTCAGATCAATCTGAATCAGTTTAACAGACATTGAGTCATAATTTCGATTGTGCATGAGGCATAATCATAACGGAAGTCTTTTATTTTACAATTCGACCCGATTTAGTTATCCTCGCAGCTGACACTAAAACCCATTTGGGAAGTTCCGACGTACTTGCAACCCATTCATTAGTTCCTGTAACCAAGAAAATACAATCGGTCGGGAGTTTGAACACAGTCAAAATTTTAAGCTGTTCAGAATATTTAAATCAGCAGACTGACCGGTTAGTAAATCACGTCTTTAAAACAGGTATCTGGATAATCTGTTGCGTAACATTTTATATATAAAGGCAAGAAAACTCAATCGTTCTTGGCACGGTTTAAACTTGTATAATAATTTTTAATAAGTTTATTTAAAAAAATGTGCAACATCACACGATTGGATCATGATAAAGCTCTATATTTATTTTGTAAAGATAAATTAAGTAGTAAATGAGTAAAAATACTGTTAAATTATCTGCAATATTCATGTAGATATTTGAAATAGAAATGGGAAAAAAAAATAGAGTGTGGTTCAAGTTGACCCTCCTGTCTCAATCAAGAATTGGATTTTACGAGTATGTAGCTTGTAATTTTTTACTTTCCCTGCAATACAAGGTAATGTATAGGGAAAGTATTGGAATCATGCCGAAAATCACAACTCGAGTTTTCGACGGATCTACACGTTTCGAGACTTCTAGAATACGAAAAACTATTTTTAGCGTGACGTCTGTGTGTGTGTCTGTCTTTCTGTCTGTGCAATGTATGTATCCACTCTAACTCAAAAACTTATGGACTGAATTTCATAAAATTTGGTAGATAATTTACTTGTGGGATACTCTGGTGCTGATTAGATTTTGGTACTATTCGGAAAAGAACAACCTGCCTTTTTTTGCGAAATGGCCCTCAAAAATCACAAAATCTAAAAAAAAGCTACGTATGTTTAAATATAGCAATTAAATGCTTGTTTTATACGTAATTTTTGATGAGGAAAAGAATAAGAACAGCTCTATTACTCTAGGACTAACCATTCTCGAGATATTTGAGATGTTTCGCATCTAGTTATGCCACTTTTCGAAAAATGTCCAATTACCAAATAAAAACAAAAATTGAATTAAAAATGCAAATTTTGTGTTATTTTGTGCAATTAAACAAAACTAAGCAATTGTATTCCAAATATTTAAATATTAAATGGATTTACACTCTTATTTCATTTTATCATTAAATAAACATCAGCTTGAACGGGTATTAATCCCAGTTCTCCTCGACAGCGCTCAGGCGTGTTATCAACTACACTACTCCAAGCATGCAAGACATTATCAGTTTTACCTTACGAACTCAATGTAACTTTGAATATTTATATTGAATCTTTCAAACAGCGACTGAAGCATAACTTAAAGTAATTCGCCTATAATTCGCAAAAATCATATTTGAATAGGGTCTAACTAATACGGGGGCATGCGGGTAGCTGCCCGGGGCTCCCGTGTCTGAGGGGCCGCCCCCATTTAAACAATTGCAGCATCGAAAAATTAAAGACAGTTTCTTGAAAATAAATTATGCATCAGAATAGAAAAGATTCATTTTAGAGGTAAATGGGAATTACCGTACTAATTTAGCATGTTGGCTATAATAAGAAAGCTGCCAATAAATTCATTTCCATTCAAATATGTAAGAACTTCGATGTTATTGAAAAAATATTTTTGTTCATTTCATATATGTCAAGAGGTGAAAAGGGGCTTTGGAGGACTGTCTGCCCCGGGCCCCAGTTAGGGTAAGTTGGGCCCTGTATTTGGTAATAGAGAAATAAAGTTGAAAATAAAAACTGGGTTTATGCTAAGCAGTATAATCCGTATATTAAACGTTATTAATATGAGATAATTATAATATTAATTATAATTAGTTATAATAATCAGACTGAAATTCTGTTGAATAAAACCCGTGATTTTAGTTCAAATCAATTGATTCCTGCAATTGAAAATAAAATGCCCATTCACGTTTCAATGAAAAATTATTTATTAGTAATTAATATTTTAAATGTATATTACAAAATTATTATATTAAATATATAGAAAATTAAATATATTTTAAATATATTTGCAACTAATATTTTAAAGACAATTTGTTACTATAGCAACAATCCGTTGAATGTATGGGAGTATGACGACAAGAAAGGCACTCGTATAGCACACTTAATTGCAACAACTTCTAAGCCGTGATTGGACAAGGGCTTTTCCATCCATTGAAAACTTTATCCAACTCTACAGCTGCTGCTACGGTTAAATGGTCTTTATTCTTCGTAGCGACTGCTTGAATACCAATCGGCAATCCTTCACTCAGTCCTGCTGGAATGTTAGTCACTGGGTAACCCAGGATGTTGAAAATGCATGTATAAGCTATGTTGGGAAACTTTGGGATGGTGGCTATGCAATGCGGTGGAGGCTCAGGATGCGATGGCATAATTAAGATAGCGTCACCATCTAACACTTCTTCCAATTTTTTTTGGATGTGATTATACATGCCAAGGTTTCTATAGTAGGCCTTGTCTTTCTTGCGGATTTCAAGCTGTGCGAAGTATAGAACTCTGTAGTCATGTACCGAGAAGCCGATCAGGCATTTGAGGAACTCCCAGAGAATGTTCAGCTTCCCACTTTCAGCCTCGATTTCTGCATTGAAGAATGCTCCTGCTGCTTCGAATGCTTTACAGAACCAAATGTGAGTGGAGTACTTGAGTTCCTCAATGTGCAGTTCCGTTGCTGTGGTGTTGAACTCGTTTTCGAAATGCCTTGCAGCCTGCAAATAGAAAAAAAATAAGAAAAAATCTGATGTAGACAGCACATGACTTTTTCTATATAACTAAAAGGTATACCCATTATATAAGGGAATTCAAAATTTGTAGAATATTATCTCTCATTTGGCGTCATTGTTTTTCAATTCGGCGACTTTTCCGCCAAATTCCTTGCCAAATTTTTTGCTAAATGTCACGGATGGACGCACAGAGAAATGGCTTTTTCTCATAGTAGATTCTTATATTCTTTCCAAGTCTTTGCTTGTACTAAATTTTCATCGATTTGATGAAATTTTCGTTAATTATTGTGGTATTTTGTTGAATTTTGAGACATTTTAAAAACTCGCCAAAATCGTCACTAAGTGGGACAATTGGACTGACAGACAAACGCTGCCGAAACATCATTACATTACTATTCCCTTTCAAAACACAATTAATTTAATGATTTGGCGTCACTTTTTATCGATTTGCTAACATTGTCATTAATTTGGCAATAGTTTAATCCATTTGGCGAAATTTTAAAATTTCGCCAAATAATTTCATTGGCTTAAAAATTTGCGCACCAAGAAGTAATTGTGGGATCGTAACGAAACTTGACATGAAGGTTCGCATGAGGCAGATATGAAAATGATTAGAAATGCGTGATTGCGCATTGCGTAATGCCACCAGAGGGTGTTGAATTTCATTCCCCTGGCGCAGAAAAAAGGTAAGCAGAGTCTTTTTGCTTGTACTTAAGCTGTTGCAGAGGGACGCTTTTTCGTTAGGGATGCTGTTACGCCGCCATCGAGGACAATATGATCAGCTATCAGAGTTTGAGAGAGGAAGAATCATCGGGATGATGGAAGCCGGATGGTCAGCTCGGCCAATACACCGCCACCTAGGCCATTCTGACTTTACTGTGAGGAGGTGTTGGGACCAGTGAACGAGAGAGAAGTCGCAAATACGGCGGCCAGGCTCAGGACGCCCCCGGCATATCAATAGTTGAGAAGACCGGCACATTACCCGACAGGCAATCACAGCTCCAGCTGCATCATTGTCCGCCATCCGGACACAGGCAGCACCTTCATTACGAGCTCCTGTGTATGTCCGTACCATGGCGAGGCGACTGGCTGAAGGACATGTGATATCGCGGCGCCCATTATTTGTGCTGCCAATTACACCTACCCACCGTCGCCTCCGTTTGAAGTGGTGTCGCGCTAGATGGTACTGGACAGCAATCAAATGGAACCAGGTCGTCTTCAGCGACGAATAGAGATTCAATTTGGGCAGTGATGACAACCGTGTACTGCATGAAGGCCCCGTGATGAATGCCTCAATCCTGTCACACCGTTCCCACAGCTGGTGTGATGGTAAGGGGTGCCGCCGCATACGACAACCGGCCACCTCTAATATTGATCCACGGATCCATGACAGCCCAGCGGTACTTCGTGACATACTTCAGCCACATGTGTTGCCACTCATAGCAGGGCTCTCAGGAGGCATTTTTCAACAGGACAATGCTCGGCCACACACAGCAAGGGTGTTACAGAAATGCCCTCGCCACATAACCACCCTTCCCTGGCCTGCCCAATCCCCAGATTTGTCACCGATCGAGCATGTCTGGGATAACTTGGGATGGCAAGTTAGACAATCTACGAGTTTGGTCGAACTAGAGGCGCAGTTTCAACAACTGTGGAATGAGATGACGCAGGACACCATACGGGACCTGTATGCCCGTTTGTATCGCATCGTGTATTCACGCTAGAGGTGGCCCAACAGGGTACCAGAACCTCCATTCACATTTGTTATTTTTTCTGTAATAAATGATTCTTTTGCTTTTATTTTGCAATCACTTATATCAACGTTGCACTTGCATATATGAAATTTCGTTCGATTCTGACAACTCCTTTTTGGTGCGCAAATTTTTATGGTAATCAGTGTATGTCGCCAAAAGGGACGATTGAACTGACAGGCAAACGCCATCCAAATATCATGACAATACTATCCCCTTTCAAAGCACAATTAATTTCATTAATTTTGCGTCATATTTAGCAATTTGACGATATTTTTTCGATTTGTCGACATTTTTATAGATTTGGAACATATTTTCGTCCATTTGGTGGTATTTTGATAAATTTAGCGATATTTAAAAACTCGCCAAATTTTGCGCCGAGTGGGATGGTTGAACTGACAGGCAAGCGCTATCGAAATATCATTACAATACTATCCCCTTTCAAAACAGAATTAATTTCATTAATTTAGCATCATATTTATCAATTCGGAAACAGTTTAATCGATTTGACGACATTTGAAAATGTCGCCAAATTTGTCGCCAAGTGGGATGGTTGGACTTGAGAGACAAACGAAATCGAAATATTATTACAATACTATTCCTTTTGAAAACGCAATTAATTTCATTGATTTGGCGTCATTTTTATCGATTTGACGACATTTTCAATTTCGTAACATTAAAAAAATCGCCAAGTTGGCAATATGTTGCCAAAATTTTCGCCAAACGTCACCCAGAGATAGATAGACAGATAAATCAAGGTGTTTATATTATTAATGTAATGTATTTACTTCTTTCACATAAAAATGATTATAATATCCACGGCACATTGTGTTTAATGTTGAGTTGTACATTTGGCGTTTTACCCGATGACAACACGTAAAACTATTTAAGTACCTAATTAACTTGTATTTCACGGAACTCTGAATTAATAATATCAATATTAATAGTATCCACAATAAGCTATAGAGTCCATATATTAAAACATTAAAAAAAAATCTGATGTGGGCAACACATGACTTTCCTTATATAATGCAATGAATTTACTACTTTTACAATAAAAAAAAATCTGATGTGGACAGCACATGACTTTCCTTATATAATGCAATGAATTTACTACTTTTACAGTAAAAGAAATAGATTTTTATAGTAGATATTTATATTCTTTCGAAAACATTGAATTTTCGTCAATGAGTCGTCATTTTCATTTATTTAGCGTCATTTTTATCCATTTGCCGAGTTTTTCGTTAATTTAGCAACATTTAAAAAAAACGCCAAGTTGGCGACATTCCACCAGATTCGTCGCCAAAATCTCGCCAAGCGTTATGGACGGAGAAATAAATTATTCTTACAGCAGATAAATGACTATTGGCGTTCAAATACAAAAGTATTACTCAAAGTATCATTTTTCATGAATGGAACGAGTTAGATCCGCGAGAATGATGTCACCCAATTTATCGCATGGTATTACATATGAAAAGTGAATATGTTTCTCAATAGGAAATATTTTTTTTTATTTTATATGACTTTTTAATAATTGTTTTGAAAAATGTGCAATATCTCGGGATTGGTTCATGTTAGCGTTCTAAAACTTATGTCAATCGTTTTCTAATGAAAAATTACATAAGAAACGTCTATTTCCGTAACTTTACTATAGGTTTTGATTTTTTAACGATTTTTTCAAAATTTAACTTGAAAATTTAGAGGGGTTCTGAACATTCGATTGCGTACAAAAACAATAGGCTTCCAGTGTTTATGGATTGTAATTTTTGTACCAAATTTCGTTCGAATCGGTCCATTCGTTCGTCAGTTATCGTCTTCACACACACACGCAACACACACACACACACACACACCACTTCAAAAATGTTCGATTCGTGATCAGGGATGCTTAAAACGTGCTTTCCCGTCGAAAACTCGAATTCGAATTTTTGACCTCGTCATAATACTTTCCTTATACATTATGTATATAAGGAAAGTAAAAATAATATTATAATAATAAAAACTAAATATTATAATTAATTCATCAAATTGACGTCATTTTCGTTAACTTAGGGTCATTTTTGCAACTTTAACGATATTTTTCAATCGTGAACATAATATCGCCATTTTAGCGATATTTCGCTAAATGAGTTGCTTTGTTCGCCAAATTTAACGCCAAGCGTTACATATAAACGGAGAAAAGAGCATTTCTTATATATAAATGACCGTTGGCGAATTGTTAGGTCACAAAATACAAAAATAAAGTATGTTCTCTCGTGAATGGAACGAACTAGATCCAGAAAAATGATGTTAACAAATTTATCGCATAATATTACATAGGAAAAGTGAACATATTTCACAATATTTAATATATTTTTTTATTTTATGTGATTTTTTATATATATTTATTTAAAAAAGAGCAATATCTCAAGAACGGTTCATTCTAGAACCTCTAAAACACATAAGAAATGATTATTCACTTAACATTATTGATTGCTTTTTTTGATCGTTCGAAAATTTGGGTGTGTTCGGAAGATTTGATTGCGTTTAAAATCAATAGGATTCTGGTATTCGCTAATTGTAAATTTTGTACCAAATTTCATTCGAAAAGCTCCATTCGTTCGCGAGGTATCGTCTCCACAGGCTCTCTCTCTTTCACGCACACATACTTGCGGACACACACACATGCATACAAACACACACAAACACATCACCTCAAACACGTTCGATTCGAGTCCAAAAATGCTTGAATGATGCTCTTCCCTTAAAAACTCAAATTCGAATTTTCGATCCCGTCATCCCTGTACATTATACTATGCATATAGGGAAAGTAATAACTTACTTTTCTAACAGCTTTTCTGACATCTGAAGTCGCTGAAAGTAAAGGCCCGGGAAACGACTCCATGTAGTATATCTTCACTTTTTTGAAGTCGACCTAAAATATTAAAATACTACTCTTCAGGCTTTTCAAAGACAGAAACACTCTTAAAGAAATTGAGATGCAACACGTTTTATTTTGTTTAACAATGTATGGCCCCTAGTGTCGAAAATAGTCGACTTAACCGAAAATAAAGATCCGTTTGCTTATGCCCCCAAGGCGTGGTTATACACCACATGACAGTGAAAATGAGACACCAAGAAGGAGTGAGCAGAAAGTGATGAAAATCGGCAAACAGAGAGACAGCAAGGAACAATAAGTGATGTTTATTGCAACATGATACACCTACACACTGAGCGGTAACACCGTCTGATCAGTAGGTTGTAGGACCACCGCGGGCGGCGATACAGGCAGCAACACGTTTAGATACAGAGTCACTGAGCGCGTGGATGGTGCCTTGAGAGATGACTGCCCATTCCCTGTTAACCATTTGCCAGAGTTTGTCTTCTAAACACGGTGGTGGCAGCGCACGCAAGCGACTACCAATTACGGCCCAGACGTGTTCGATTGGTGAGAGATCAGGAGAGACTGGTGGTCAGGGAAGCAACTGGGTACCTTCCAGGACATGTTGGCTGATGCGTGCCGTGTGTGGTCGGGCGTTATCCTGCTGGTAAATAGCATTGGGTACCCCCTGAAGGAAGGGTAGTGTCACCTGCCGCAGCACGCCATCCACGTAACTGGTCAGAGGTAACCTGCTATCATAGGCGATGGCACCCCAAACCATAATGCCGTGTTGTCGCGCGGTGTGCTTTCCACAAATGCGGCTAGATTGGATCTGTCGCCACTTCGGCGCCAGACTCGTACACGGCGACTGTCATTGCTAAAACAGAAGCGTGAATCGTCTGAGATCACGACCCTGTGCAATTCCGTTGTCCACGTGGCTCTATTTCGACGCCATTACAAACGGAGGCGTCTGTGTTGTTGGGTCAATGGCAGTTTTCATAACTGGCGCGATGAGTGCAGGTCGCCGGCTACCAATTGGCGGATAATGATCGTGGTCGATATGGGAGCATCAATGGTGTCCTGCACATGCTGCAAAAGGGCCACAGAAGTAGCCTGCTGGGCCACCAACACTTGTCGGCGGATGCGCCCCTCGCGTCGTACCGACACCCCTCAAACGTGCCACATTCCCTTGTTTCAATCATTTTCGCCACAGTCGGTGCACCGTGGACGCATGTTGGTAGCTGTCCGCTGAAATTTGACGTATGAACCAACCTGCCCTTCTGAATCCAATCGCTAGATCTCTGGTGAAATTGTCTGTCTGGTGGAACTGCCTCGGTTGGCGATGACCTGGCATTTTCTGCTACTACACGTTTCTTCTGAGACAAAACAAATGCAAAATGATTTTCCTGGCAGACAGAGCAGCACGACTATTGCCGATTCTGCAGGTTACTTCCCTTATATCTCACTCAACATGGCCGGGACAGCTGTTTATTTCGCATTATTTACATAACTCTGTGAGCTGCAATTTACATATTTTTCTGCCCACTCCTTCGTGGTGTCTCCTTTTCACTGTCACGTAATGTATGTACTTCAACAAATATTGCTATATCCCGCGCCAACCAGGCCTTGATGATGACACTCTCCCACTCGATTACGCAACGCGACTCACTGGCTTTTGCAATCGAGTGGGCCATGATGCTGGGATCGAAGTTCCGCGTCAGATCGACAGAGGGAGCACCCATAGAGGACTTATAAATTCCAGCAAGACTGAACTGGATTTCTCCACTCCAGTGACCCCGAGATACAGAGACTGCGGGTACAATACTGTACTGCGGGGTTGGAGGCGAATCAAGTTTAACTTGGACTAAAGTTGCAAACGTAACGACATTTGCAGCGTGTAACATCTGCAGCTCGCTGTTGGAGCGCCATCTAGCGATCGATTCCAAACTTCCAACAACAAAACTTTGAGTAGGGGGGCTTTAGTATCAACAATAGGAATGCAAGTTCTATGGAAACGCCCCGTTCCTTCGGGATCCGTCACTCTGATAATAATCTTAGCTCAGTGGATATTTAGCTGTTTTAAATTTCTCACCTTTTCTTTTGGGCAAGGTTTTTCTTTTCCATCTCCGTTAAGTATGTTCACCAGAAGTGGCAAGTCTTCAACGTAGCGACACATAGGTCCAGTAGTACCGTAAGGGTCCAATTTGTCGGTGCTTGCTGGAAACGATGTCTTGTTTGAAATAACGCCTGCAAAAATGGAATCAAAGTTCATTACAAGGAATAAAAGACACACATAAACAAACAAAAAAAATCGCCTCGTAAAATAAAACTCTGATAAAGTGACAATTATATTTCATTGCAAGACTTTCAAAGGGTTACATGTTATCCGCTTACTGTTATCCAAAACATCAAAATTATAATCCCATTTTCAAAACAGTTCAAAATATTAAAATATCAAAATTATAACCATTATATTTCAAACACTAAGATCCTGATCCGAAATCTAATTATATATCCTTGTGAGACATTTACAGGGCTCCAAATTAAACACTTACTATTCACAGCACGAACTTTTAGCTTTCGAGATATAAGCCTTTGAAAACGGAAAATATGCAATCATCTTCAACTTGACAAGGCGATTATTCGAAAACTGCAAGAAATTTATAAAAACACAGTATTGATCTTGAAATAAGATTGCTTACTGTTTATATATATCTTTTATAATTTAGACGATATTTTAAGTAAATAAGCAAAGGGAAACAAAGACTCGCTCGGACAAAAACTTTTTTTTTTGCAAGAAAAAGTTTTAAAATATTGAAATTATTTTGTGTATCTATAAATGGTACCATATTTATAATAAAACAAGATAATATGGCATGAATTGTCTACATTTCTATCTACTAGGTTGCTGAGTCCACTTCGACGGTAAGAACTTTCAATTTCGTCCCAGTATCTCAATGGTAAAGCGTCGGCTAGCCAGTTCGAAGATCCAGGGTTCGATCCCGATTGAGGCAGCAAGGTTCTGTACAATGGCTCCCGACCAAATCAACCCTGTTGGTTAGTGCAAATATGTGAGAGGTCTGAAAGTGACCCTAGTACGACTAGTACGGATTCAGTGGACTCTGGAAGATTGAGCGCCGATTTCAAATTGAGAGGATAACGAACACGCAGGATACTAACCTGGGTAAAATAGTAGTAACAGGAGGCTAAACTGAGGTAAAAATAGCAGGCTGGCCAGTTCGAAGATCTATCATTCGATTTCCAGTTGGGGCAGTAAAGTTCTTTCCAAGGTTTAGAGATATAAGAGTCCAAATTGCTTACATTTTCCGTAACTCTCCGATTTCAGCCAAAGGTCACAACCACAGACGTTATTTAAATCAATGTCAGGATTATTGCATCTAATCAAACAGTTACAATCCAGCAAAATTCATACCTGAATTCTTACTTTATGATTAATTTGAAAATCACAAACTAAACCAATAGTGCAGTGAGATGAATGGAAGAATATAGTATTTCGCCACAGTCGGCAATAAAGCTGCCAAATCAAGCGCGGTCCCACCGTGCGTTCCATGAAGACTAAAGGTACCTTCCCACTCACCGCAACGCAACGCACCGCAAAGGACGGTTGAGTTCACGCATGCGCTGTACGATGAAAAAGTGAGGGAAAGTCCTCTTCCGCGGTGAACGCAGGCCGCAACGCTAAATTCGAAGTGGAACCGAATTCAGCGCGTACCGCACGGTTGACGGCAACGCAACAGCCAATAGCATCGTAGATCATGTTTTTACTGCTAAATCAATATTTCGTATAGTACATTTTTTATTTGATCTTTTTTATATGGATTACTTTAGATAACAGAAGCTTAAACAGATGAATGAACAATAAGAAATATTCGGATTTGTCACACATCCGTATAAAAAAGCCAATAAATATTTGTTGAAAAATATTCACTCAATATACACTCAAGATACAAAATTAGTTTAAAAAGCGATATTGCCGATATTGACTGAAATGAAACAAACAAAGAAAAAAAAAACGTAAAAAGTATTTAAATTCAAGAATACCGTTATTAAAATATTATGTCTTAAACAAATTTAAGTTCATTACCATTTTATACTTGATTTCAATGGTTTTCAAATACGTATCTATTTTAAATATCCGAATATGTTCTTTGCTCATTTGTAACGTTTAAAATATTTCTCATTAAAGTAAACTTTTAAATTTAAAAATTATTTTATCTACATTTATATTTATTGAGTAATTATGTTTTAAAATAAATTTAAATGTATATTCCATCTATAGATGATATAAAGTATACTTCAAGATGTTTTTCAAAGTAACTTCGAAATAAATTTTTATAAGCATTCAAACTTAAAAGAGTAAACTTTTCATATTTACATGTAAACTTATTTATTTTATTAAAAATAAATGATTTTCAAATGTATTGTAAATTTCTAATTGTCTATGTGCATTTAAAATAATAAAAAAATTCTTCAAATGTTAGCGCCAAATTATTAAAATACAACCTCTTTAAAATTTCAAAGTAGTTTGATTTTTGTTTCTATTCCAATCTAAAATGTTCAAAATTACATGTCGAAAGATAACTACTATTTGTATAATGATGTTCAATGATTTCTGTCTAATTTTATATGCACATTTTATATTTGCTATTTCTACAAACACTTTCTTAATTAAGAAGAGTACATTCCATCTATAGCTGGTATAAAGTATACTTCAAGATATTTTTCAAAGTAACTTCGAAATAAATTTTTATAAGCATTCAAACTTAAAAATAATTTACTGATATAAGGCTGTTTTGTATATAGAACTTAAAATAATTTAAAACAAAAAAATTCTGCAGATTGTTAAAGAAAAACGGTATTTGAATATTTCAGCAACAGATGGCAGCACTTGTAAAATTTAATATTCGCTTGGATTCGAGCCAGAACCCACTCGTTTGCGGAGCTGATTCTCTACCACCCAAGCTAAAACTTCACATCTGAAATGTAGTAACAAATTATATCATGCAAAGCATTTAATGCTATTTTAGAATATTATTTTAAAAAGTAAAAAAAAGTCAATGAAGAACATACTTCACAATTTATTTTTTGAATTCTGTCGGATGTTTTTTTTTTAACGATTCGAGAAAGAGAACATAATTGCATTCGTTAAAACGAGGAAATTGCCATAGTGTAGTAAATATTCTAAAACAATTTAAATTAGGATCCTTTGTGTTTTGTGATGGAAGCACTTTAGTTAGCTTATTTTAGAAAACTGATGAAATATGTATATATCGCCAAAGCAAATTCGCGTACGCTCTTGTTTAAATTCACAGAAAGGCGAATTTTCTGAAACGCGTCAATACTGTAAACTAGCAAGCCGCTGGTAAATATAAATTTGAATCAGAAGAGACCAAAAAGATTTTATTAGTAATAATATCTTAATTTTTATTATATAATATTTCATGTATATAAAATCGCTTTGGAAGAGATGGTTTGTAAACATGGCCGCTAAACGAGGAGAAATTTCTGCGCTTGCATTTGATTGGCTACATTTCTTCGCCGTCAGCCGACAGTGTGAAGAGGTTTATTTTGCCGCAAAGACTTGCGGTACTCGCGAACCTTCCTCCGTTTGTAGACTCCTCTACATGGTGCGTTTCAAGAAGAATGGCACCGATTCTCACTCCTTGTCGCTAAGGCGTTTTTCACTGAGTGATAAGACAAGACGGCCATAGGTCATCTTGCATTATAGGCGCTCAAGTGTAGTAATTACGTCACGAGTGACGTTACATAAAATCATGCATTCAATAATGTAACATTTCAAAATAACAACAATACCTCGTGAAGGCTTGTGTCCGTAAATTCCGCAGAACGAGGAAGGTATTCGAATACTTCCTCCAAGGTCATTGCCAATACCAATCACTGCACCTGCAGAAGTAATCAGCGCACCTTCTCCCCCTGCGAAAAAACAAACACTATGTATCATTTGAAGCAAAGTCTTAAATACCTGAAGTGACACGGCTGCACACAACTTTTTCATGCATTCAGAGTCTGAGGCTGATGCTCAAGATCAAGTTATTATAGGATGCACAATTACAATAGCGCCCTGAAGAGAACATATGAGTAATTATATTTTGTGTGTGTACTGTCAAAATAACAGGCTCGGTGCAGCTATAACGAGCATGGCCGATGTCTCATGGTCTATATGAAAAAATGCAATGAAATTTTTAATTTCAATTCTTAAAAATTCGTGTTTAAATTTTTACATGTGAATATATCTCAATATTTATCTGATATATTAATCATTTATATTAAAAATGATTAATGTACCAGAAATTAAAAGTAATAAAAGTATATTAAAATTAAAAAAGCATTAAAAAGAATCTTAGCAGACATATTTGTTCGTGTAACGTTACTAGGCATTGGCGCCCATAGAATATTTCCTTGGAGGGGCCAAACCTTAGAGGAGAGATACGAAGTAGAGTTACTATAACCCTTGATTTGGTGTTCCATCGTTAAACCACGTGATTGCCGGCAAGAACTTCTTTCTCCTCCCGTCGTTTCAATGTTATTTCAATGGACGCTTGTCAAATTAATTATTTAAAAGAGATTAAAATGGTTTCGTCATGCTGCTGTTACAACTGTACAGAAATACATGTAAAAGGAGGATCCATAACGTTTCGTTGTTATGTATAACTATTCATTAATTTTTTGTTATTGTGTAGTTCTTTGGTATTAAGTTCACTATTGAACAGCCTGGTTGATCTAAATTTGTGGTTTGCAATGTAGCAAGCTATATAATATTGCTATTTTTTCATAAATTCTTTTATTTTTATGTACTACTTGCACTTTTTTGCTATTTATTAGAAAAGAAACTGGATTTTAGTCAAATTCGTTTAAATGATTTGCATACATGCAAAATTATTCAAACGGTTCGTTTTGGCGACAGTTTATTCGCCAAATGGCTCTGTAAAAATAAAAGCTAAACATGTTTCTGCTATGTTTACTTACAAAGTGCTAAATAAGTTTCATGTTGTTTGTGTTTAAGTATATCATATATATTTTTTAATATTGATAATACTGTAGTTGCTAGTTTAAATCAACTAAATTATTTTAACAGGTTTTAATAATTTATTTGACTATAATATATCAAAATTTGGTTTAAATGCCTGTTGAGAAATATCTAATGCCTTTTTAAATGCTTGATATGTATAATATTTATAGAAGACAACTGTATTTCTTGCTTCATGGTAAATTCCTTTTGTATAATTTGGTCGGATGCTTGTCAGTGTGAGTTATATTATTAATGCTTTAACTAATCAGGTTCCATTAACCACAGGAACATCAAAATCGTTGCCTTTTATAGTGCATTTTAATTCTTTGGATTTTGAACCTTATCGGGCTAACCCGACAACCGACACGGGCCCGTAATAGGAATGTACTACTTTTTGGGAATAATTTGAAAATCGAAACAGATAGAAATTACAAATTTAGAATAGATTGGCCTTTTGTTGTATATTTTAATTTTTTAGATTTTAAATCGTTTAAGAATTGTCCGTCTTGAGCCCGTAAAGAGGGGTTCATTTCTGAGGAATAATTCAAGAAAATCTGAATCTGGAATGTCGTTTTCTTCTGCGATATATATCGAGTCTTTAGTCTATGATTTTCTAGTAGCTCTTGCTCTATGTTGTTTTTCAGTACATTAAAATCGTTTAAATTTGAAATTGTGTTGTTAGAAGTTTTTTCATTATATTTTTCTTTTTCAAATATTGCTCAAACCGAAAAGATTTTTCGGCTTCTTCCTACATATGAACAGTGTCAGAATAGGCAATTCTTAGTGATCCCAACTTTTTATGTTTAAAAGCAATACATTTGTCACCTCACTTTTTAAAACGCTTAGTCATTCTTCACAGTATATCTTTTCATTTTCTATAAAACATTTAAAGTACATTTTCTTTTACATGATCAAGTTTATAATTACATTTTGCTAAAAAAGCGCAATTATGTTATTTTAGCTTCAGTTCTCAAAAATATTTTTGTAATAAATATTAGTTCACATATCTATAAATTCACTACATTAAAAACTTTTTTAAAAATCAGAATATTTTGATTTATTTTTATCTTTACGCTCCATGTATGTTCACAAATGCCCTTCCAATGGGGCACTTGTGCACAGTTGAAGCTATTTTTTAAATCGATCATAAAGTAAAGAAATATTTAATTAAAAAATCTGATAGAAATTCATCCAAATAAGAAAAAAGTTTAATTTGCGGACATTTTTGGTAGAAATAACGATCACACTTTTAGGAAAAATGAAGAAAGAAAAGAAGAGAATCACATGTGCCACCTCTGCCATAGGTAATCCAGATTAAAGGAAATGTTATTTAAAACATTTCTACCTTTTAAATGAAAAGTTTATTAGAAGGCTAATTTTCTATTCCAAGCAAACCAAAAACTAAACGAGGAAATACAAAATCCTTTCCTATTCTAATATCATCAAGCATTACATGTTTTGTTTTCGCGGGATTCTTAAAATGCGCACCGAAAAGTCATTTTCTTAAGCACTAAGCAAGCATTTCTTGTTATTTCAGAGATGCCAAACGCACCGAGTAATAGATAGAGCAGCCAAATGTGGCAGCTCTTCTGCCGGTAGTCACGTGATTAACTGCAGAACACGTTCTTGAGGAAAATCCAATGGGCTAAATCACTCTACTTCTTATTCCTGCTCTAAGGGCCAAACCATTGACATTAGAAAAGCAAACTCAAGGATAAAATGTATAACATGAACTAACTTAATACCCAACTTTGTGAACATGAACGTTCAGGGGCTTGCCCCTATGGGTGTTCATGCTTCCAGGCAACATTCAAGCTCATTATTTTAAGCATTTATACATTGGTACTAGTATTAAAGACAGGAAAAACTGATACTCTTGAAAATGTAATTGCAACTTCTATTAATGTTTTATTTAATTAAAAAGGTGTAACACACAATGTGAAGAATAATCTTAATTGAAAATTTACTGAGTTAAGTTCTGCCCCGCTGTTGATATTAATATAAGCGTGCAAAGTTTAAGCCTTCTAGATCACAAAAAGGTCTTCTGGTACGTCTGAAAACACTTTTCGATCCCCTCATGTTTCCTCTACACATAGGTATGAAATCGAAAATCCAGCTCCGGAAAGTTCTATTCCATCTTCAATATAGTGAATGAGCAAAGAGATACAGCCTTCTGGATCACCTGAGGGAGGGTGTTGAAGACCCAGATCGTCCGAGAATATGAGCAGCTGTTTGGAAGGCCGGCTGAGGGAGGGTGTTGTTGTTGTTGAGACCCAGACCGTCCGACCTACTAGAAAGGTGTAAGGTAGTCGTTTGGACTGCCGGGAAGAGCCACACAAAATACGGCCCAGCCGGCCAACCAAAATCCGTCGGTCCCCAGTGGAGCCTCAGTAAATACCGACAATCATAATAATTTTCTAAATTACCTTCTTCAATTTGAAAAATCCTATTATAAATTGATCATCATTAAAACGTTCAATACCGTTCTACCTGCCCTCCGTACTACTCCTACCGAGATGAACAGAATTGATACTTTATATGAGTGTCTTGTTACACTCACTGTTCAGGGCTAATCCGTCCAAACCTTGGCCTGCTGTTTCGCGCGCTGCAAGCTGAGATCTCTTACCATTGGTAGTTTTAATGCCAATGGACTTCAAAATAAAATTCATGAAATCAGGGACTTTGTTGGTTTAATCTTAAATAATGTTCTGATTCCCTGGACGAAAAGTTACAAGTACCTTGGTGTACTTATCGATTCAAAATTAAGGTGGACCCCTCACGTGATTGATGTAATCAAGAAAGTGAAGCCTGCACAAGCACAACTTAACTCCTTTTTTGCTAGAAATAGCCGTCTGTCAGTGTCAAACAAGTTATTACTGTACGAAGCCTACATCAGACCCATCATGACGTATGGTTCCGCCATCTGAGGAACTACCTGTGACTTTAATAGTAAGAGACTTCAGACATTGCAAAATAAAACCCTTCGTTGTGTTATAAATGCATCTCTCTATGTTAGGAATGACGTACTGCACAGAGATCTCAAAATTAAAACCTTTTTGGTTCATATCCGCGAATTAGCTTTTCATTTCCACCGTGATCTCCCGAGAGTAGGAAACGCTATACTGCTTAATATCTGTAATTAGCATCCCCGACTTCCAAACTTTAGCAAGCGGCCGCGCGCTCTCCCTGGATGCAGCGGCGAATTCCCGCAATATCCTCGTAAGAGGATACGCCTTGTATAGCTTCTTCCGCCTACTTGTTTTCCTACTCTCAACGTTATTCCAGTTTCTCGCTTTTCACCTGCGCATTTGGTTAAAATTTTTCCGTCGACCATCTCGACCTCCATCTCAAATGAAGTTTCAGTGCAGTCTACAATGGTTACACACAAGTTACATTAAGCTGAGAGTTGTTGAGACCTAGACCGTCCGACCTACCAGAAAGGTGTAAGGTAACTGTTTGGACGGCCGAGAAGTGCCCCCCAATTTAGACCGGAACCCAGTGGGGGAGGCATCCACCGGGACCGTACCCTCCTTCCCCTACCACCAACCTCTCGGAAGGACTTACGGACTCACATGTTTGACGTGATCGTACTCCGCGTAAACACAGCGGCAGTTATGGTAGCGGCGGGAATCGAACCCGGGCCTACTGAGTGCAACTCCCGCGCGCTAACCACTAGGCTATAGCGCCCATTAAGAGGAGAGTGGAATATGTTGACGGCATGAGAAATATAGAGTCCTGGCGGTTTCCATACTTCAAAAATATGATGGGGATGCAATTTCAGATGAGAAAGTTTATCTTAGGAATATCTTTTAGGCGGCTAATTATGACTATTATATACCATTCGATGCTGAAAGGGAAGAGGAGTTCGAAAGAGAAAGTTTACGTAGGGGGGTTCGAATTAGTGGCTAAATAAGTTGTTGTTGAGGAAAAAAAGAAGCATGTGCATTCTGTGGTCATATTAATAGCGTGAGATAGAATTTAATATAGTCACAAGAAGCGATTAACATGGGATAGGAATTTGGAATAAGAATTAAGAAAGAAAAGGGTACGTGTATTGGAAAAGCTTAAAATTTCTGTATCTTATATATTACAATATTTATATCAAAATACAAAATTAATGTGACAAAAATGAATAAAAAAATAATTGTGGCAAAATAAATGTATGTATAAAATAAATATGTATAAAAAAAAATATCAGATAAATTTAGTAATTATCAGATGAATTTAGTTAAAATCAAAAAAAGAAGATAAATGTAGACATCTCCTACTAAAATTATAGATTAAACGAGTCTAGTTTCTAAAGCAGTCGTTCGTAATGCAGAAATAATGAAAATTTCCTTACTGCTAAGCAAACGAGTATTTTGCTTTGGAAACTTAAGGGCATAATTGTCCGTGTAACGTCACGTGACCATGCTCTATAGGCTGCTCTATATATGAGCTGACTCGTTAAGCATATTGAAGCCCACCCATGTCGAATGCGTAATCCATTAGCTCTATTCGTATTTTCACTTTAGGAAATACAATTGAAATAATTTTTGGTAGGTGTTCTGTACTAAACTGATCTAAACATATTAGAAAAAGGTTTAGGTAATTTCGCTTTCCCAGAAATGAAGAGGGAATAAAAAAATGGCTTATAAATAGTCGGCAGAATCATTGGATAACCGGTACAGGAGCATACTTGTGAGAGATAAATTTTACAATATTGTAATTGAAACTTCTATTTTTATATAAAGTATTATTTTAAACACTTATTTTATAATTTCGGTAACTGTAGTATGTGTACCGGCCTCACATATTGCTACCGTAAACCCTAGGGTTGGTCGTGAGGTCTGGGTCTTCAACTGTAGTATGTGTTATCATTGACTTTTATTTGCTACACTCTTATCTTAGTAAACGTGGTTTGTAGTCCTGAATGTGTTATTCTCTCTCTCTCTTCCAAACTTAAAAGTATAATTGCTTCAAATTATATATATCAAAGATTTATTCATGTTACACCAATATATTTTAAGTTTTATACACTTTATTGCATTTTTAGAGTATAATGAATCATAAAATTGTAGAATCATACTGCTAACAAACTGTCGCGAAGTGGAAATCTTACCATATTATAATAATTATGTAAACATAAGCTAAAATGGCAAATAAATCGAAATGCATTTATCATAAAAGATAATGAATGATCAAATAGGATTTTTTTTTACTAAAAACTGATAGAAATTATGTCTGAATGTCTCGAATTTACTTTAGAACGTCACTGATATTTCCATCGCCAAGACAATGATTGGCGCCAATTATTTGATGTAAACATTGGTGCTGTGTTTAGAGGATCCAGTTTAGAGGATTTTCTCAATATTATCTTTTAAAGTACTTCAATTCTTTTGTACTAGACATAAAAAAATATATCGTTTACAATACAGATTTATATAATTTATTATTATTATTAAAATTTTAAATGCTGTATTTATCTAATCTATACATCCACAGGTTTATAAAAAAATTACCCCTCTTTAAAATTTTAGTACCATTAAAATTAAATGCACATTTTTATTTTAATGTGCCCCCACCCCTCCCCCCGAGTAATTCACGCACTACTATGTATCATCATAAATATATATTTCAAAAACATTTTTCATTATTTAGTACAGGTATTTCAAATAATTCAAGGTCTTTCTGAGCTCATAATAAGACCATATTTTATTCTATATATTGTTAGAACTGTGACAGATGTAAATTAGAAATATACATCAAAATATTTCATAAATTTTAATAAGACAAGATTTTTGCAAAAAAATAATAAGAAAAAAAATGTCCGTCTTTTTGTTAATCTGCTTATAGAGTGAGAATCATATTTTTGTTTCTTGTTAATAAGTGTCGCGTAATTACAAATGTTACTCCGATCTAGTTCATATTTACAAAAATATAACTCAATTGTAAATTTGTTAACATTATCAAATACCTGTGAAAATCAATGTTTGGAGCACGTGTTAAACCGCCAAATATGGTAACTCATGTATTTATGAAAAGCTTACTGGGTTTCAATATGCTTGATAAGTTAGCCTGAAGTATAGGAGCTCTACTCTATACGCATGAGTGGCGGTGCGTGCATAGGCACTGCAGGGAGCGACAGTGCTCTCTCTTTCTCGCAGCCTGGCGTGCAGCTTCCTACTTGCGCATGCGCACAACAGTTAAACACCACGCCACTGGAACTGTGAAGCGTGATGTTTGACTGTTGTACACATGCGCACATAGGAAGCTGCACGCGAGGCTGCGATGGAGAGAGAGCACTGTCGCTCCCGCAGTGCCTATGCGCGCACCGCCACTGATACACATGCAAGAATTTTGATTCAATACCTGAACTGCCTCCTACGGCTCTATTGTTGTCAAAAGGGTTCCTGGTTTGTCCGAAAACGGGATTATCTGTGTCCCACCAAAGCAGTCTGTTTGGTACGTTGGTGACCACCACAGGTATGGCCCCAGCCTTCCGGTACTCCAAAGTAGCTCCTCCGTCTTCAGGTGCCTTGCGCTTTTTGAACTTAAGCATTCCGCAAGTCTGAGCAAGATCTGTGGGAAAATAAACAATTAAAAAAAAATCTAATATGAACAGCACATGACTTACAATACAGACTCCGTTATATATAATTGACGTTATATATAATCGCCATGGCAGCGCATGGAAGAAAAAGAGCGCGGAAATGAGTTTAGCCCCAAACGGGTGACTTCGAAATGGAACGTTATTAATTTGTATATGAGACGATTTTTCTCGCAGTTATGGTGTAACTACGTTTAACTGGCTTCTATTTGTCTTATTCGCCTGAAGATGGTTCAAGGAGACCCTAGACTGATGAATACGTTTTCAATTCAAATATTTTAAAGGAACCAAATTTTTGGATTTAGGGATAGTAGGAGTAGAGAATAAACGAGATTGCTTCTTCGGGTCGCTGCAGAAGAGCAAAATGCACTAGAGCCAGTGTGTGAATTCCAGATTCTTCAATTTTGACAAGTGGTGAATTCTATGGCGGTGAAAAAATAGAATACTACACGCCATTTTTTTTCTTTTAGCACCTCTTTTTGGTTTTATCCGATTCCTTCGCTTTCCTTTCAGCAGGTAGAAACACGGGGTGCTCGTCCCGTAGCATGATTGAATTATTTTTATCTCGCTCTGCGCATATGCCGACATAGGAATTAAGAACGCGCGCAATTTGTGCTCAGGCTCTCAACAAGGACAGAATATTTTTGCTGCAGTTACTTCAACGACGTCACTGGATCCTGTGGGCACAACACAATTTAAACTCTTTGCACAAGCTGTTGACGCCTGGATATTGCCAAATCAAAATTAACAAACTATTTTTAACTACAATAATAGTCGTGTGGTCTGGGTCTTCAACTACAATATTGCGTGTGCTCTGGCATCTCTTCTCAAAGTTTACTCTGGACCGTGACGTCATGAATGACGAAACTTAATCTATATCGTTAAGTTTTTTTATTGGTTGCCGGGCTGTAATTTAATTATTTATTTATGTGTCTAATTTTTCATTTCCATGCGCACAGCTTAAATCTTGAAAATGTGTACATGTATAAAATAGGTTTTGACCTCTTACCTTTAACCCCGACTATTTCCTTGCACGTGAATGGAACTCCAAGTAAGGGTATGTCTGTTGCCAACTCCTTTTCTGTCTTCTGTCCCACATCCAGCATCCTGTCTACGGCTCTAGCGTCGGCCAGAGCCTCTCGGAAGCGTTCATCGACATAAGCATTTAAGGCTGGCTGCACAGTGTTTATGCGGTTGATGTAACACTGCATGACCTCTACTGCAGATATCTGAAACAGATGAATGCATAGGCTTAAAATATCGCAAGTCGACTACAATAACGCCACATACCAGGCTCCATTCTTAAGTAGCTTAAGTTTATTATTATATATTTTCTTATTTATTTTTCATTGAAAGTTTTGCAAGAAAAATTTCAAAATGTCTGTATGATTGGTTCAAATGGTCATTATAGCATGTTATCTTCCATTTTAGAGGGCTTAAGTTAACGTTCAATTGATATCAAGGTTGACAATATACCACTCCGAGGATAACATGCACCATCCAAAATGCGATCTCGTTCATTCTTTGGTCAATACTATGGCTGTGCAGGTCCTTCTATGTCATCGAAAGAAAGTGATATTTTTTCGGCAATTTGCGAACTTTTGAAAATAAAAAACATTCTCCCCCCCCCCTAGATGGGTACCTGATATTCCGACCGTGTAAAGTCCCATTCCGTGGTCGACACTATATATATGGAAGACCCAGGCCACCCGACTCACCCTAGGGTATGAGCAACTGGTTGAGAGGCCGGGAAACTATATATGTTGAGATCCAGACCATCCGACCTACCAGAAAGGTGTAAGGTAACTGTTTGGACGGCCGGGAAGAGCCACCCAATTTTGACCGGAACCCAGTGAGGGAAGCATCCACAGGGACCGTATCCTCCTTCCCTGACCACCAACCTCTCGGAAAGACTTACGGACCCACATGTTTAACGTGATCGTACTCCGCGTGAACACGACGGCAGTTTTGGCAGTGGCGGGAATCGAACCCGGGTCTACCGAGTGCAATTCCCACGCACTAACCACTGGGCTACCGCGCCCGGGATACTACACATGTTGTTGTTGTTGAGACCCAGACCGTCCGACCTACCAGAAAGGTGTAAGGTAACTGTTTGGATGGCAGGGAAGTGTCACCCAATTTAGACCGGAACCCAGTGGGGGAGGCATCCACGGGGACCGTACCTTCCTTCCCCGACCACCAAACTCTCGGAAGGAATTACGGACCCACATGTTTAACGTGATCGTACTCCGCATGAACACGGTGGCAGTTGTGACAGCGTTGAAGACCCAGACCACACGACCAACCCTAGGGTTTACGGTAGCAATATGTGTGGCCGGAGTTGTGACAGCGTGCAAATCCAGCGCGCAAACCACTGGGCTACCGCGTCCGAAATGTGCCAACAGCACACGGTGTTCCCAGATGGTCACCCACCCAAGTACTAACCGCGCCCGATGCTGCCTGACTTCGGTGATCTAACGAGAACCGGTGTTTTCAGCACGGTACGGCCGTTGGCTCTGGGATACTATACATGTGAAAGAATTCAACTTTCTATGGCACGAAGGGGTGGGCTTCAGAAAACCATTTTTCTCCGCATCTCGGAGGGAAATCATGAATCCGGCACTGCTGTATTCTATCCCTTAATCGATACATATAAGTGTGTAAGGAATCTTCAAGGTTACCAAGAAACGGGGTAGTGGAGGGTTGGTTTTTTAAAATAAAATTTTTTCTTAACCTCCTAGGGTTTCCAAAATCCGGCTTATTTAGGTTCTGCCTCATGGTCAACACAGAAAAGTGCAGAAAATCAGCTTTCTAGGTAATTAAGAGGCTTTTGGAGTGTTTGGAAAATTACATGCACGTTAGACAATTGTTATATAGATTTTGATAAAGAGATGTGTCACTTACTGTCTAACAGTAATTGCTATTCAATACAGACAACATAAAATGCACTGACAGGAAAGCAAATTTTGACTTGTTGTACGAACCTGCTTTTTCCGTATTTTCTCAGCCAACTTCGTGGCAGACATCAGCAGTATTTTGTCATTAATAGGTGGCAACGGTCTGCTTCCGCCGTACAAGATGCGACATAGAACATCGAGAATCTTGTTGGATATTGGTCTGGTGAAAGTCAATATGGCTCGCAAAGCAAGCAGGAAGACATTCAGAATCTATAAGAAAAAAAAATTAATTTGGTGTTATCTACATTTTTCACAGTACAAAGGAAATTAAAAATGGACCAGAACCCAAGACAATAGTTACTAAATAGATACCCATGTGTGGCCCAGAATTTTTTATCTCAAGAATCCTAAAAGTCGAACTCAGCAATACGTTTGACGGAAGTATTCTGCCAAGATTCTGAGACACTTATACTATATCTTAAATTATAAATACATTTTCTTCTCTTTAATTTAACATTTCTTAAGAACCCTAAGAGTCAAAATCTGCTTCAGTTTAATTTTAATTATTTCCAGAAATTTAAACGAAGGATTAATAAACACAATTCCGTAATTTGGTTAAACCTTGCTATAATTATAAATTGAAAGCATTGAAGATTTTCGGAAGTGAAACACTTAAAGTTCCTGATGCAATTATCAAACTTTTAACCTCGTATCCAAATGACAGAAAGTTTTAAGTTATAGTAAAAAATCCACTTTCGACAACCGAACTCATAAAAAGCAGTGTATCGCAAGGATCTATACTTGTTCCCGCACTTTTCATTACATATACTTAAATTGTATCTCTCAGAATACAAAAACCGGAGCTGGCATTCTATGGTAAACGACAGGGTAACGACAGTTAGCAAAAAATACTTATTTCTCAGCAATGCACAAACAGTTACAACATGACTTTGGCAGGTTCAGCTTAGACCTCCACAGCAATCGTCTGGTTTTGTCTATGGAAAAAAGAGGCAGAAAGGGTTTTATATCCGCCATCCAGCGAAGACACGGACAGGGAAGCGAGGTCGGCCGAACCATCCACAGCTTGCGTCCGGAAAGAAAATCCGACGAGACTCGACCTTGACCCCCAGTCGCTGACGGGTCTCGAAACTAGCCGAAAAGACACAGTTCCTCTCCACCAACTGGAACACCAGTTCCTGAACCCCCGTAGATATTTTATATAATAGATGGTTGACACAGTCTTCTAAAACGGTCCAAAGAACTTTCATAAGTGGGTTGTGCCTAAACAGCTGTGAATTTTCGGATGACCCGTACTTTCCCGAAGTAATTAAGAAAGGGTTATCGGCACTTATAATTCGCACGGGTGGTCTGCGTTCAAAGCCCATTAGCGTACGAAAAAAAAGCGTGGACATGAAGTGATTAACAGTTGACGATCATGTAAGACGACTCCCTTTAACAAAACGTAATTGCGATACAATCCTGAAGAAAAGGTTCTCTCTTGTAGTACTTCTTTTTTCCTTTTCGCTCGGAGTTTAAAGGGGGGGGGGGATTCTTTCCCCTCCTGGGCACTCCGTAAAACCCCGTCCTTGAGACCTTGAGACCGAAGAAAAGGTAACAGCAAGAAGACACCAATTAATATTTTTACTTTCTCACAAAATAATACAGATAAAACATTGCTTTCCCGATAATTATCGAATTAGAGGTTTTGATAGGAACGTAGGTTTTATGATTCCCTGAATACGTGTCGAATACTTTCGGAAAGCTGTCTGTCTGTATGTGAGTTTGTCATAGGCGTATTTAGGGGAATACAGGTGGTACCAAAGTTGTTAATTTTGTTCAAAATTGTTAAACTGATGTTGAAAATTGTTAAATTAGCGTTGAAATTGTTAAATTAGCGTTGAAATTGTTAAATTAGCGTTGAAAATTGTTAAATTGGTGTTGAAAATTGTTAATTTAATTAAAAGCCAATAGGAAAGGGAAAAAAATGCTTTTTGTAATTAGAACATTCAACCACAATTGTGTGTTTTATCCCACGCGTATATCAATAAACACAATTTAAAATTACACCTAAATGGGTAAACTAAACCTAAATGGAAAACTAATTGCAATGGAATTATTGCATTTGGTATGTTTATGAATGTCCAATTTGTTGGTTTAGTTGCTCTGTCTCCAGGAAGGTTAGAATTCAATTATGAAAGGGGGAATATTTTTTAAAGATGGTACACACTAATTTTTAAAATGTGATGCATGCTAATTTTTCAAAGTGCTATACACACTAATTCTTTCCCGGCAGTCTAAACAGCTACTCTAGTCTTAGGATGAATCGGACGGTCTGTGTCTTCTACACACTAATTCTTAAAATGTGATGAAAATACTGTCTATTCAAATTTACTTTGTGTTATTTACAAATGCCGGTCGTTTGGCCGCTAAGCCATTAGACATCATGTAGGCGCAGTATCTCACTGGTCAGCGCTCGGGAATTGCACCCCGTAGATCCGGGTTCGATTCCCTCCGCTGGAAAAAGAAAAAACTGCCGCTGTGTTCACGCGGAGTACGATCACGCTAAACATGTTGGTCCGTAAGTCCTCAGGGGTGCGTAACAAATCCTGTAAAACCGAGAGGTATGCCAGGTCCGCACTGCTGTCCCCAAGCCATTAGACATCGAGTTCTCCAGTATTTCTCAATGACCGAGTTAAAAGTCACTAGATCAGGGCAATCGTCCAAATGTTTTCCAAACATAGGCTGTCCTAGGTCAGATAAAACATAATCCGGAGAAGCAGCAGGTCCAATTCGGTGGAGATGAGCCCTAAGACAGTCGTGGTCAGTCAGAAGTTTGAACCTGGCAACTGTTTCTCTTCGAATAGCCTCTGGAATGACTGAAATGTTCTTGCTGAGGACGCTCCATGACTTTCCCTTAGATGTCTCCAGAAATTCTGCCTCAATTTCTTTTTTATGTAACATTTTAATGTACAGTTGTGCGGAATGAAAAGTCATGGGCTTTGGGAATCTCTGCTCGAACATAACATCCTATTTGGTCCAAAAGTCCGCTTTTTCTTTTCCTGGTACTCCGCAATGCACAGGCACCCACTGTAAAGTGATACTGTGCGTTAGGTCTTTCAAAACCGTCCTGTTTGTTCTCTTTTTCTCAAATTTACTTTGTTACAATACATATTTTAAGGTTGATAGTAATCTCTAAATTTTGAATGCAAGCAATTTTAGGACACCTCTGGAAAAAGTCCTGCAAACGCCCATGGAGTTTGTATGTGTGCATGTGTGTGCTGTACGTGAGATTTGGACACGTTACCTCAAAAAAGAATGCACACTTTGCTGTGACATTTTATGTGTAGATAAACTACGTTCAAACTAGAATCAAAACTGTTTTTAACACTTTACAACAAAGTTGAAAAGTGTTTATGACTTTGTTCATTCTGTCTGTCTGTCTGTCCGTTAGCACGATAACTGCCGTAAAAATGACTTTATCAAAATGGGATTTTAGTATGTTGTTCAGACGGTCTGTGGGACCTATGGGAATACAAATGAATAATATCACCCAATTAGTTTTGGATTGAACCCGGGTTGAAAAAATGAAATATATTGAACCCTATGGGACCTAATTTTTCAAACATTTTTTTAAGCGGATTTAAAATTCACAAATTACTTCGATTTTAGGAAATATTCAAATTATCCCATAAAATATATAAGAAAAATTCAGCAAAATATAATCAATAGTTTTTTAAATAAAAATTAAAATAATAATTACACCTTTTATATGAAGCGATCACGTGACCACTATATGAAAAGGTCACGTGACCCACTTCAAAATAAAATATGGCATGCATCTTGTGTCAAAATCGTGATTTTTAAAGTTCTTTCTAATTCATATATAGCGTTGTATCCGTCCTACAACCGCTTTATTTTTGCTTAAATTCTGTGCATCTACATACTGAAATAACGCATTTACAATATATTTGAGTTTAAATGATCATCCAACTTTGATTATTTCTACAACGAAGCCTATTTTTTACTTATGGAAAATTTAAATACCAAAAGATGTTGAATGAGTTGTACAAGAATTGCTGTATTTCTTTAATTCAAAATTATTTAGCTCATGAAGTCTGCAATATAGCTGATATGAATGAAATATCAATTGATTTTACAGAGAGAAGGACGATTTTTTCGATGAAGTTTTAAGCATAGAGTTTAATTACTTGTATCTCCATGGTCTTATGTTTTTAAATAAAATAATTATTATCGTATTGTGATGAATGAAATAAATGGAAAAATGTTTATCAATGAAGTAGCTGAAGTAAGCTGCTTTTATAGAGAGAGCCAGGCTTGTTATATTTCGATGACGTCATTTGAATAAATTTCATTTGTTTTCGATGAAGTTTTAAAATATAATAAATTATTGTAGTATTATGACAATTTTAAAAATTATATTGAGGAATGTATCGCATTTTAGAGATGCTTAAACCAGGCAATCTATATTTCAATGCCGTCATTTGAATGAAGTTCACTTTTTTTCGATCAAATTTTAAGTTTTCAAATATAATAAATGTAGTATTGTGATAATTTTAAAAATATTACCGTGGAATGTACCGCATTTTAGAGATGTTTAAATAAAATTGCATTGAAGTTGGAAAGTGTTTCATAATCAATGCTTTATGCATGATTGATCTTTCTTGTTTTGTATTTCGTGTGATTAGAACATGAATTATTCGAAATATAAGATTCCCATGGCAAAAGAAGTACTCAGTTCTTGAAAGTAACAGTGTACATTATGCAATGAAATTAAATGGTTTTAAAATTCTGCTGTTCTACTGTTTATTTTATTGTTAGTCAACCATCATTATTTTCGGTTCCTGGTTACGCCTGTGGCGTCAAATAGCTATATAAATGCAATGTGCAGCAAATAAAACCATTTCATGACTATTTTGAAATAAAATGTATATATGGTTTAATAATGAGAAAACCCCTTTACTTCATTTCAAAAATTAAAAAAAAATGATTTGAATAAAAATAAAAATTCGATGTCAGGGCAAAAGAAATAAAAATATCACGAACTTGTAAATTAACTTATTATCACTTTCTATCTAATGACTTTATTATGAATATCTCGATCTGATGATTACCTGACACTGCTCGGATCGATTAATTCAAATCTTTACATACGCATCAGCCGGGCGGAAATCATCTAATTTGGTGGATTTCCGATTCTACGCCAGCAGAGTCAAACGGACGGTGACGTAGCGCATTTGTGCTCTGCAGACGCTTCATCTACAAAATGGAGACGAGACAATGCTATTACATCAAGGCTAGCATGAAGGTTGCGATCACAGACTACTATAAACAGACTTTTCACTCGACCGCAGCGTCCTCAACCGCCAACCAAAATATCAAGGTTGGCACGCTTGGCGATGGTCTGATGGTTTTCGCCAAGACGTCCTGCTAATATAATCCTATTTGGCACTGAACGAAACACTTACAACTTGGAAGAACTTTGTTCTATCATCGCATGTTTACACGTGGTAACATACTTTCGCTGCTAATTTGGTTTTATTTTTTATGGATTAGTACAAGAAAAGGAATTACGTTTACAAGATATGTAATTTATTTTTATTTAAATAAAAAAAATTATTTGTTATCCATCCCATATTTCATACTATGCACGTGTTCATCATAAGAAATTGGTGCAGTATTATTACTGCCGACCGACTAGATTAAATTCTAAGAAGCAGTGGCATTATTAGTTAAAAAACCTTTTCCGATGTACAAAAATTGATATTTGGATAGCTTTTTCTAGAGAAAGTTGAATATGATATTGAATGTGAATATATTTTACATGCTTTTTACTAACTGACGTAATGTGGAAAATAATCCCCCCCCCCTTTCTAATTAACGAATGAGTTCGACATCATTGATAATGCGTTTATGTAAATTTGTTATTTAGTATAAGAATATTAGTGTATTTAAAAAAAATATATATATATATATAACAGCATCCCAGAATAAATTAAAAACTAAGCAATTTAACAATCAACACGCTAGTATACTTTTTAGGCTGAAAATATTATATAATATTTTAGTCTTTTGGGTATGTTAGCTCGTAATTTTTGGTGTATAATGATTTACAGTGATGCAATGCGTCAATTTTTTTACTTAGTTTATGATTGCATGAATTAAATATATATCTATGTTTATTTATTTAAATTTACACATATTACAGATAAAAGTATTTTTAAATACTGATCATGCTTATAGTTTAAAAAATTATAAATGTACAGTTCCGTAATTTTTCTTTGGCCGCATTGACATAAAGTCGCCAATTGAGCGATAGTCACCAAATCTAGCAGTCGAGCTTTTTATACATCATAGCTGCGATGGTTGGCTTCTCGAACGCTAGTGTCTATGCGAAATCCTATGTTAACGATGTTGCCATAGGTTACTATAGGAGTGAACCTTCTGAATATAGTATTCTGTGCTAACAAATATGGAGACGAGAGAAGGGCATCAAAACTAGCATGAAGGTTGCGATGACGATAATGTTACAGTTTAACACAACCCTGCATATCATATATGAAAATACAATTAGCGGGTACCGCGATATGCTAATGGTATATCCAACCTAAGAGAAGACTATATATCTAAAATAATGAAAGCTACTATATGATAAAAATACTGGAGGATATTTATTATCTAAGATAATGTATATTTATTGGGATGATAATAATGTTATAACGTTTACGGTACAATGACTTATGTTATAATTGTATGAGGGCTACGTAATTGGGAGCTACGTTCATGAAATAGGATCGAAAGAATTGTTCGTGAAATGCAAAAGATGGGGCTGCAGTCGACCTTCACTAGTTTGAGTTTACTAACTTCTTTAGGGAAATGGAAAACCACTTTAACGTTAATGATATAAAAACCCTCGTGTAATATTATTTAGATCATAAAAGATGATATTGATACCATGCAGAAGGCTTTCAACATAATCAAATTGCTATCAGACTTAAAATCGCCTAATAGCCCTCAAAATAATTATTAATTTTTTTGCGGAGCAAGTTAGATTTCTTCTTAGGTACCTACAGCTTGGGTGCTTCTCTTGGTGCACCCCCCTACATCCTCCGTCACCCCATGAGGCAGTACATTTCCTATCGCCCCACCCATTTCCGGGCGGCAACTATGGACTCTCAACCCATCCCTACAAGCAAGGCAGAGAATGGCATTCAACAGGATCGCTCATCTGACAGATTGAAGATACGGCTAGACGTGCCAGGCGCTTCATGCAAAACCAACCAACGCAAAAATATACTTTTCTGTGCAAAAAATAATTCATTAAGAATTTAAATAAACTAACTGTATTAACTTCAAAATAGCATTTCTGCAGCATTATTTCTTCACAGGAACAATTCCTTTCATATTTAGTTAATAAGACGATATTAATGCAAACGAATTTGTTTCCTTATAATAAAACAGTTTGTTTCATTGGTCTGTGATGCGTTGAAATTTTCCTTTTATTTTTATTATTATTTTGTAAAATATTGCATTATTATTTGGTAAGCTAACGTTTATTTTTATAATTATATAAAATAAATATAAAATGATGTAAATTCATCTTACAATTTATTGTAAATTTACATTCGTTTTGTACCCCTAAGTCTGTTTTAAATAATGCACTTGTGAACAAAAATGCATGTAAACTTTGTTTTATATTAAAAATTACCGAAAATAACTCAGATAAAACTTTTATAATAATTTTTTTGTAAAATAATTTAATAATTTTTGTAAATAAATCATTTTGCGAGTTTGTTTCTATAGTTAAATTTATTTTACTATAACAAAACAAAAAATCTGATGTGGGCAGCACATGACTTACCCTGCAGACGTTTATATTCACGTTCTCTTTATTTATTTTTAAATTTATTTCACTTATATTCAATTTTCGTTCTCATTCGGTAACCGGACTTATTATCAAAGGTGGCGTAGAGAAAATACGAAAAGCTAAAATATCTCGAGAACGGCTAGTCCTAGTGTAATGGGGTTGGTCTTATTCCTTTCGTCGTTAAAAATTACGTATTAAACGAGCATTTAATGGATATATTTGAGTATACCTAGTTCTTTAGTTTAGATTTTGACTATTCTTGCTAGCCATTTTGCAAAAAAAGACAGGTTATTTTTTTTCGAATCGTACCAAAATCTAATCAGCACCAGAGTAACCCACAAGTGACTCATCTACCAAATTTTGTGAAATTCGGTCCATTAGTTTTTCAGTTACAGTGGATACAAGCTTTTGCGGGTCATTTCGCAAAAAAAGGCGGGTTCTTTTATCCCGAATCGTACCCAAAACTAATCAGCACCAGAGTCGCCCACAAGTGACTTACCTACCAAATTTTATGAAATTCGGTCAATTACTTTTTTAGTTAGAGTGGATACAAAATCTGCACAGACAGACAGACAGACACACAGACACACACACAGACGTCACGCTAAAAATGGTTTTTTCGTATTCTAGAGGTCTTGAAACGTGTAGATCCGTCGAAAACTCGAGTTGCGATTTTCGACATGATTCCAATACTTTCCCTATACATTACCATGTATTGCAGGGAAAGTAAAAATAAAACCTACCTGACTATTAATAAAACCTCATCTTTATAGCATATTATTGTAAATCCTTGAAGACAGATCTTATATCTATATATAGCACTATTAAGATAATATTCTATCTTAATTATATTTTCCTTTTTTTTCTTTTTTTACATATTTATTTAAATGTATCTTTTATGCATTAGTCAAATTGTTCAATATCAAGATTTATTTCTAGATTTTAAATGGCAAAAAAAAAAGAAAAAAAAAGTACATTGTCATAAGTTCCTTTATAGTAATTTACACTCTGCATGAACCGTATTCAGCTTGTCATAACTATATGCATTAATAAAATCAGTTTTCTCATAATGACATCATATCGAGAACTTTTAAGCAAATTTATTCAATTTATTCTTCATGTTAGAATTCAAACTTAAATGAAATAATTTTAGGATTTCAACAATAAATTTACAATATTTGAAAAAAATTATATGTATACCTTCAACAAAATATTTACAAATGAGGTATTATTTCATACTTTATAATACAAAATAAATTTAATATTATTCAATGTTTAATTAAAAAAATCATATGTGAGCAAGCAGCACATGACTTTCACTGCAGACTCATATTCACATTCTCTTTATTTCTTTAATAATTCGTTGAGTTTAGTTGCACGAAATAATACTCACAGTTATTTAAAATTACACGGAATTTCACTTTTAGTTCAATTTTGGTTCTCATTCGGTAAATGCAGTTACCGAAGTTCAAACGTGGATGGAGTTCAAAGGTGGCGTTGCGAAAATATGAGAAAACCAAAATATCTCGATAACGGCTAGTCCTAGTGTAATGCGATTGGTCTTATTTTTTTTTCGTCGTTAAAGATTACGTATGAAACAAGCATTTAATTGATATATTTCAGCATACGTAGTTTTTATTTCAGATTTTGACGATTTTGAAAAGTTGACATTTATTAAATAGTTTTATGGATTTTTGTTTTTGTCTTAATGCAGTTTTGCGAGCGATTTTAAATTTTATGGTGCTTTAGTGCATGGGTGTGTTTTGATAAATTTGAGTATAGTTTTTGGTTCTGTAATATATTTCTTTCATTCATACATGATGGGCATGTTTTTGGTCAAAAACCTGATAATGAACCCATTGTCGTGACTTTTATTTATCTTTCCATCAATAGTTGTAGGTTTCTTTTTTATTTTTATATGTTTCAGGGAATTTTTCAATATTTCCTGCACACATACAAATATGAAGATCATCTAATTTCTGTAATAAGGACTGTAAATCAGTTTTATTACTGACTGTTTCCTTTTCTAGCAATATGCCTCTAAACAAAAGTGAACATATAACATTTTCTTCAAATGCTGTTTTTAATAACAATTTTCTTATCTGCTATATTGAATTTTTCTTCATGAGAAAACCAAAGAGCAAAACAAAGTGTCTAAGGAATGTTTATATTGGATTTTAACCAGTATTTCGAAGATAAGTCATTGCGCTTCATAAAAATTATGTAAGCTCAATTTTTTATTACCAAAAGAAGTTTCTATGTCGCAACTACTGGAATTTAAAAGTTTCATTTTATTTTCCTAGTTTCTGTTTGCCATATCTTAAAGTCGATAATGTTCGCTGGTGTGAAAGTGATGTACTTAGATACTTAGACAATTTATAAAAAAATGTTTAACAAGTATCAGATTGAAGCAAAATATTTCCTATCTAGGTGATTATATTTCTTCATCTTGAATAATATGTTCGTAGTATCTTTTAACAATGCAATGTGTGGTTCAAAATGCAGTTCATAGGCAACATAAGAGTCATCCAAAACTTTATCCTGTCTTGGTATTAAATTATCCCATTGTTTAAGTCTTTCAGGATCTATCAAAGCAACAAAAAGAGATGCTTTCGCTTTGTTTAATTTGTAGCCAGTAGTACATCCTGATACAAAACATTTGCTTTGCCGCTTACGACTTTTCGATCGCACATTAACAACATGATTTTCAATAATTACAACAAGATTGTTGAATAAAGTAACATGTTTTGAAACAAATAATAAATGCAACATATGAACTACAATAGCAAGGCAATAAACTGATAGAGTATAATATATAAGAAATTAACAGTAAGAGATAAAAACAATTTAGAAATTAAATAACGTACTAAAACGATTTATAAAAAATCAAATTAAGACCTAGCAAAATTAAAAAATAAAGCAGTCTAATCGATAACTTGAATTGACAACAACAGATGACGCTGCACTTTCTATCAAAGCTCTCTATCCTCACCTTATGTGTCCTGAATAATTAGAACAAGTTTTTAAACAATTATCCCTTACAAACGCGACATTGGGTATTATAGGCACTGTACTTTGACTGAATAAAGTTGTAATGAAAATATTTTCAAACTCCCATAGTCGTCACTGACGTAATGTTAAAAATGATGATAATCTCAGGGAATGACACTGGAAATTAAAGACGCTCCACCCCCACTTACTACCTCCAGTTCAAATGGCAATGCTCCATCCCCATAACGCCCCATAGATGTAGAACAGCTCTGTAATATTGTGTTGATACTAAAAATTCAATGATTAATAAAATATATTATTTTACGTTATCAACCACTATATTTAACATAAAAAATACTTTAAAATGAAGTTTATGGTAATGAAACTGATATATGTCAGACAGCAACTGTTTTATAATTGCTTTCTGACATATTTCACTATAATGAGATATTTCATAATTCTTAAACGTGAATTTTAGAGTTTGCTGTCATCAAAATTATCTGGTACCACTTCTTTGACTTACTGATACTTCATTTCCATAATGGTTAAAATGGTTTTAAAATTAGTTAAAACTAAATTTAACAAGTTATGGAAATACGTATAACCACATACTAATATACCTAATGTGGCTTTGGTAGAAGAAATGCGCTTAAAAACTGGTTCCAATAATTTAGGAGGGTAAAAATAGGGAGCAAGAAAGAGAGTGTAGCACTAACTGTTGTCACTCCACATTAATTTTATTGGATGTGAAAAACACAAAGTCCAACTGACAAAAACTTTCAGATTTCGCTTATTAACCAGACTTCATTTTAACATTAAAAGTATAAATTGAGATAAATAAAATCTTCAAAGGTGAGTAAATGTAAGTAATGTATTTGAATAAATGAAATGCGCTATAACATATTTTTTGTTATTAAAATATTTTTATTTTCAAATTTAGTTTTTGTCTCCTTTAAAGTAGATAATATTAACTGACAAAAACTTTCAGATTTCGCTTATTAACCAGACTTCATTTTAACATTAAAGGTATAAACAGAGGTAAATAAAATCTTCAAAGATGAGTAAATGTAAGTAATGCATTTGAATAAATGAAATGCATATAACATATTTTTTGTTATATGCATTTCATTTATATATATATATAATATCTTTTTAAATTAAAATAATTTAAATTAATTTAAATAAATTTGAAAATATTTTTATCTTCAAATTTAGTTTTTGTCTCCTTTAAAGTAGATAATATTTGTTAAACATTTATTTTTCTGTAAGGATGTATATATCTATATTGTACTTTGATTTTTTAATTAGACATTGTATAATATTAAGCTTGTTATGTAATTAATATAAGGTAAGAAATAATAACTTATCTGTAAATATTTTGTTCAATTTCTGTGTCTCATTTTTCTCAAGTGGTGCAAATTTATTGTTGACATTATGAAATTAATTCAATGAAGTTTGAATTCTAACATAAAAAATAAAATTTAAAAGTTCTCAATATGATATCAAATTAATTGATTCAAATTGATTTAATAAACGCATATAGTTATGATAGACTGAATATGGCTGATTCAGCGTGTAAATTGCTATAAAGTAACTTATAATAATGATGTATTTTCTTTTCATTTAAAAACTAGAAATAAATCTTGATATTGACCAATTGGACTGATGCATTTAAGACACATTTAAATAAATAAATAAACATTTTAACGAAAAGGCAATCAAGGTAAAACATTCTTATCTTAATAGTGCTATATATAGATATAAGGTACATATCTTCAAGGATTTACAGTAATATGCTAAAAAAATGAGCTGCCAGGTAAGTTTAATTATTTATTTAGTTATACTAAGATAAATTTGACTATATCTTTCCCCAAACACAACTCACAAAATGATTTATTTACAAAAAATTTATTCAAGTTTTATTTGAGCTATTTTTATTTAATTTTTTGTATAAAAGAAAGTTTATGTGCATTTCTGTCTACAAATGTATTATAACAAACTTATTGTAAATTTGCATTAGCTTAAGTTGTAAGATGAATTTGTATGATTCTATTTCTATTTTATATAATTATAAAAATAAAAGTTTGTTTACCAAATAATAATGAAATGTCTTAAAGAATAATACTAAAAATAAGAAGAAAAATTCAACGCATCACAGATCGATAAAATAGTCCGTTTTAGTGTAAGAAACGAATGTAAAAAAAAAATATATTTTGCATTGATATATCCGTGTTAATTATAATAGGAATTGCTTCTGCAAAATAATAATTATCCTGAAACCTTATTTTGAAGTAAAAATATTTTTTAAACAATTTATTTGAATTTTTTATTTAAAATGACGTATTTTTTGCATAGAAAAGTATATAGTTGTCTGCTATGAACGGGTGGGTTTTAACTGCAGCACCATTTGTTGCATTTCTTGAACAATTCATCCTATCAGGGCTGTACTGAAAAAAATTATTGAGAGTATGCGGTGCTGTCTCATTTAAAGAGTATTGAAATTGCTAGGTTCCAAGGGGCGGAGCCACTGATGTGTGTGTAAAAGGAGGGCGCTGATTCCCTTAAAAATTATTGAATCATTTAGGCCATATAATTGCTATTTTAAGCCCATAAATAACTGTTTTCACAATGTTAATAGCTTAATACTTTTATTAAGATTAATTTCATAAATTAATTATTATTAATATCTGTTAAAAATAATTTTTATGCTGTTTCTGAAGCGAAGGTAAGGAATTAATTTCTAAAGAAAAAATTCACTTGCTTTTATACAGTGAAATTTTCATTCTAATTATTTTTCCAATAAGTAAATATTTTATGAATATATTTGTAATCTGAAAAACCTAATGTTTTTTCAATATGAAATAAATGTGAATATTTTAAAACAAATTCAGATAATATAAATATAATTTTTAACATTTGAACAGCAACAACAAAAACAAAACATTCCATACTCTTATTCTGAATTTCTTCTGAACATAAAGACTTTTTTCATGGTAAGCGAAAATAGGTACACAAATTATGTTATGCAATATTTAGGAGTAAAAGAATTTGTAATTAAATCAGTTTTACATAATTTAAATATTCTATTCTGAAATTAAATTAATAGTGTTACTAATACAATATCGCAAGGAAACTAATCTTGTACAAAAAATTTCGAAGCCATTTAAAAGAAGGAAAAAGCTAAGAACCACCTTACTGGGGTCCAATCGTTGCCTACGTGATAATAATTCCCGTCCTTGTGTATTACGTAGGCAACGGTACAACAAAGTTATTTTCTTGTCATACCTCAGTTGAACCAGCAGCTGCGCATGGGCTGGATTTTGGGTTTACATTAGCCCAATGGAGGAGGTCTCTTCTTTACATGTATATATTCTTTGCGGCAAGTTTTTTTGTGTAGCTGGTGCAGGATATCAAGCCCCTTCAGGGGTTTTTTCCCCCGATATTTAGAAGAAAACTGTTGGTTTTTAAATTATAGCCAAAAGTTCTAAAATTATATCTAAAAAGTTGTTTTCTACAAACCAAGTAATTTTCAAAAATTACTGTTTGATTCTCTCATTTATGTGAACAAAAATAGTTTCAGCAATTTCCCTTCCCGGCCACATTTTCTCATGCGAGACCCTTTTCTGCACAAAAGTTTTTTAAAGTGGTAGATAAAAGTTTATACACCATTTTCCGTCGCAGATCATATCTAACACTACAACAAAATTGAAAAGTGTTTATGGCTTTGTTCATTCTGTCTGTCTGTCCGTTAGCACGATAACTGCCGTAAAAATGACTTTATCAAAATGAAATTTTAGTATGTTGTTCATTCTGTCAGTCTGTCTGTCTGTCAGCACGATAACTGCCGTAAAAATGACTTTATCAAAAGGAAATTTTAGTATGTTGTCCAGACGGTCTGTGGGACCTATGGGAATATAAATGGATAATATCACCCAATTAGTTTTGGATTGAACCCGGGTAGAAAAAATGAATCACATTGAACCCTATGGGACCTAATTTTTCAAAACATTTTTTAAGCGGATTTAAAATTCACAAATTGCTTCGAAAATTTTAGAAAATATTCAAATTATCCATGGAAAAATATAAAACAAACTTCAGCAAAATATATTCAGTAGTTTTTTTAAATAAACATTAAAATAATAATTATATCTTTTATATGAAGCGATCACGTCACCATTATATGAAGAGATCACGTGACCAAATTCAAAATAAAATATGGTATCCATCTTGTGTCAAAATCGTGATATTTAAAGTTCTTTTTAATTCATATTTAGTGTTGTATCCGTCCTAAAACCGCTTTATTTTATCTTAAATTCTGTGCATCTACATACTGAAACAAAGCAATCGCAATATATTTGAGTTTGAATGATCATCAAACTTTGATTATTTCTACAACGAAGCCCAATTTCCATTTATGCAGAATGTAAATACCAAAAAATGTAAAATGAGTTCTATAAGAATTGCTGCATTTCTTTAACGCAGAATTATTTAGCTCATGGAGTCTGCAATATAGCTGATATGAATGAAACATTCACTGATTTTACACAGAGAAGGACGATTTTTTCGATAAAGTTTTAAGTATAGAGTTTAATTGCTTGTATCTCCATGGTCTTAGGTATTTAAATAAAATAAATTATTATAGTATTGTGATGAATGAAATGAATAGAAAAAAGTTTCTAAATGAAATGCTGCTTTTATAGAGAGAGCCAGGCGTGTTATATTTCAACGACGTCATTTGAATAAATTTCATTTGTTTCGTTAAATTTCATTAGTTGTAAAATATAATAAATTATTGTTGTATTATGATAATTTAAAAAATATTACTGAGGAATGTATCGCATTTTAGAGATGCTTAAATCAGACAATTTATATTTCAATGCCGTCATTTGAATGAAGTTCATTTTTTTCAATGACGTTTTAAGCTTTCAAATATAATAAATTAATGTAGTAATGTGATAATTTTAAAAATATTACCGAAAAATGTATTTTAGAGATGTTTAAATAAAATTGCATTGAAGTTGGAAAGTGTTTCATAATCAATGCTTCATGCATGATTGATCTTTCTTGTTTGTTTTTTGCTTGAGATAAATAACATTAACTCCACCATAGTTTCACTTACTCATGTAGATATCATATGGGCTCAAAAGTAGAGTTAGAAGTAGAATTTTTATATTCATAATTTGTAAGTAGCTATGTTTTTTATCATCAGTATTTGTAGATACTTTTCCACATTTTCCCCAAAGCGTGGTGCAGTTCTGTGGCTAGTGTTCGGGGATTGCACTTCGACTTCGATTACCGACTCTGCCTAAACTTTTCCCGTGTTCACGCGGAATACGGGCACGTTAGATACGTGTCCGTAAGTTCTTCCCAGAGATTGGTGGTAGGAGAAAAAGGGTACGGTCCTTGTGGACACCGCCCCACTATGTTCCGGTCGGTCAAAAATTGGGTGCACTGTTCCGACCGTCTAAAGCTAAACAGATACCTTACATTTTCGAGTAGGTGGAACGATCTGGGTCGAAGAAGAAGAATATTGAACTGGGCCCCAAATTTCAAAGAACTTACTTTGCCCCTACGAGAAGAGTTTAAAATTGTACTTACCTTTTCTGTCCCACCTTTGTAAGAATGCAATTTGTTCTTTATATTAATAAAGATAATTTAAAGCAATTTAATGGTTTAGATACGCTGATTCTTTTACAAATTCATACTGCTACTTATATCATCTAAAAATACTTTATTTTGATTTATCTACCACAATATTTTAGATACGAAATAATTTTTAATAAAAAAAGTTGTAAATTAACTGAAATATGTCAGGAAGCATTTATTACATCAGAGGAACTATATTTTATAGTACCTTATAAAGTACATAAATATATCGAATCAGATCGAGCTAGAATTTTTTTAAGAAAAGGAAAAATAAATACTCCCTGACTTGATTTGAAGGACTATTTTGATTTTCAAAGAAGTAATTTTTAACATATGAACAATTACCCTTAAATGTTCAGGTATTTATTAAATTTATTACATTTTGTATTAAAAAAATAATAATAACAGGGTCATTGCCCATCAGGATATAAATTTCTGCCATAGTTTCACTTACTCTTAGATATTATATGGACTCAAAAGTAGAGTTAGAAGTAGAATTTTTATATTCGTATTTTGCAAGTAGTTATGTTTTTATCATCAGTATTTGTTGATACTTTTCCACATTTTCCCCAAAGCGTGGTGCAGTTCTGTGGCTAGTGTTCGGGGATTGCACTTCGACTTCGATTACCGACTCTGCCTAAACTTTTCCCGTGTTCACGCGGAATACGGGCACGTTAGATACGTGTCCGTAAGTTCTTCCCAGAGATTGGTGGTAGGAGAAAAAGGGTACGGTCCTTGTGGACGCCGCCCCACTATGTTCCGGTCAAAATTTGGGTGCACTGTTCCGACCGTCTAAACAGATACCTTACATTTTCGAGTAGGTCGAACGATCTGGGTCGAAGAAGAATAATATTGAACTGGGCCCCAAATTTCAAAGAACTTACTTTGCCCCGACGAGAAATGTTTAAAATTGTACTTGTCTTGTTCTGTCCCAATGATTTAGATACGCTGATTCTGTTACAAATTCCTATTGCTACTTATATCATCCAAAAATACTTTAATTTATATACCACAATATTTTAGATAAATATTTTTTAATAAAAAAGTTGTAAAATTTTCCGAAATAGCCACAAAGTACCAATTACATCAGATCTATATTTTGTAGTACCTTATAAAGTACATAAATATATCGAATCACATATATCCAATCAGACGACAGAGAGAGAAACACACAGCGACAGGAGACGACAGACTCGGACTTTTTTCGTTGATTCTTCTTGCACGTTGTTTGCACGCACTGCCTTTTGGGGACACTATGTCCCGACAGGTCCATGGCCGGTCTTGCAAAGATTCCTCGTTTTTTGATTATTTGAAAACCCTGAAGTGGTTCTTGCTAAGTACCTGGATGATAACTGTGAACCGAGTACGCATAGTGTTTTTCTTCCTAGCGACTGCGCTGAAATCATTCATAAGCTCAGAGATGTTAACTGCTGGAATAATGACTTTAATTTTGATACCAAGTCGAAATGGATTTCTTCCTTCCTTACTGATATTGCTGATTTCCTAGCTGACTGTGGACATGAGAACCAAGAGAAATTGCGGACTGATCCAGCAAAGATGAAAGAATTTCAAAGTAAGTGCAATTCTACTTACAAGTATTTTGAGAACCCGATTTTTCACTTTCCTGAATTTAATGATTTTGCTTTAATTTACGATAATGACACTGTTAAAAATTCAAAGCCAGAAAACTTAAGTTTCTGAAGCATATTAGCACCTGCTCCCCTCCCCCAAACGGAGGTTAGGCAGACTGATCCCTCAAAGTGAAACCCACCAGGTCAAGATGAGTTTCGATGCTGACTTTAATAAGCGTAAGGAGAATTACGAGGAGAACACTGATGCATCCAGCGTCGATAACCCTTGAACTCAGAGGAGACTAATCTTGGTATCCAGAACAAATCCAAACCGGATAATGGTCATGATATGATTAAGCAAATTCTCGTTGCTGGAGGAAACTTCATGTCCCCCCGCACTAAGCATATCTGCAAAAGCCCCGAGAAAAATATTGCTTCGACCCCCCTCCGTACTAGGAACTCCTTTGAAATTCTGGACCCTGAGTCTGAGGCTAACAGTGTCGAACCTGAGATCATCCCTGAGAAAACTCTCAAACCCCAGCCATTCTTCATTAATGCCTGTTCCGGGTGGCAAAAACTTGTCATAGAAATCAACACTATTATGGAAATCCCCATCATTGGAAATTATAGTCGTGACATGATTAGGCTTTCACCTAGTTATGTTGATGTCTACCGTAAACTTGGGTTAATAGAGTAACCCAACTCAGACACAGAGCCTAGAGAACTCCGCTCCCCCTTTTTCTGGCCATGATACCGCAAACTGAAGTGCAGACTAACATTTTAGACCTAAAGCATTTAAAGAACTTAAATCTACATCTCTCCTTTCGTTTCTACATCTCTCCTTTCGTTTCCAACGCAATCAAACTCTGTTTTAATTGTCAGCGCTACGGACACTCATCTGAATGCTGTAATTTCCCAAGCAGATGTCTGAAATGCGCGGGAATGCGTCACACTCGGAATTGTGTGCATCCAAGGGAATCTTCCGCGGTATACTGCAATTGTCCGGGTGATCACCCTGCAAATTACAGGCTCTATCCGGCAAATCCACAGAATAGACCCCATCGTGTCAGAAAAACTCAGGAACCTGTGCAAAAGTTCCCCCCCCCCCCCCCCAGATCCTCAAGGTCTCTAAATACCCGGATCCTACTACAGAAGAACTTCCCGCTGCACACGATATTGAAATTGTTACTGAATCTGCAACTAACCAGTATCCCAAACACTCCTACGCTAATTCTGCTAGCAGAAAAACATCCAGACTCCCCCCCCCCCCCCCGGAAGGAGATCAGCAATAGAAATCCTCATGGAATCAATGATTTATTTCATTAATATGTTCAACGAGATTAATACTCTGTTTAATGACATTAATATTGAAAATATTTTAAATTTCGTTAAACACCTGAAATTTAATTTGTCAAAGGTCCTGGGCCCCATGGAAATTATTTCCATGAACTTCACAGCAGTGCAGACGTTCTTCCTCTAGAAGAAACGCCTTGCACCGGCAGCCTATTTTTTGATTGGTTGAAATTATTTTTTCGTCTTTCCGCCTTTTCCGTTTCTCGTTGACCCCCCCCCCCCCTCCCCTCCCTCTCAAGGTTCTCATTGTACTGTTTGTATTATTTGCACTTGTACTACCTCAGATAATTTCAAGTTTCAACTACATAGTATCATCTTGAAGATACAGATGCTATATTTAGGCGCTCCATTAAGCCATCCCGAATATCGTCGTATATCCAATCAAGTAAATTTACTGAATTAGCTTCAAATGAGAGTTTTGCACTCTAAGAAACGTGTATGGAAGCGTTATCCTGTTGGAAAATAGTCTCCTGAAGTAATTAGTGAGGCCTCAGGTAGCAAATGTTCGCTTAACATATCAACATATTTGCCAGAGTTCATATTGTAGTTGATAAAGACTACAGGCGTGGTTCCGTTTGCTGCAAAGCGCCCCAAATCATTACTGTGCCACCACTGCATTAACCTTTGGGAAAACTTCTTTGGTTTTACGCAGATTATACCAAAAATAGTGAAAACCATCTAGCCCATCAAGATTGAACTTCTTTTTGTCCGAAAAATTATATCAATACATTTTGGAATGAGAGAAATCTATTTCTTGAAAACTCCTGTCTTCATTCCTTATGTTAATTTTTAAGATGCGGATGCGACATTAACTTTACCAAATATTCTGATGTTTATGCAAAACATTTTGAACTGTTCGTGTGGAACGATGTGTAAGTACGTTCATGGTAAGTCCAAATTTCCTCTAACGTATTTTTGCAGTTCCTTTTTTCTCGCAAGATCTTCTTAGAACCTTTCTTTTCTGTCAATGCGTTAGAATTTCTGGTCTTCCAGTTCGTTTTTTCATTCCATACATTCGACGTGCTTATACAAAATTATAAACTACAATTTTAGATCTTTTAATTTTTTTTCGAAATTTCATGCCCACCCAATCCATTCCTTAAAAGCAAGAATTTTCCATTTTCAAGGTTAGACAGATGAGTTCCTTTCGGCATCGTACAAAAATCGTAAAGAAATGAGGCAAGTGTAAATTTTGTTTAGAAACCCAGTCTTTATATTTGAAGTGGTCATTTTTTGCTTTCAAATATGCAAATTTTACTATAATTTTAGGTGAAGAAGCAGTTGTTCTTATGCTTTTTCCATAATCATACGGGTTAAAAATTTATAAAGTAAATTTATACATATTTATTTTTGGAAAATTTAACTAATTTACATGAAAAAGAACCTAATTTTTTCAGTATTTTTACTTCAGAAATTTGCATGCATTTCCGTCTAAAAGAGTTCTAGATTTGGCGAGTTTTCGCTTGTCATACTTTTTTGCGTAGTGTAGAAACTGCTGAATGTTTAAAATAACGTTATGTTTATGATGAGCAAACAATAAAAAGGAAAATTCCCTGAATAAAATTGTATACTATGGGGGCACGATATCAAATCTAGAATCACCTCGATTCAACGGGGTTCTCTGAGCATGGATTTGGCTGTTGCAGTCTCTTTCAGTCATTAAGGAACTTTTAACCGGCTACGTGATAGTAATTTATACTTAGGTCTCCGAAATCGTTCTCAAAATTGTGGCACATTGCCCGTTTTTGTGCTACTAGTCCGTATACGCTATTCTATGCGGACAAGCGCATAAGTGCAAAATGGGTCCACAGAATACCACATTCAGAAGGTTCGCTCCCATAGGAACCTATGGCAACATTGTTAACATAGGATTTCGCATAGACACTAACGTTCGAGGAGCCAACCATCGCAGCTATGACGTAGAATGAGCTCGACTGCTAGATTTGGCGACTATAGCTCAATTGGCGATTTTATGTTAATGTAGCCAAAAGAAAAAAAATTACGAAACTGTACTTTTATAATGTTTTTAAACTATAAACATAAGCATTTAAAAATCCTTTTTCTATAATATATTTAAATTTAAATAAATACACATAGATATATATTTAATTCATGTAATCATAAATTGAATAAAAAATTGACGCATTACATCACTGTAAATCATTATACACCAAAAATTACAAGCTAACATACCCAAAATACTGAAGTATTATATAATATTTTCAGCCTAAAAAGTATACTAGCGTGTTGTTAAATTGCTGAGTTCTTAATTTATTCTGGGATACTGATAATATAATTTTATTTTAAATGCACTTATATTCTTATAATAAATAACAAATTTACATAAATACATTATCAAAGGTATCGAATTTCAATATCAATATCAATTTTTATACATTTTATATACATGCGGAAAAGGTTTTTTAACTAATAATGCCACTGCTTCTTGATAATACTGCACCATTTTCTTATCATGAACACGCGCATAGAATGAAATATGGGATGCAAAGCACATAATCTTTTGATTTAAATAAAAATAAATTACACACCTTGTAAACGTAATCCCTCTTCTTTTAGTAATCCATAAAATATAAAATAATTGATTTTACAATACGAAATAGAAGAGAAATGTTTTACACGTATAAACATGCTATCAATGATAGAACAAAGTTATTCTAAGTATTTCGTTTAGTGCCAAATAGGGTTATGCAGAACGTCTTGGCGAAAACTGCCACAGACCATCGCCAAGCGTGCCAATCTGGATATTTTATTTAACTTTGGTTGGCGGTTGAGGGCGCTGGGGTAGCAGTGAAACATCTGTATATATTAATCTGTGCATAAAATCATCATCAAATATCTAGAAAACTGTGCCGAATATGGCACAGTCAATCAAAATGCGCAGAATATACAATACTCCAGTATACTGCTCTCTATATATAGATAAGAAATAATTTTCTAATTGAAACTTCCTTTGCAGAGGACCTGTTGCTTTTATGTGTATACTTGCAAAATGGCGCAGAAGATTATATATTTATATTTAATACCTTCGGCATTGAAAGAACTGTTTCCGGCTAGGCTGTTTTAGCGGTGATGCACTGACGGGTAATTTTGATCGTATTAAATGCTGCATTTTGTGCAAGTGTTTATTATTCCCATATACATTTGGAAGGGAAAGTAAATATAAAAAAACTTTACCTCCAGTCCGCTGAAGCTATAACGGTTTTAAAAGAATAGCATTTTTTCCTACCATTCACATCTACCAATATTTTTTTAAAAGTATTTCGTATATAAAAAATGATTTTATTTAATAATTAGTTACCGACAACGCCTATAAGATATCTAGAAAACTGTGCTGAATACAGCCGCAGTTAATCAAAATGCGAAGAATACACAGTCACAGACCATTCCATACACAATGTTGGCTAAGAATGGGAAAACATTAACGGTTGCTTCTGAAATGGTTTAGCATAAATAACATTTTGTAAAATAAAACTCAACGGTTGTAAAATCGAAAAAGAAAATAACTCAATCCAAAATCGGATTATACAGGATGTTCCAAAAAGATTGTAACTCGCTTTAATTCTTTACCTGTTGGCGATAAGCGAACAATGAAAATTGCAAAAATGTTGAAAGTAAGGTAGGAAATAAGACTACGTTAATGAAATAGTCCTCCATTTATTTCCAAAAAGTTACACTTTTAAATTTTTATAAGACCCTTTTAGACAAACTTGGTCAATCAGAAAATTTTTATTTTTAATGCAACAAGATCATTAAAAAAACCGCATATCTGTATCTTAAAAATCCTCTGAATTATGATAAATGGAAAAATCTAACTTATGCCACTTTTCAGTACTATGTGAAAGACTGTTTCATTAGTGTAAATAGGAATCATAAACAAATTGACGATGGAAGTTGTTTAGATCGAAAATACGTTAACATGTGTCAAAATTTTGAATCACAAATGCATCTAAATAAAGCATTACACAAACAGAGATCAATCACTGATTGCATCGTGAGCCTACGCGGAATTCGCAAAAATATCTCCTATGTATTATCATCCAGTTTTATATTTTTTGTGATATGTCACACATTTACATTTCTAATTTGATATAGAGTCCCCTTCGCAATTTTCAATTAAATATAACTCGCTCAATTTTAAAGATACAGATATGAGTTTTTTTTTAATGATCTTGTTGCAATTAAAAATAAAAATTTTCTGATTGACCCAGTTTGTCTAAGGGGGTTGTATAAAAGTTTAAGAAGTGTAACTTTTTGAAAATTAATGAGAGGAATATTTCATTAACGTAGTCTTATTTCCTTCCGTACTTTCAACATTTTTGCAATTTACATTGCCCACTTATCTCCAACAGGTAAAGAATGAAAGCGCGTTTCAAACTTTTTGGGAACAAACATCCTGTCTAAAATGATATTTGAGCTAGAGAGTATAACGTGACTAAAAATATCGTAAACTGAAGATATATTATTTTTTAAACATTTCTTAAATAAGAACCATATGTCTAATGCCAGTATTTCAAAGAGCATTTTTTAGTCGTATAGAATCGTTTGAAACGCCTTTTATAGTTAGAAACAGGCTTTTCCACTATTTCTCAATCAATGTTGAAAAACTTTCTGGTCAGACAGTATAATCTTATATATCCCCAATAAAAGAGCAAGAACTTTAACGGAGACTGATTTCGTTTATTGCCAAATAGGGTTATACAGTGACCGCCGCTTATAAGAAACACGTTCGTTTCGCTCGTTTTGTTTCTTATAAGCAGTTGTTTCTTAAATCCGGAAATTTTTTAAATATCGTTCTTCCATTGTAAATACTAACTATTGAACACAATTTTACAGAATTTAAAAGATAAATGTATATAAGTAAAATATTAGTACGTACATAATACATTTGTAAATATAGTTTTGCATTCAAAAATATTTCTTATTTTACGAATTAAGCCTTACAACTTAAAATATAATCTATATGCATATAGTATGTAGTTAAATAAGAATAAAAGTAAAACTCATAGGTCGTTCATTTATGTATAAGAGCATAGTACATTTTCATACATACTGAGAAAGAGCAAAAAATTTATCCAGTGTTGTTTGTGATAACGAGTCTGTGATTAGTTTACGTACATCCATTTCTAAATCATAAAATAGTCCATAAACTTTTTCTGATGCCCCTCTGTGTTCAAGAGTTTTTCGAATTATAGTTAGGGCTTCTCGCGACTGTTTGGCTGTAGGATAATTGTCTTCTTGTGGAACGTCGTCTTCATTTTCTTCTTCATTGCAAATATTCTGAATTTCCGCCACTATGTCATTATCACTTTTTTCTTCAGATGTTTGCAAATTTTCGTCGATGTGAATCCGAAGGTGCTTCTAATCGAAAGGTGCTTCTAATTCTTCTTCATCTTCTGCTGGTATGTCAACATTATTTTTTAAAAATCCTGCTTTACGGAAGCAATTAAAAATGCATATGTCAGAAACATTTTTCCATACGCCTGCGATCATATGGATAGCATCAAGCAAGGTTATTTTCTTGCTTATTTCGGAAGCCGATCCTTTCTCTTCATCAATTGAATTTACTACTTTCTGTCGCAAATTTGACCGATACAGAGTTTTAAATGCTTTAATAATTCCTTGGTCAAGAGGCTGTATGATGGAAGTTGTATTGGGTGGCAAAAAACAAAGTTCAATGTTTGTCAGCTGTACTACAGGATGAGCCGAACAGTTGTCAAGGACTAAAAGATTTTTTTCTTTTCCCATCAGTTCCTTGTCCCACTTTAACAAAATGTTTTCAAAAATTTTACTTGTCATCCAGGCATTCTTTGAATTTTCGTAGATCACTGGCAATTTTTTTATTCCACTTAAACAGCTCGGACGTTTGCTTTTGCCAATAACTAAAGGGCTTTTTTTTTACAGTTCCCGTCATATTTGTTGTTAACAGAACTGTAACTCGATCTTTTTGTTTTTTTCCAACGGAGGATAGATCATTTTTGAATATCATTGTCTACTCGGGCATCGCTCTAAAATGGAACCCAGTCTCGTCAGTGTTAAAAATTTGATGAGGAGCGTATTTTTTTAATAGAGGTGGTAAACTTTACGTAATCCATGAAGATGCCGACTCGAAGTCCGCGTCCTGCTTCTCTCCATATTTTTTTTGTACACAATATTATTTCGTTCTTTTCACCGGCTTAACCAATCATCAGTCGCAAGGAACTATTTTTCTCCTAATTTTTCCGCAAAATTTTCTGCTTTTTTCCGTAAAATTTCCCGACTGATAGGAGCGTTCTGGCGTTAGAAAACCATTGTAAGAGTGTTTCTTCTATAGCAGCTGCCTTTCCCTCTCGTTTCCGTTTTCTTTGAAGATTAAAATTTGGCGTCAAAATTTCATTTCTGCCTTTCAGGATTTTACATAATGTTGAGTGCGGAATTTCTAATGAAGAAGAAGCTTCTCTTTGACTACACGGAGGTAGAGAATCATGCTTTTCAAGCAAAGTAAGGGTTTTTCTCTTTTGCGACATGCTTCCATTAGCAAAGCATAAAATGACTAACTAAATAACTAAAGCTGTACGAATCTTATTTTAGTGCATAAGCAAAGATGCTTTCCCTTATCAGTACGTTTCCTTAACTACCAGAAGATTAAAACTCGTTTCTTACTGGTTTGGGGTTGTTCCCCCCAAGCCTTTCTATGGAGAAATTCTCTGTCATCCTTTGTTACATAGCAAACTCCCACCCGCTCCCGTACGCCCAGTGACACGTGATAACAACTCGTCCTTCAGTTAACCTTAAACAAATTGATTTTTTTTTTTACACCCGTGTCGCAAGGAAATCAACAAATTTTCTGTAGAAAACTGTTTCTTATAAGCGGAATCGTGTTTCTTATAAGCGACGCAATTTTAATGTTAAAACGAAGTTTGTATTTGTTTCTGTCGTTTTGGGTCTTATAAACGGCTGTTTCTTATAACCACTGAACCTTATAACCGGCGGTCACTGTATTAACAGAACGTCTTGGCGAAAACCGCCACAGACCATCGCCAAGCGTGCCAATCCACCGCCTCCTTTAAATTTTGGCACGTAGCTCGTTTTTATGCTACTTGTCCGTATACACTGTTTCATGTTGGTATCTACAATGATTCTGGACATCATTTATTAAATAGCTGAAAAGGATTACTTTCTGAACAACATTTTAGTGATTTGGTGGGGATTCGAATCTAAGCTAATCTTACAAAATAAATTGGAAAAATATGAACTAATTAACACATGGCTGATCTACCACAGTATTAAATAAGGTAATTTCTTTATGAACTAAATATGAATGATATATGTCTTGTGTGATATGTTAAAAATCATTTACTTCAGATTGAGCTACTTTTGCAGGGAAAAACTAAACAAAAAAACTAAACAAAATAGGTCCAATTTCATTATCATTGTATAAGCAGCTTGTTATATACTCAGAAGATCGGCTCTTACTTGCATTTCTTGCCTATATGAACAATTCTATACCGACCAGAGCATAAGTGCGAAATGGGTGCAAGGACTGGGACGCAATTTTTGGAGCGCCTAGCAAACCCTAGGGTATGCTTTAATCTCCGAGCTTAAAAATAGGTTGGGAAATAATAGTAAAGGACTTAACGTGATTGGGATCGTAGCGGTGCACGTTAGACAGAATTACGACAAGTCCCAGTTAAGTCTACGTGACACTTAATTTGGAAGATGGAGAATAAAATATCTCCGAGAAATAAAGGAAAAATTTGGAAAACGGGCGAGTTCCGTGGAACTCTGCCTTGACACGATGATGGACTTTTCTAATGAGGCAAAGAGGCGAAGCTACGGGGAGGAGAGAGCAGACTTGGCTAATCCAAAACGCGGGCGGAAAGTTCATGAACATGAGTACACGGGTCCTAAACATAACGTAGCATGCCCTAAAAATAACGACAGCAATGTCTCTTGATATCCCCCGTCGACCCAGACTGCCAGTTTAGAAGCACCCTCTAGTGTTGTTAAGCATCCCCTCACCGATCCTGATGAGGATGGATTTGTAAAAGTGCCCAGAAGGCACTCTGCCAAAATTGTAAAATCTGTCCCCCCCCCCATTCCCACGGTCCAGCCTATTCCTGACCCTGAAGTTCCTGCAACTGTTGTAGTTGAAGCCACGAAAAAAGAACGCCGACCCTCCCCCCCCCCCTTCTTTATCGTAACCGGTACCAACTGGTACGATTATCTTAATCAAATTAGGTTAATTGCCCCCTCTATTACGAGTAGCCTGAGAGGGAACCTATTCAAACTAGATGTTAAAACAAGCGAGGAGTTCATAGTAGTCCAATGCAAATTGATTGCTGACAAAATATCGTTCAGAACTTTTCTTCTTAACGAAGACAAACCACTTAAGGTGGTATTTAGGGGGCTTCCCGTGCCCACCAGCCCGGATCTTATTAAGGAGAAATTAGAATGTAACGGTTTCAAAATTAAAAGCATAACGCAACTTTTCAAAGGACAGAAGACCAATAGGGTGCTCATGCCCCTATTCTATCTTCAATTAGATAAAATCCCGGATAATCAGAAAATCTATCAGATAGTCAAGATGCTAGGTGTAGATGTGAAACTTAAACGTTATCGTGGGCGCAACCACTCAACGTTTTTCATGTCAGAAATGGCATCATGCAGCAATTAGCTGCCATTTGCCGCCAAAATGCGTTAAATGCGATGGAGAGCACAAATCGTATGAATGCCCTAAAAAGCGGGAAACAAAATGCACTTGTTCTAATTGCGGCGGAGAACATCCCGTGAGTTATCGCGGTTGTTCGAAATTTCTGAAATCTAGGATCTCTCCCAGAACCTTCAACAGCAAAACGGACACCAATGCTAAATCCAACGCTGCTGCTTTTCAGCTAAATTATGTTGACTTTCCAAAATTACCGGATAAATATCCCAAAAACAAGATCGTAAATTTCAATCCCAATAAGCATTTCGTAGAAGATGGAAAACTCCTCAAAGACGACTGGTTGGAGTTCATCGACATGATAGTCCGTTTCGAAAGAAACGGATATCAGAGAGATTTACTCCAGCGAGCCCTTAAATCTGCCCTCGCTCAATTAAGGGAATCTAAAACCGCGATCAATAGAATCTCGATTTTTTATGATCATATTTGCGAGTTAGCAAAAACCCCGTCAAATTAATATGGGTTCATGGAAGCTGCAATGGAAATGCAATTCTACGCCGTTTTTAAGTACATAAAGGGCTTCTTTTAGTGCAACACATTCATGATATGGTTGTGATTCGAACTTAAGCTATTCATTCAAATTAATTTGTAAATATAATTATTTTAAATATACTTCATCTACAACAATAGTAAAGAAAACCATTTAAAATAAGTATGCATCTATTTATACAGTTTGTTAATTATCTCCATAAGCATCTTTATTCAAAGGTTTTCATATTTGTAACTCTTGTAGTTACCAATACAAAAATAGCTTAGTTGAAATTACAGTAACATCATCAGCATTTAAGCAGACTGTAAGAAAGTGCTGAATGTTTATAATGACTCAATGTTTATGATGAGCAGATTAAAAAGAGAAAAATTCCCTGAATAAGATTGTTTGCAATTGGGGCACGATATTAAACCTAGAATCATCTCGATTCGACGGAGTTCTGTGAGCATGGATTTGGCTGTTGCAGTTTCGTTCTGTATTTAAGGAACTATTAACCGGCTACGTGATAGTAATTTATGCTTCCTTCTGCACAATGATTCTCAAAATTATGGAACGTAGCTCGTTTTTATGCTACTAGTTCATATACACTGTTCCATACGGACAAGCGCATATGCGCGAAACTGTTTCATTTTGGTATCTACAATGCAAAAGCGATTCTGGACATCATTTTTTAAATAGTTGAAAAGGACTACTTTCTGAAAAACATTTCAGTGATTTGTTGGGGATTCGAATCTAAGTTAATCTAGCAAAATAAATTGGAAAAATATTAACTAATTAGCACATGCCTCATCTACCACAATAATAAATAAGTTAATATTTTTATGATATAAGCGTGCATAATGTTCGCCGTGAAATATGTCTGAAAGCATTTTTATCCAAATGAACTACACTTGTAGTTCTTAACTAAACAAATAAGGTCAAATGTTAGTATCGTTTGAGCAGCTTGTTATATTCCCAGAAATGTGCCTCTTAATTTGCATTTGTTGCCGATATGAGCTATTCTATAGCGACGAGCGCGTAAGTGCGAAATGGGTTCATGGATACTGCAATGGAATCGCGATTCTACACACTCGTTTTTAAATATATAATGGATTTCTTTTAGAACACTTTCATGATTTGGTGGTGATTCCAATTTAAACTAATCTTACAAAATAAAGTAGAAAGGCATAACCTAATTAGCACATGCATTAACTATCACAATAATAAATAAGTTAATTTTTTTATGATATAAGCGTGCATGATATTCGCCGAGAAATATGTCTGAAAGCATTTTTATCCAAATGAACTACACTTGTAGTTCTTAACTAAACAAATAAGGTCAAATGTTAGTATCGTTTGAGCAGCTTGTTATATTCCCAGAAATGTGCCTCTTAATTTGCATTTGTTGCCGATATGAGCTATTCTATAGCGACGAGCGCGTAAGTGCGAAATGGGTTCATGGATACTGCAATGGAATCGCGATTCTACACACTCGTTTTTAAATATATAATGGGTTTCTTTTAGAACACTTTCATGATTTGGTGGTGATTCCAATTTAAATTTATCTTACAAAATAAAGTAGAAAGGCATAACCTAATTAGCACATGCATTAACTATCACAATAATAAATAAGTTAATTTTTTATGAAATAAGTATGGTGATGCAAGACGTGAAATATGTGTGAATGCATTTTTGTCAGAATGAACTACCCTCGTAGATCTTAGCTGAACAAAATAGGTCCAATTTGATTATCATGATATGGGAAACTTGTTTATCTAGAACTAGAAGTGTGGCTCTAACTATGATATTTTGCAGATATGAGTTATTCTATACTGACGGGCGCATAAGTGAGAATTGGGATCATGCAATGGAGTTCCGATTGCACAAAAAATATCTGCCCTGGAAACGCGATTCTACAACTTCGTTTTTAAATGCATAAAGGACTTCTTTTAGAACAACTCTTTCATAATTTGATGGTGATTTGAAATTAAGCTATTCTTACAAATTAATCTGTAAATATAATTATATTAAATATGCCTCATCTACCACAATAATAAAGAAAACAATAAAATAGGTATGCATCTATTTCTTTCTACACGTTATGAAATATCTCCGAAAGCATCTTTATTCTAAGGCACTATGCTTGTAGTTCCCTGTAAGAAAACAGTTCAAATTAATGCAAATTACATCATCAGCATTTAAGCAGACTGTTTGAAATTGCCGAATGTTTATGATGACTTTATGCTTATGATGAGCAAATAAAAAAAAAGAAAAATTCCATGAAAAAACTTGTATGCATTGGGGGCACGATATCAAATCTGGAATCACCTCGATTCGGCGTGGTTCTGTGAGTATGGATTTCGCTGTTGCAGTCTCGTTCATTTAAGGAACTTTTAACCGGCTACTTGATAGTAATTTAAACTTCGGTCTCCACAATGTTTCTCAAAACTGTGGCACATAACTCGATTTTAAGCTATTAGTCTGTATACGCTATTCTATGCGGACGAGCGCATATGCGCGAAAGTGGTTCATGGATGTTGGTATCTGCAATTCAAAAGCGATTCCAGACTTCATTTTTTAAGTAGTTGAAAAATGATTGCTTTCAAAACAACATTTTTGTGAATTGTTGGCGATTCCAAATTAACCTAATCTTACAAATTAAATTGGAAAAAATATGAACTAAATAACACATGCCTCATCTACCACAATAATAAATAAGTTGATTTTTTTATGAAAAAAGTGTGCATGATGTGCGTTGTGAAATATGTCTGAAAGCATTTTTATCCAAATGAACTACACCTGTAGTTCTTAACTAAACAAATAAGATCCAATTTCAGTATCGTTTGAGCAGCTTGTTGTATACCCAGAAATGTGCCTCTCCATAACGCTTATCAAGCCACTGTTTGGCTTCATTTTCCCATCAAAAAACAATGTTTAATCAACACACGAAATTCTTTTTTTTCCATTGTTTTGAAAATTACAAAACTGGGGTCACTAAAACCACTGTAACCTATAAACTAATTGTCAGAATGTCATGAAATTTTGGCACGCGTCGTTTGAAGGTTGGTACTATCCAGAAATCATATGGGTCTGTCAACAGTGTTGCCATATATGTGTCAGACCGGAGACTTATTGAGAAGTGTTATGTATCAGTAAAATGTAAATATCGGGCTGCTAAGAAATTCATTTAAAATTTAAAAAACAAGGTTAACCTCTCCGGTTCTGAAGTACCTGTGTGCCAGATTTCATAGCAACACATCTACACATCTTTTACTATGCAAGATATAATTTCCCTTGCCAAAACATATTTCCATCATTAGAAAAATTGTCTATAAACTCCCCTTTAAGTAATCCCCTCCTCCCCCTCGAGAAGATCTTAAAATCGCACCTCGGCTATGGTTCCTAAATCTGGATAGGAGCCAAGGCATAAACATACTGCTTGACATGCACTAACACATGTCTAGTTACTGTTGTTCGAACCAGAACGTGCGACCTACCAGAAACCTGTCACGTGAGGTCGCTCCTGTATGACGCATCACAATGTGTTGTTATTCCTTGCTTGGTTGTTATGGAGTCGATATCAACAGAAAGCTAAAACGGCCAAGTTCACATTCACACATACAGCGTGTTCCTAAAATAAGGATCTATCTGCTAAAGGATATAACAATATCCATGGACAGGTTTCTTACCTTACAAGCGCTCATCGCCAGCGCAGCAAACAGATTTTTCGCGTCCTATGTTTCAATTGTGCGCTATCCTAACCACTATCACCTTATTCTACAAGTTATTTGTGTATGCTGTGCAGGCTTCCCAGGCCCCTGAACAATACACCTTTCTGCCGTTCTTCCCCAAAATAAATGGGGGCTGATAGCCAAGAAGGAAACGTTGATACCTGCAATTGCAACAAAAAAAAAAAACGTGATATGTGTCACACTTTTTAAAACCTCTATGGGAAATTTATGCAGCAAATATTTTACTTACCAACCCCATTTTTGAGTTCAGGAACAAAAGGCACCTACGTTGGGTTCAAATCTTCCTCAGATACCTGGAATAAAACATGACTATTTAGAATGTTAAAGTAACATTTACACTTACAAGAGATACAGATGCTCTATCCCTTACTAAGATAAACGTCATGGTGTTAGAAATAAGAGGATAAAACTCCTATGGATGTAATCTTGAAAATGCCATACTGCTTTGAGAAATATGTCTAGGTGTCACAAGTGTTAGTAAAGTAGTCCCTATTATTAGTTGATACAACAGAAAAGCAAAGTATTTGATATATGTATTTTTGACTATTTTTTATTTAAAGATTCCCTAATTAAGAGTATAATTGACCAGTATGTTTTCATAGTTGTACTTTAGAGTATGGAATGTATGGAGATAAAAATAAATTGAAAAGCAAAATAATTTTGAATACGAAGGAATCTTCTTTATTGTTCAAGTTCTACTTTGCATTGCTCTAATAATTTATTTTTCCAAAATGGATAGTTTAAATAAATATTTCAAGCCTTTCGCCATAGAAATATATACAATGCAAGATTACTTATCTTACCCCAGCGCCAACAACGATTGTGTCAAATGATATTGGCGCTTTCTTAATAATATGGAGTTTTAACTCCTTAATTTTTCCTCCAAAATAAACATAGTATAGTTCAGACGATAAGAAAACATCATCTGATGGGGGGGTAGCACATAAATTTCCCTACACAATAAAATGACTTGACTTTTACCACTCGAAAAATTGTCTACAAGATCCACACTACAGTGCTTTGGGCATTGAATTAAAATTAAGACAATTGAAATAGGGTGTTTTTTAGCAAATTATTAGTCCAACAGAATTTATACTCAAATGCAAAATCCTTAGTTAGTATAACTAAGGTCTGTTACTTTGTATGTTATTTTGAAACCCATAGACCTGTTATTTTGCTTCAAAATTTTTTTATTAGGATTGTCTTATGTAAACCTCGTCAGATGTCATTCTTTCCCCTTTTCCTCGATTCTATGATTATGCCATTTAGGCATTTTTATGTTTACAAAGCTCTTAACATTATTACAAAGCTCTTAATATATATGTTTACAAAGCTCTAAATATTGTTACAAAGCTCTTAATATTATTACAAAGCTCTTAATATATATGTTTACAAAGCTCTTAATATTATTACAAAGCTCTTAATATATATGTTTACATAGCTCTTAATATTATTACAAAGCTCTTAATACATATATTTACAAAGCTCTTAGTATTATTGCAAAGCACTTAATATTATTACAAAGCTCTTAATATATATGTTTACAAAGCTCTTAATATATATATTTACAAAGCTCTTATGTTATAAGCTCTTAATATGAAAAATAAGAATACGAGGGGTAGTCAATCTAACTTCGAGCTAAGTTGGGGTATTATCATATCTTCACGAGCCAATTTTACTAAGTATCAGAAATTTTATCTCTTTATAGTTCCTAGATTTTACAATCTTCTACCTTAATCTTTTAAAAGCATTGTTACCTATCGTTCCTTTTCCAGGTACTAATGGGTATTGGGTAGGTACCAAAGACTGATTATTAACTTATAATTCAGTTGAAGTTGGGAATTATTTCCATATTGATAGCTAATTATTAAGCTGCTTTTATTGTCAGCTTTTCCTTTTTTATTGTCCATATTTACCTTTTTAGATGTTATGTTGTAATGATTTATTGTAATTGCTTTATCTGTAACAGTTTTTGTGTCATTTAATGCTGCTATAATTGCCGGGTTTACCCATTTCCTTCTATAAAGTTATCTTTTAAGAGTGTGTATTCATGGATCCTGTCATCTTCTTACTTTGAATATTAAATATTATTAAAAATAACTTAGTTATACTAAAATTTTAAATTCACAGCTAGAGACTGTTCAATCGGGACTGGTCAACTTGCCATATCTAGACCTAATATGTTCAGTCGTAAACATGATCTTAAAGTTTCCGGAGTTTTTAAGGATTTTCCTTGGAATCCTGCATAGTTTAACGAAATCAGTGAAAGCGTGTAGGGAGATATGAGGACGAGATCTCCATAGGCTATGAAAGCATGAAAGAAATGTAAAAAAAAATCTGATGTGGGCAGCACATGACTTTCCTTATATAATGCAATGAATTTACTACTTTTACAGTAAAAAAAAAATCGATTATTCTTATAGTAAATATTTATATTCTTTCCAAGATATTGAATTTTCTTCAATTAGTCGTCATTTTCATTGATTTAGCGTCATTTTTATCCATTTGGCGAGATTTTCGTTAATTTGGCAACATTTAAAAATGTCGCCAAGTTGGCGACATTCCGCTAAATTCGTCGCCAAAATCTCGCCGAGCGTTATGGACGGAGAAATAAGTTATCCTTACAACAGATAAATGACTATTGGCGTTCAAATACAAAAGTATTACTCAAAGTATCATTTCTCTTGAATAGAACGAGCTAGATCCACGAGAATGATGTCACCCAATTTATCGCATGATATTTTATATGAAAAGTGAACATGTTTCTCAATAGTTAATATTTGTTTTTAATTTATGGGATTTTTTGATAAATTTATTTGAAAAATGTGCAATATCTCGAGAACGGTTCATGCTAGCGTTCTAAAGTTTATGTCAATCACTTTCTAAGTAAAAATTACATAAGAAATGTGTATTTGAGTAACTTTATTAAAGGTTTTGATTTTTTGATGATTTTTTTCAAAATTTCACTCGAAAATTTAGGAGGGTTCTGAACATTCGATTGTGTTTTAAAACAATATGCTTCCAGTATTCACGGATTGTGATTTTTGTAGCAAATTTCATTCGAATCGCTGCATTCGTTCGTGAGATATCGTCTCCAAAGACATCACCTAAAAAATGTTGGATTCGTGATCAGGGATGCTTGAAACGTGCTCTCCCGTCGAAAACTTAAATCCGCCACAATACTTTCCTTATACATTATGTATATAAGGAAAGTAACAACAGGTTGGGTACCAATCTGTAATTATATCCCTTCCCAAGAAGTAATGTTTATTAACAGTTAATGATGCAAGTATCGTTAACTAATTATCTTACTATGAGAAAATTATCTAATTTTAGTATCATTATCTAATTATCATTATCTATTACTATCTATCATTATCTCACTATATATATATTCGATTCCTTGAATCAGGATTATATATTTCATCCACTAAAGACCTTTTATATGAACTATACACAATATCTTCGTTTTCAATTCTGCAGATGATAAAACTTAAGAATTATTACTTTCCTTATATACATAGTATAATGTATAAGGAAAATATTGTGACGGGGTCGAAAATTTGAGTTTTCGACGTGAGAGCACGTTTCAAGCATCCCTGATCACGAATCGAACATTTTTAAGGTCATGTCTGTGTGTGTCAGTGAGTCTGTAGAGACGGAAACTCACGAACGAATGGAGCGATTCGAATGAAATTTGGTACAAAAATTTCAATCCGTGAATACTGGAAGAATATTGTTTTTAAACATAATCGAGTGTTCAGTCCCCCCCACCCCCATCCTAAATTTTCGAGTGAAATTTTGAGAAAATCATCAAAAAATCCAAACCTTTAATAAAGTTACGCAAATAGATATTTCTTATGTAATTTTTACATAAGAAACGATTAACAAACTTTAGAAAGCTAGTATCAACCGTTATTGAGATATTGCACATTTTCCAAATAAATTTATCAAAAAATCCCATAAATTAAAAAAAAATAGGAACCGTTGAGAAAGATGTTCACTTTTCATATGTAATATCTTACGATGAATTTGGTGACATCATTCTCGTGGATCTAGCTCGTTCCATTTATGAGAAAAAATATTTTGAGTAATACTTTTGTATTTGAACGCCAATAGCCATTTATCTGCTATAAGAATAACTTACTTCTCCGTTCATAACTCTTGACGAGATTTTGGCGACGAATTTGGCGGAATGTCGCCAACTTGGCGACTCTTAAATGTTGCCAAATTAACGAAAATCTCTCCAAATTGATAGAAATGATGTTAAATCAATGAAAATGACGACTAATTGACGAAAATTCAATATGTTGGGAAGTATATAAGTATCAACTATAAGAATAACCTACTTTTTTTTCTGTAAAAGTAGTAAATTCATTGCATTATATAAGGAAAGTCCTGTGCTGCCCACATCAGATTTTTATATATGTGGTGGTGGTGATGTGTGGTGGAAGCTATTAGCGAGAGACATTTCATCAAGGTGATAGTGCAGTGGTTTTCAACCTTTTTTGTTCTTACATGACCCAAAATCAACTCCTGGACTTAACTACGCTATCCATGAATCTATTAAGCAGTAAAATATCAATAAATGTACAACAGTAACAAGGGACAAAAAATGTCTTAATAATATATGTAATCTTTTCTATCAAATCAAAGCGCATTATTAGATTTTTTTTTTCAACTTTCAGCATATTCCTCAATATGTTATTTCATAACAAATAAGGAAATTGTCAGGATTGTCCAAGATAAAAAAGAGCGTTTAGCAAACATAACCTGTGTTTAATTGCAGTAAATAATATTTAATAATTGCAGACTTGCAGTTTAAAAAAATTTCCGTATTCTACCCAATACTTTCACTTACACAATACCATGTATTTTAGGGAATGTAAAAGTTATCTGGCCGATTTCAGTCCGCCCATGTTTTTCAGTCTTTGTCCAATTCGGACAGAAAGTATTCTTATCCTAAAGTGTTTAAAATATCTAATATATAATGAAATTCTTGTTTTCAGTGTTCTCCAACCAATTAGAATGACGCAAACCCTGGAGATTATGTATACTGCTTTTCCAGCCCAAGGACTCCAAAAATCTGAATTCCTTGATCCTTGATGTACAAACAAAGATTAGTAAAGTTGCATATGAAACTCCTCTTAACTCTCTTACAACAATGGGATTACGTATATAGAATTGAAGATGAATATTTGACTCAAATTTAACGATCTTACAATAGGATTATATATATATATATATATATATATATATATATATATATATATATATATATATATATATATATATATATATATATTATATAAGTAATAAAGATGATATAATTTAGAATTTGTAGAGAAACAGTGATGCATCCATTACACAAACAGTTGAATGTAATTGCTATCCAGAAGAAACTCAAAAGAAAGCTAGTCATGTACAAGAAAAATTTGGAAACCACTCATAAAATAAAACGACAATCAAAACAAAAATCAGTTTGATAATCAAGGTAAGAAGCTGATGTAGTAGTAAAATCTTCACGGGTATCTACCATATTCCAGCCTCATAGTAACACATTTCAATTAATGGCCTGTTACTATGTGCAAAAGACCATTTTCATACCCCTATGTGACACAAATCGAAACAGATTGAGAAAATTAAAAAACTAAAAAGAAATAAAAAGTAATTAGAAAAATAATAATTAACTTACACGTGTGGAAGTTGTTAAGCCTAAGCCAGCGCTACATGTGAGGAGTAGGGTAGAATTGCAGTAAAAATGCTGCCAATTCATGCGTGTAAAGTCGATGTTGCCATTCTCAAATTATAATAACATACTAAAGAATAAAGATTATACTTGCCAAATATACTGTATACAAAATAGAGCAAGTGCTTAACATTGCATATATATAAAATATGACGATTTTAACCTTACGAAATAATATAGAGATAATGAATAATAAATAATCTAATAGACAATCGAATCTTAATCAAATAAAGTTCCCTAGTAAATCTATAGTTTTTGTGTTCAGAGTTGTGGCAAATGATGGTTTTTAAACATTGTTTTCTATCGATGAAATGAACGAATAATATCATGCACTCTTATATAAATTTCAGTTATGAATCTCTCTGCTATTGAATGTATATATCGTATATCAATATACCCAAATATTTAAAAACTATGCCAGAGCCAGGGTTCAACCCAGAACTACCTAAAGAGGAATCTAATCCAGAACCTTTAGAACGCACGCACGCACGTACAGAGAGAAATTACGGGAATAAAGACATTCGTTTTCAGTTAACTGTTAATTTCATAAATTTCATGTTAATTTAATACATACGTATCCCAGGACACACTATGGAATATACCAGCAAGGAATAAGTAGTTTCGTTGTGACTTCATGTGTGACAAGGTAACTCTGGCTAGGAATATAACTACAAAGCTCAAATGTATGGTCAAAATTTGAGAATCTGCATTTTGACTGTGTACACTACTTTCCCATTTTCTGTATTATGTATTATACATGAAGTAATATATACGAGTCACTTGAAACACTGTGGAATATACTAGCAAGGTATATATAGTTTTGCTGTGTCCTCATGTCTGGCATGGCAACTCTACTACTGACTATGAATATATATATAAAACTCAAATGTATGGTAAAATTTTCAGAATCTGCATTTTGACTGTATACATTACCTTCCCATTTTCTGTATTATGTATTATATATGAAGTAATATATGGGAATCTCATGACACTTTGTGGAATATACCAGTAAGAGATAAGTTGTTTTGCTGTGACCTCATGTCTGGCATGGCAACTCTACTACTGACTAGGAATATGTCTATAAAGCTCAAATGTATAGTAAAATTTTGAGAATCTGTATTTTGACTGCGTACACTACTTTCCCATTTTCTGTATTATGTATTTACATAAAGTAATATGTATCCCAGGACATACTATGGAATATACCAGCAAGGAATAAGTAGTTTCATGACACACTGTGGAATATACCAACAAAGGGGCATAACAACTTTACTACTGACTAAAAATATATCTGCAAAGTTCAAATGTATGACCATGTTTTCAGCCATATACAGGATGATCGAGCAGGATATACAGGATGATGAAATTCGCACACAAAATTTTAAAATCATGTAATACACCGAGAAATTGAAATAGATTTTTTTTCAGTTAGGTAGCACTAATATATCCCCAAAAATGTATCATAAATATCGTCTACTATTTTTAATTCATCAGACGATCATTACAGGCCTATTATTTTATCGATAAAAGAACGTGGTGTTTTCCCTAAGTAAAATAATTTTTAATTTTGACCAATATTCCTCTAGCCATTCTTATGAGTACGCCAACGAAGAATTTCTGAAGAATTACCAATTCTCTAAAAGCCTTAACGATTCGACGGTTATCAGGTCTCTGCTTAAACTGTCGCCGTATTCACGCGGAGTACGATCACGTTAAACATGCGAGTCCGTAAGTCTAATTGAGAGCTTGGTGGTAGGGAAAGGAGAGTACGGTCCCTGTTAATACTTCCCCCACTGGGTTCCGATCTAAATTGGGTGGTACTTCCCGGCTGTCCAAGCAGGTACCTTACACTTTCGGATAGGTCGAACGGTTTGCACAAAAAAAAGTTATCAGGTTAGCAAATCGTTTTCAAAAGGGATCTGTTGCACTCAAAGGTGCAACCAGTGTTTCTTTCAGGGGGGGGGGAGTTTTCTATTTGCCCTATATAAATATATCTAAATGCTATCATACAAATAGAAACTAAATTAACATAAATTGTCTCCGGAGGGCGATTATTCGCCTCCCCCCGGATGTAAGCCCGAAAGAAAATCTGTTTGGAACAGGCAGGCCTTCAGTTTTACTCGGGGTGAAATGTCAGAAATAAAGCTGTGTTGCTATGAAACTCTTCAATGAACTGTTCTGTAACTCTTTAATGAACTGTTCTGTAACTCTTTAATGAACTGTTCTGTAACTCTTTAATGAACTGTTCTGTAACTCTTTAATGAACTGTTCTGTAACTCTTTAATGAACTGTTCTGTAACTCTTTAATGAACTGTTCTGTAACTCTTCAATGAACTGTTCTGTAACTCTTCAATGAACTGTTCTGTAACTCTTCAATGAACTGTTCTATAACTCTTCAATGAACTGTTCTGAAACGCTTTAATGACTCTCTCGTGAGAATGACTAGAGAACAAACACATCATGAACACAAAAATTGTATAAACCGGCTATCTTTGGCTACAATGGTTGAAACTACAAGTTTCGCGATCATTGTGTCATAAATAACCACCCCTTTTATGCACGATTTTGTCCGATTTTTGTCAGCTTTTGTCCTATGTCACCATGTTAAAAAAAATAAATAGCGTCGAAAAAATGTCGAAATTTTCGCTTTATTTTCTAAAAATTCTATATAGTTCTAGATTTTTCGTTAACAGAGCAGAATATAAAATTTTGGGAAAATTCATCAATAGTTGTGAGTGCTATTTTGTACACAAGAAATCGACCATAGACAGGTAAACAGACGGACATCACAATAAAAGAAGTTAAAACGTGTTCAGGAGGACTTAAAACATCGAGATTATAATACTCCCCTGAACACGTTTTCGAGTTTCAATTGGACACATTTTCGAACACCCTTTCGATTTAGAAATTTTATTGGCATCAAAAGCTCGATATCGAAAATTTTAGTGGAAACAATACTTTATCTTATCTATATTCTGTAGTATGATAAAGTAAAAATGAATTTCTTAGAACTACTAGGAGTAAAAGCAAAATGCTATGATCAACAATTAGTTTGGTAACACTTTCCTAAACACATCCCCAGATATGTTGAGCCTAAACACATAGAGATTGCCTGAGAGTTTTTAGATGATGCCTGGCGCGATGTTCATCTTCAAACAAAGAAAAACAGCTAGAAAAATGCTGAGATTTTTAGTTGAAATCCAGCAAACTTTCATTTCCGATCTGTGTATGAAGACAAACTTTCATTTTTCATCTGTGCATGAAGACAAGCTGTCATTTCCGACCTGTGCATAATGGCAAACTTTCATTTCCGATCCTGTGTATGAAGAAATGTAGTTCAATATGGATTCTTTACATTAAAAAAGTTTTGCGAGCTGATTTTACTCTTGGCGGTTATGGTGTAAGCAATGATTATGCTAAAATCGTGTTAAATTGATTGCAAAATTGTGTGAAATTGCTTGTTAAACTGTACGAAATTGATTGTTAAGTTGTGTGAAAAAGAGGGAGGAATTCAAAATTACTGTGGGAAATAGGCTTTCAAAATTTGAGTGGCTATTTGAAGCCCACAGTAGCGTCGCCAGATAAAATGGGAGGTGGACAAAATATCTTCTAACTTTAATGGGTTCTGATGGATTCCTGGGGGCAATCACGACCCCCAAATCTTCCTCCCTCCCTTGGCGATGCCACTGAAAATCCACAAAGTTAACTACACTGACAGTTTAGATGCAATAATAAAATTATTGTGAATATATGTTGCAAATTCAAAAGTTTAAAAGAAAGTTGCAGAATTTTGTTTTTCGACATAAATAAAAGAGAAATACATTTCAAATTTACTATAATAATTTTTAATATTACAATATGCAACCCCAGATAAGCCATTCTTATTGTTTATCTCACATACCTAATTTTTTATTGGTTGTTGCAAATATCGGTTATAATGAATATTTTTTCCTGATTCTTTCGACTTCGCTATATACGAGTTCCACTGTATTTTAATTTTGTGTACATTTAAAAATCGTGATATTATTGAAGTTGAGTATAATACCTTCTACGTACACTACTTTCCCATTGCATATACTTAGTACGTGAAGTAATATGTACGAATATTTCGGAGTTCTTTGAAATACACCAGCAAAAGATAGTTTTCATGCAATACGATTTCCGACGTGGCCAATATACTATTGGCTAGAAATATACCTGAAGAGGTTAAATGCTTCATCGTGTTTTCAACCATTATATCTATTAAAATCTGGCAATACATTAGATGATTAAAGTATATTAAACCAACTATTCGTTATCTACCAACTAAAAGTTCTTGTAATTGTGATTAATAATTACTGAATACCAGAAGTTCAAGCAGTAAAAATTTTAACATAAACAGGCAAATAAACAAAATTAAACGTAAAAAAAATAGTCATTTAATTAAGTATTTGAACAAATTCAAATTGTATAGAGTAATTTAGCTAATTTTACGAAATTTTTTATTGGATTACTTACTTAATTTCGCGGATACACATAATTTGCCAGATTTTAACTTTTTCAAATGTAATATTGAGAAAGTGTTGTTTTTACGAACATTTTTCTATTTAAAGATTTTTATGCCGATGTATGTTTTAGGGCATCCTAAACACGTTTTGACTATTTTTGGAGTGATGTCCATTTGTCTGTCTGTGATGGATTTATTGTGTACACGATAACAACCACAAATATTAATGAATTTTCACGAAACTTTATATTCTGCCTTTTCAACGAAAAATTTAAAATAAGCTAGAATTTTTTTTTTTTTTTTTAATTCGAGTGAAAACTTCCGAAACTTAATCTAAATTTCATATTTCTTTAACATGGCATAATAGGAAAATTTGACATTATCATGCATAAAAAGGGTTATTTATAGTTCAATGATCACAAAACTTAATACTAGTTTCAATAGTTGCAGTGAAAAATAGCCGCGATGCAATTTTTGTGATCGTGGCGTTATCAGTGGAAGGAGGTAAGTTGGGAGGTAGATTAACAAACTTCGTACCAATCAAAAGTTTTTTTCAAGCCCTTTAAAATGAAGGGTAACATGCTATAATTGTAATCATGTTGAACAATGATACAGATTTTTCAAATTTTTTTTCTTTTAAAATTTGCAAAAAAAATTCAAAAGCTGCGTAAATAAGGATTCTAGTATGAGGAATTCGTGTTCAAGGAATCTCTAAAGAATCAGTTAGGAAGAACCTTTTTTTTTTTTCCAATGGCCAGGCACTAGACTTACGCCATTTTTGCTCTATGTACGGCCGAAATCGTGAACCGTTTAGCCGTCCAAGGACGCTGCCCCAGGCGCACCAGAGGGGGACGGTACACACTGCGACCACAACATCCATGTCTTACGTGGGACTCGAACCTACAACGTGGCGGCCGATCAATAGCTGGAAACGCTCGCCTTGCCCGTTCGGCCACCACGTCGACTGAAATGATGAGTCAACAGTACGCGGTGTTCCCAGGTGGTCACCCACCCAAATACTAACCGCGCCCGATGCTGCTTAACTTCGATGATCTAACGAGAACAGGTGTTTTCAGCACTGTGGAGCCGTTGGCTCAGGCAGAACCCAGACCAGTAAGAAAACTGCCATTTAGCTCCATCATAGTTGAAAGATTTCAATATGAAATTAAGAATCAAATTTAGTTTTTTTTTTTATTTAACATTTTTATTTTTAAATTGTTGGAAGTTAAACTTTGCTTTCTGTCACTTAGAACGTGTTTTAGAATCGAACACAATCTTTCGACTTCTACGGAGCGTATTTAAAAGTTATGACACGTATAACAATGTATTGCAATAAAAACTGGATTATTAGCATCATATCGATGTTTTTATTTATTTTTTTCTCCGTCATTATTTGATAAAAGAACTTGTTTATACTTTTAATTCCCGGTACAACCCTTTCGTCACAGCACAGATAAGTTATCCCCCCCCCCCCCCCCCAGCTACATCATTTATTAACTTCACAGCAGTAAATGCCCAGTTCCTTTTTTCTTTCCAGGAAATTAATAATATCAGACAACTTTGAAGAGTGTGCTTCAATAAAAATCTGGTGTGAGCAGCTTATAGCTTTCCCTACAGACTGAAATTCATTTTCACTTTTCTTTTATAAATTTATTAAATTGAGTTTAACTGTACAAATAAATAAATAAATAAATATTTTTAATTACACTGAATTTGCAGTTTTACTTAAATTTTTCGTTTTCATTGTGCGATTGAAAGCATTTTCAAAGGCAGCTTTGCAAAAACGTTAATAAACCTAAAATATCTCGAGAACGGTTAGTCCTAGAGTGATGGAAGTTGATCTTATTATTGTCGTCGTCAAAAATTACGTACAAGAGAAGCATTTAATTCATATACTCGAACATATTTTGTTCTTTTATTTCAGGTTTTATCGAGCTCGTAAAAGAAGGCAGATTCTTTTTACTGAATCGTAGCAAAATCTGATCAGCACCAAGATAACACACAATTGACTGATCCACCAAATTTTGTGAAATTTCGTTGAATAGTTTTCGGGCTAAGGTGGATACATATATTGCACAGACACACACACAGACAACACAGACAGACAGACACACACAGACATCACGTTAAAAATAATTTTGTCGTATTCTATAGTGCTCGAAACGTGGAGATCCGTCTAAAACTCGTGCTCTGATTTTCGACACGATTCTAATACTTTCTCCTATACACTGCCACGTGTGGTAAAGAAAGTAAAAATAAGATCGTAACAAATGGTATCTTTCAATAGTATTTGATTAGCAATTCGTACTCAGCTGGACTTTTCCTTATCTAAGCTGTTAACAATGCAAAAGATAAACTTATTCGAAAGAAAAAAAAAATTCGCTTTCCTTGCAAATGTTGATCTTACACAGTTCAACTAAACATTTTTCTTTTTAGAAACATAGAAATTTTAACATACGTAAACCGAGATCAATATAAGCAAACATACATTGAGATCAATATAAGTAAACGTACATTGAACATACACACACATAGATGTCACGTTAAAAATAGTTTTCCGTGTTCTAGGATGCTAGTAAAGTGTAAATCTGTCGAAAACTTGAGTTCCGATTTTCTACACGATTCCAATATTTTCTCTATATATTACCACGTATAGTAGGGAAAGTAAAAATTAGATAGCAGCAAACGGAAACTTTCAAGAGTATTTTATTAGCAATTCGTATTAAACTGGACTTTTCCTTATCTAAACTGTTAGCAATGCAAGAGAGAAGCTTATTCGAAAGAAAATAAATCCGCTTTCCTTGCTAATATTAATTTTACATAGTTCAACTAAACATTTTTCTGTTTAGAAACATAAGAATTACAATATACGTAAATTGAGATCAATATAAGCAAACGTAAATTGAGATCCGCTTTCCTTGCGAATGTTTAACTTCACAGTTCAACTACATTTTATTTAGAAACATAGGTACTTCAACATACGTAAATTGAGATCAATATATAAGCAAATATACACTGAGATTAATATAAGCCAAACTTCAATTGAGATCAATATAAGCAAACACAAATTGAGATCAATATAAGCAAACGCAAATTGAGATCAATATAAAACTACCGTAAATTGAGATCAATATAAGCAAACGCAAATTGAGATTAATATAAGCAAACGCAAATTGAGATCAATATAAGCAAACGCAAATTGAGATCAATATAAGTAAACGCAAATTGAAACCAATATAAGCAAACGCAAATTGAGATCAATATAAAACTACCGTAAATTGAGATCAATATAAGCAAACGCAAATTGAGATCAATATAAAACTACCGTAAATTGAGATCAATATAAAACTACCGTAAATTGAGATCAATATAAGCAAGCGCAAATTGAGATCAATACAAGAAAACGCAAATTGAGGTCAATATAAAACTACCGTAAATTGAGATGAATATAAGCAAAAGTAAATTGAGATCAATACAAGCAAACGTAATTTAAGATCAATATAAGCAAACGCAAATTGAGGTCTATATAATCAAAACAATAAAGGCATTCAAAGCATCAAAAGGCATTTTCTTTCAAAAAGACATAAAACGCTTTTTAAGGCATCCTGCCTCGACTTTCAAGATTTATAATAATTACATACCTGTAATTGCAAACCAAGCCGGCGTTAACTGACTTTCGCCTTGAGTGGGCCGTGGAGAGAACAAAACAGCCGATCTTACATCTATAGCAGAAACATCATGTGATTGGCAGGGACGTTCAGATAACGTTTACATTTTAACTTCTATTCTTGGTCGGATATTAGATGTGACTTTTATCTTGCAATTATGACAGCGCAAAATACTTTAACCCTTCATCAGTTAGCAATCGAACTGAGACCAACAGGGTAGCTCGTAATGCACATGTGAGATGTGTTAACCATGGAGGTAAAATTAAGGAGTTAAAACTCGATACGGAGAAAATGCCAATATCATTTGAGACAATAATTCAGGTGGCGCTGCGATAAGATAAGCGCAACTGTATTGCATGTATTTATATGGTGAAAGGTTTAAAATATTTATTTAAACTATCAATTCTGTAAAGATAAATTAGCAATGCAATGCAAATTAGAGCTGAAACAATAAGGAATGTTTCTACGTATGCAAAATTATTTTACCTTTCAATTTATTTTTAACTGAATTTATTTTTAACTTCAATTTATTCTGAACTCCCTATAACTGTGAAAACCACTGTTTAATTATACTCACAATTAGTTAATCCTTTTTCCCCTTGGGACAGAAGGCGGAGTGCCAAGTCCCATCCTCTACACTCTAGGAGAGTGTGGTAGTTAGTTAGTTAGTTAATCTTAATTTTAAAAAAATCTGATGTGGGCAACACATGACTTTCCTTATATAATGCAATATTTCCTTATATAATGCTTTCCTTATATAATGAATTTGCTATTTTTACAGTAAAAAAAGTTTTCCTTATAGTAAATACTTATATTCTTTTCAAGATATTGAATTTTCCTCAATTAGTCGTCATTTTCATTGATTTAGCGTCATTTTTATCCACTTGGCGAGATTTTCGTTAATTTGGCAACATTTCAAAAAGTCGCCAAGTTGGCGACATTCTGCTAAATTCGTCACCAAAATCTCGCCAAGCTTTATGGAGGGAGAAATAAGCTATTCTTATAGCAGGTAAATGACTATTGGCGTTCAAATACAAAAGTATTACTCAAAGTATCTTTTCTCATGAATGGAACGAGCTAGATCCACGAGAATGATGTCACCCAATTTATCGCATAATATTTTATATGAAAAGTGAACATGTTTCTCAACAGTTAATATTTGTTTTTAATTTATGGGATTTTTTGATAAATTTATTTGAAAAATGTGCAATATCTCGAGAACGGTTCATGCTAGCGTTCTAAAGTTTATATCAATCATTTTCTAAGGAAAAATTACATAAAAAAAGTCTATTTGCGTAACTTTACTAAAGGTTTTGATTTTTTGATGATTTTTTCAAAATTTCATTCGAAAATTTAAGGGGGTCCTGAACATTCGATTATGTTTAAAAACAATATTATGTTTAAAAACAATAGGTTTCCAGTATTCACGGATTGTGATTTTTGTACCAAATTTCATTCGAATCGCTCCATTCGTTCGTGAGATATCGTCTCCACAGGCTCACTGACACACACACACACACACAGAGAGACATCACCTCAAAAATGTTTGATTCGTGATCAGGGATGCTTAAACCGTGCTCTCCCGTCAAAAACTCGAATTCGAATTTTCGACCCCGTCACAATACTTTCCTTATACATTATGTATATAAGGAAAGTAATAATCAAAAATCATATATTCAATATTATGCATCTCTATTGTACCAAATGGAAACAAAAGGCACTTTACTAACACCAGCGACACCTAGATATATTTCTCAAAGCGTTATGACATTTTCAAGCGTTTCATCCATAAGAATTCTATCTCCTCTCTAACACCGTGGTTTTAACAATCCATATGCACTTATCAATACGTGGAACAATAATTATGTTTGATTATCAGTAAACAATAATTATTAATCAAATAAAAATATAACTATATTACGTTTGTGCAATAATTTTTCTTAGAAGTTAATAATTTAAATACACCACTATAATACAGAGGTGGCCAAATTAAGGTTTTTTAACGTAAGGTTGAGCACTCAGTTCGGCAACGAATCAAAGCATTGTCAGCTTGACGTCAACGAGCTGACATTTCGTCATTCGTGACGTCACGGATCAGGGAAGACTTTGAGAGTTGTTACCAAAACACAAGTTTTCGTATGATTGCAATTAAAAATTGCTTGCTAATTTTGAAATGACAATAAAGCATAAAATATCGCCAAATTTGGAGACGATTTTAAATGTCGCCCAATTCACAAAAATGACTCTACATCAACGAAAATTACTCTCCAAATAGATGGAAATTTAATATTATGGAAAATTAAGTTCAATTTCTTAATAACCACGAATGGCAATGGATTTATCGCCGATTTTTTTCTATACGAATAAGTTATATTTTTAATAGTTATACTTTAACATATAACTATATTACGTTTATATTATGATATTTTAGTCGTTCGTTTAAACATGTGAACTTCACGATTTTTAACAAACTGTTTCAGAACGATTTAGAGATTAATTTAATGGACCACTTCAGAGTTAAATGGGTTTGACTTAATACCAATTCCGAATGTGAATTTAGATTTCCACCGAGCCAATATACAAAATGTATAGATGGATCTAAAAAACAACCCTTATATAAAAAAAAAACCAAATTGAACACTTTACAAAAGACAACGGCAACAAAAGTATGGACATCCGTATAAACCGCCATGAAAGAGGCCAAGTCTAGATCATTAAGTCTGTACTGGAAAATTTTACACTTTCGTACTGTTTACGAGAACATTTGGCGTCATGCATAATCATACGGTATGTCATTTCCATAGCCATTTTGCCACCCTGCTAAGTCTACATATATTTATATCTCCTTCTGGTCGCAGGCGACCGAAAGTTCTCACAAACTGTGAAAACCGGAATTTAAAAAAATTTCCATGGAGTTAATGACCTAGACTTTGACCTCTTTTATGGCGACATCGTTACTTTTACTGGCCGCTGGTTTGTGCAGAACTATTTTACCAAAGTGTTTTTTAATTGGATGTTTTTTTTTACAAGGGTAGCTTTTTAGGAATTTATCTTCGACTGTCTTGACATATTTATTTGCATATGTAAGAATAATATACATTACTTCATCCGTAGGGAAGCAATGTTTTGAAAGGTAAAACCTGGGAAAACATTCAAGACTGTTGGAAATCGAATGGCCACAAACCCGCAAGGAGGCAGTGGCAAATTTCAGGCTGCAGACTGGACATGACTGCTTGACAAAACATTTGTTCAAAATCGGCATATTTCCTACGAACGTTTGCCAGATTTGAAGAGCAGACGTCATGAATTCAGATCACCTCCTAACTTGTCCTGGACTTGACAAAAACTTACAGAGAAACTGGGACATCAGCAAATTGTATTGGGATACCAGGACAAAAGTATGAACTCCTTGTGACTGAACTAATTTATTTGTGTTTATATTTCTTGGTTATTGTTGTTATCTTATTTGTTCCTTGTTCTTTTCTTGATCCTTTGTAATGTGGTGAGCTGTCTAATCTGTATGGATTGATATCCGGAATAAAGCCACATGTAACACACTTTATCCGTAAAAACCAGTTCCAACCTTTTATTCCGATTTTGCGCATTTGTTCCAGACAAGTGAGTAACGATGTTGTGAGCTATGGTTTTTAACACTTTACAACATTGATGAAAAGTGTTTATAACTTTGGTCATTCTGTCTGTCTGTCTGTTCGCACTATAACTGCCATAAAAATGACTATCAAAATAAAATTTTTGTATATTGTTGAGACGGTCTGTGGGACATATTGGAATGTAAATGAATATTATCACCCGATTAGTTTTGGATTGAACCCGGGTTGAACACAGCATAGTTTTGCGTAACATTTATAGAAACGAAGTGTTACTTAGTTTTTCCCTAAAGCGTATGGTAAAAGACATTATTTCTCTTAATGTATGTACAGGGTAATTCAAATTAAAAGGCAGGCGTTTAGATCTTTCTGTAGGAAAAACTACAGGGCGAATCGCAACCAAATTTTGTACACATACTTTCCTGAGTATGCGGTTTTAATTTCTGAAGAAAAATATTATTTCAAATCTCGGCCGCCAGGGCTGAAATCTAGCACTGCTGTCCCCGCAACTTGCATATTGTCGAACTTATCTAACAAATATCAGCAAAATAGAGTTCCGAAGATTACAAATCGTGAGTAGACCTCTACGTTAATCTTTTAACTCTCGAAATGCCTTAAGTGCAGAAGAAACATTCCTGTTTCCTTGATAGAATATTTAAACAAGTAACGCGCAATCAGGTAAGGCGAACTTCATGATCCCTCGCCAGGGGTGAATTTGTAAAAAAAAGCTTTATGACTCCTTTTATAGGCGGTGGCTGTAAGATTTATTTTGCAAAATGCAAATTACGGGGACAGCAGCGCCAGATTTCAACCCTGGAGGCCGAAATTTGAAAAATCTTCAGAAATAGAAACCGCATGCTCAAGGAAGTGTCTGTACGAAATTTGGATGCAATTTGCCCAGTAATTTTTTCTACAAAGAGGTCTATACAATTTGAATCGCTCTGTATATTGAGCGAAAGAATGTCTTTTACCATTACAATCTTTTGGCCTGAAGAAAGGGTCTTATAACGCCCTCGAAACAACTAACGTATGTCTACTTTCTTTATGGGAGTTTTAAAAGTTATTTTTTTGCAAGCAGCAGTTTTATGCATTGCACAGCTGAGGAAAAAAAAAAGTCCCACCCTCTGTTAATCGAACATCGTTCATCGTAGAGAAAATTGAAAGATACCATTCAATTAGGAATAACATCCTCTACAAATTAATATGCGTAAAATTTGCATAAGGGGCCGTCTTCATATCTAAACGCGCACAAACTTTGAAATTTTCAATAGCAACACCCAATTTTGACGTCACCCACGAGTTCTAGACCCCCCAAATTAGTCCAAATTCAAATTTTCACGACGTTTCTATCTTTATATCCGAAGATATTCAATATTCCGGAATGTGCAGTTTTCGGGGATCAGTTCCATCTTGAAAAGCGCAATTTGAAGCGCGATGTTTCGTTGATTGACCACAGCACTGTTGTAAATTATTGAACTATCCTCTTGACATTCAGCATTATGGCTTACCTCACAGCCAAAGGGTGTGAGCCTCAAATAGGGCACGCGATTATTAGGGGTAAAAAGCCGTACTGAGTACGTTGCTAAAAACTAATGGGGCATTCGTGCCAGGGTGAATAAAAGAAAGAAGAATGAAATGTTTATTTTCAAATGTTATTTTTTAAACTAATATACGACCCCTAAAATCATCTTGAAGCTGAATATTTAAACATTTCGAACGAACTAGAGGGAGGAAACACCTGGAATTTTATATAAACATATAAAAAGTCTTTATGAATCGATTTTTATCAAATCATGTCCAGGTTTGTATTCATATTTTTTCGATTATTGATTTCATAATTAATACTTCATACAAACAATTATTTCCACAAAAATAAAAATCAAGTAAATGTGTTTGTGTTGTTTAGTAGTAACGTCGTACAAATAATCAGCGTGAGCAGATAATTATTACAGAAAATATGAATGGAAGTCTTAGAAACTAATTTAACATTAGGAGCTCAAAACTTTACATATTCATAATTCGGAAACTCTTCATCCAAATAACTTCAAACTTAATATCCGAGGTTAATTTTTAGTGTTATATTCGAAATATTGCGTCAAACTTGGGTGTTGCAATTGAAAATTTCAAATTTTGTGAGAGTTTAGATATGAAGACGGTCCCTTATGCAAATTTTACGCACATTAATTTGTAGAAGATGTTATTCCTAATCGAATGGTATCTTTCAATTTTCTCTACGATGAACGATGCTCGATTAACAGAGGGTGGGGCGTTTTTTCTTTCCGCAGCTGTCCATATTTTATAGATTTGGTAGCAATGAAATTGAGGAATGATAAACAATGTTTCATCTTCGATCGTTTTCAGAAATTTTAATATGAAAATAATCGTATATCATGAATAAAATATATCTTCAATAGTTTGATTAGAAGAATAGACAACCGACTATTTCTGTGCGTGACTCTGTTACTATGGTTACAAGTTAAATAAAAAACTACATAAAAAATTGAGTTATAAAATACAAACTAAAATTGTGCTGTAAATATAAATTAAAATATCTCAAGAACGGTTAATTGCACACAGAGTAAATAAGGACATTTTTTTTTTTTGCACATTGTGATACAGGACGGAATTTTATGCGTCTGGCTGTTTCTGAATTATAGTTGGAAAAAGTATTGGAACAAAACATTCTGAAACTTATCGATTTTTCGAACAAAAATCTAATATTTTGCCTTTTTTTCTCATTACTTATAGGTCATGTCCAGCACATATGTCAGGGTTTCATGTTTCTGCCTTCAACAGTTTGGACTGTGTAATTCATTTCTTTGTCAGTTAATCCCACTCAGCTGTATGATGCAGATGATATCAGTTAATTTTTGAAAACTCGACATTTTTGCTGGTGAAATCATGCCCCATCTAATTAGTGACACCACTCCGTAGAACAACTTTGAACTGTGAAACTGATAAGTATTAAAAGTTATTTAAATTATTTCTTAAAATTAAATAATTAATACAAATTTCAAAATCCCGGGATTTAGGCATTTTCAAGTAAAATCGTTTTTGGAACAGGATTCCAGGATTCGTTTTCGTACCGGGATTCCGGCATTACCATCTCCAATTGCATCCATCTTAAGGGCTGCCCCTGTCGTCATTTCTTTAATTAACAGATTTTTCATGATGAAATAATTTGAAATAAGCACCTATTGAATAGTACATTTTAGATATGACAAAACATGAACTTATTCATACTGTGAGCATTTTGTCCAACACAATAGCGGCCAAAGTCAAAGGGTCCTTCCAAGTTGAGCCCACAATATCGAATTCGTAGTTGTTTGGCATTGTAATAAAAGTATAGACATTGGCAATATGGTGATACTCAGACTTAATAGCTGATAACAGCTAAATAGCAACTTCTCTGAAGAGGCTCTCAAATTTCGTCTTCAAGATACTCAATATAGATAACATATTGGCATTGTGGTGTACCAGAAATACTGAAAAATGTTTCAATTTGGATAAAACAAAACTTTTCTTGAGTTTTCCATGCTTAAAGTCCTCTGCTTCGATTAAGTATAAGATAATTCCTTGATATAACTCAATGCAAGTTCTCGTTTTTAATAGTATGTTTAAACTACGACAGTACATATACTTATCCTTCCGTTTAACACTTTGTCCAACTCAATAGCTGCAACCAACGTCAAATTGTTTTTAATAGTGTATTTAAGATATGACATAGATTTATCCATCCATTGAACACTTTGTCCAATTCTACAACAGCTGCAGCCAACGTCAAATGGTTCTTAATAGTACATTTAAGCTAGAACAGGACGGACCTATCCCTCCATTAAACACTTTATCCAACTCAACAGCTACAACCAACATCAAGTTGTTTTAATAGTATCTTTAAGCTACGACAGGGCATGGACTTATCCATCCATTGAACACTTTGTCCAACTCAACAGCAGCAGCCAACGTCAAATGATCATTGTAAGCTGAGCTCACTGCTTGGATTCCAATCGGCAATCCATTGCTCAATCCTGCTGGTATTTGTGACGCTGGGTAACCAAGGATATTAAAAATACAGACATAAGCAATATTGGGATATTTTGGAATGGTGAGAAGATAGTGAGGAGGTGGTTCTGGGTGGGTTGGCAAAAGTAAAATAGCGTCTTCCTTGAAGATGCTATCAAACTTGTCCTTCAGAATATTAAATTTTTCCAGACATTCTAAGTATGTCTTGTCCTTAGCGCGTCTGTCCACGGCAGCAAAGTAGAGGGCAGGCCAGGTGTAGTTGGAATACTGAAATATGCTCTTAAGGAACTCTATCCCAAGATTAACTGGTTTGTTTTCGGATAGCATAGTCCGGAATGGCACTGTTCCTGTCTCTAGCAGTTTGGATTCCCAAATTGTGAAAGCATCTCTCAATTCTTCTATCCGGAGTTTGACAGCTTTCGTACCAAACTGATCTTCAAAATGCATTGCAGCCTGAAAAAGAAAACATAACATTTTATTTATCATGTTTTTTTTTTATTATAAGATTTTATTAAAATTTGCTGTTGAAACCATTTACCAGCTCTTCAGATACTAAAACTACAGTTAATAATTTCATGTATTCCTTTTATTTTTATTGATTCACATAGGATGATTAAAGAAAAACATTGATAACTAATTAATTTTACTTTACATAAGTAAAATTTAGCCTATGAGTTGGAATCTAACCATAAAACTAAAATAGAACATGCCTTTTTTGGCTAACAGAACGTGATAACAGCTGAGAAATATGTTATTAGATAAAATTTGTTAAATTTTTTTATTCGATAAAAATTGTGATACATAATTTCGTACATTTCCTGAAGCACTTGCAGCGGCGCCATGTTAAGAATTTCTTGAAGGGGGGGGGGGGGGGGATTTCTTAGATGGAACAATAGTTGATGGACTAGTGTTCTAATGATGGAAATTTGATCGGCAAGAAAATTTTTATAAGAAACATAACAAGTTTGAAATCCTTCTGGTGAGAGGCAGATGAATTGCAGACATCACCTCAAAAGCGATCGATTCGAGTTTAGGAATGTCTCTTCCGTCGAAAACTCGAATTCAAATTTTCGTCCCCGTCGTCACAATAATTTCCCTATGTATCATAATAAGTTTATAGGGAAAGTAAAGAAATTAGACGCAAAAATATATTCAGAAGCTGAAACGTTTTAGATCTTTCATTTTAGGCAGTGAAAGTTCGAAGAATAAGTTGTCAGTTCTCAGTGCAATTTACTGTTTCAATGTCCTGCAATATATAAAAATTGAATTTACCTTCCTAACGGCAGCTTTGATGTCTGGCGTAACTCTAAGAAGACATCCAGGAAATTCTTCCATATAGTACACCTTCACAGAACGAAAATTCACCTGAAAAGAATCGAAAATTAGAAGTCAATTGCATTTTACTTGAAGGCAATTACATTTTACTGGAAGTTATTTATATTTTACTGGAAGTGAATACATTTTACATAAGTCAATCACATCTTACTGAATGCGTACTTGAGAAGTTGAACGTACAGTTTCTGACTTGTTTAAACATGAAGTGGTTAAACAACTTGGGAAAGTTCATAAGCACCCCGATAATTGTAAGGAAAGGGCCATGAGTGTACACGTTAGGTCTATCTATAGTAAAGTGACCATGCCCTATCGAATAAATGTGATTACATCACCCCCCTAGAGGTGAATTTGAAATTTTTGTAAGTATTTTAAAAAATGGGTTTGTTCATGGGATATCTTGCTATATAAAAAACAGACCAACACTCGATCACTGTATGTGAGCCACAACACAAAAGGAAGCATTATGATATACACTGTTGCAAATAAATTAACAATGAGTCCAATGTCTGGTTTCGCTTTCCGTACGTGGTGTTCTATGCAAAGCAAAACAACAAAATTCTCCATTGTTGTAAATAAGTTAAAAATGAGTCCAATATCTGGCTTCGTTTTCAATATCTAAAGTCACTCTGCCCTTTATATGTAAATATTACCACCATGTTAAACACTAAGGAACTTATGGACATGTTATGTATGTTATAGTGAATATATAAAGTTTATAAAATGAAGTGTCTATCCCATGGAATTAGAAAAAAGATAAAACTCCTATGGATGAAACGTTTGAAAACGCCATAATGACTTGAGAATTATATCTAGATGTCGATAGTGTTAGTAAAGTAGTCGCTACTGTTAGTTAACAAAACAGAAAATCGCAGTATTTAATTTATGTACTTTTCATTATTTTTAAATTAAAGGTTCCTAATTATGAGTATAATTAATCAGTACTTTTTCACAGTTGTAGGATACAATACATTATATAAGGAGATAAAATAAATTGAAAGGTAAACTAATTTTGAATACTTAGGAATATTCTTTACTGTTTCAGTTCTAATTTGCATTACGCTAATAATTTATTTATACAAAATTGACAGTTTAAATAAATATTTTAGACCTTTCGCCATATAAATACATACAATGCAGAACTAGTTACCTTACCCCAGCGCCACCTGAATAATTGTCTCAAACGATATTGGCGTTTTCTTAATATGAAGTTTTAACCCCTTTCTTTTACCTTCATGGACGTGTGATTTTAAATTTTTACACGCCATTTCCAAAATTTTAATCGCAGTTTGGCGACTAGCGATCAACATATGGAAACCCTGCTAGTGAGGTTGCTACCTTTTTATCTTAAAGGTGGCTGTTCTTTACCTGGAATCATTGGTTACATGTACAGTTTTGCAGATATTGCACACCTTTGAACACCGGGCGCGGTAGCCCATTGGTTAGCGCGCTGGAGTTGCACTCGGTAGGCCCGGGTTCGATTCCAGCCACTGCCAAAACTGCCGCCGTGTTCATGCGGAGTACGATCACGTTAAACATGTGGGTCCGAAAGTCCTTCCGAGAGGTTGGTGGTAGGGGAAGGAGGGTACGGTCCCTGTGGATGCCTCCCCCACTGGGTTCCGGTCTAAATTGGGTGGCACTTTCCGACCGTCCAAACAGTTACCTTACACCTTTCTGGTAGGTCGGACGATCTGGGTTTCAACAACAACACCTTTGAACACCGCCGAGAGGTTGGTGGTAGGGGAAGGAGGGTACGGTCCCTGTGGATGCCTTCCCCACTAAATTAGGTCAAATTCACCGGTCTAAATTAGGTGGCACTTCCCGGCAGTCCAAACGGTTACCTTACACCTTTCTGGTAGGTCGGACGGTCTGGGTCTCAACAACAACAACACCTTTGAACACCGTTGTTTAAAGTTATGTTAGTTTTACTTTGTCAGTTTTACTTTGTGTTAGTTTTACTTTGTCATGGTTCTGTGACGTGGGGGCATAGCAATTCAGATATAATTACTCATAATTAATCGCCGTTTTATGTAGAAACATTTAGATCAAAATAACAATGTCTTAATCTTCTTATTACATCGATGTATAAAATGCAAAGTCTGTTTGCTTGCTTGTTTAGATTTTTATTTGTTTATTTGTTTTGTATACAAATTCTTATATTCTGTAGGATTTTTTTTATTTAATTTGGTAAAGTTGTTCACTATGGTTCGAGTCCCTATAAATAGGAATATCGAGATATTAATAAAAAACGCGCATTCTTCCATAAAAATAACATTAAGAATAAACAAATTAATAATAATAAAATAAGAAATAACACAGAAAAAAAAAATATAAGCAAACAATATTTTTTCTCAAATTTCTTTTTGAAAGAAAATATTATGTTGCTGAGCAATGCGATTAAATCAAATTTGTTTATACTGCAGATGATTTTAACTTTTTTGACTATAAACAAATGAAGAAATGAATATAAACAAATTTTATGAATGCAGGATATATTGCATTTTTGACTGGATTATAGTAGATACGGCCTTGGGATATAAGATTACTGGAATTACGGACATTTTCCATTTCTTAATGCTTCAGTTTTATTTTGGCAAATATTTTTCTAACTCATATATCGTGTATAGTCAATTGTTGAAACAGCATAAAAATGGTACGTGTAGATCTTCTAATAGTGTTTTCATTGGTGTTTCTATTATTTCTGTTATTCTTTTGGTGTTTTCATTTTGGCATACTTTGATCAGATTTCATATTTTTTATGAAATTCTTTACAAACGGGTTAAATATGTTTTATTTTTCAGATTTGACTGTGAAGATAATTTTATACATCGAAAACAGACTTTTATACTTCTTTTTTAAAGGAATTTTATTAAATATTTAAATTGACTGTTTTGAAGAACCATGTAATTTAGAATACTACAGGAACTTGAAGATATTTTAAATCACCAGCAACGTCGGGTATATCTGATAATGTATATACAATAAACTCCCGATTATCCGCGGAATAGGGTTGCGCGATAACCAGGGATAAGCGGATTTCACGGATAATCCGCAAAATAGCTGGAAAAGGACAAAAATCCACACACAAATGCATTTAAACCATTTTTAAGATTCATAATATAGTAGCACATACTTACATAGAGTTGTGACTTCATAAACGGTATCCTTAAGTTTTTACAAAATAGTCCGTTAATTGCTTTTGTTTTTTCGTTTCGATGCTCCTCTTCTTTATGTGTGATTGAAGTTTTTTTTAACAGCATCTTGTCGCAAAGTGATGAATCGTCCTGCTCCTCTATGTATTTAATGATTCCATCAATGTGGGTTAGCGCTTCATCTTGGCTCATTTTCTTCTGCATGATTTCTTCTGCATTCTCCTTCATCTTCTTCATCGTTCTCAGCCGAAACCACACCTTTTTCTCCGGCTATGATTTCTTCATCGGTAAGATGTTCGAAGCTTGGATCGTTTGCGTTACAAATGATCCACTCAATGATGTTATCTTCATCCACGTTAGTTCCTCCAGGAACAGATTTTGCTAAATTTGCCAAACTCAGATGCAGTAACTTCCTCGTCTTCTTCTTCCTGTGGAGACTCTAACGTTTTTTCCACATTTGGCAAAATTTTTCTCCAGGACATTACTAAAGTCGTTATTTTGACCGTATTCCAAGCAGTGTTGATGTCATAAATGCTGCCAAGAATCGTGTAGTCCTTCCAGAAGCCCTGGAGATCGCCCCCTTTTCAATCCATTTTTTCAATAAGTTGGTTCGATACCTTTTCTTCATAGAAGCAATAACTCCCTGGTCCATGGGCTGGATAAGTGCCGTGACGTTAGGCGGCAAAAACTTGACGAAAAAATTTCCATCTTCTGATTTCCGTGACCTTGGGGGGAAGGGGTAGAAAGGAATAGGAACAATCCGATCGTTGCTCTAAAAATAGATAAAATAGATTTTGCATTTGTTGATCATGAAAGGCGTGTTGCGGGTTTATTTCTCTACATTCCGTAAATGATCGTCGCAAAAAAAAAAATAAAATAAAATAAAATAAAAACGCGGATAATCGGGAGTTTACTGTATACTAATTGAAAGTATGTGTGTTTGCCAGTTTCATATACAAATATACACATTTTGACGGATTATTTTCAAATTTGGTATGATTATTTACAGCAGGTAACCCCTTCAAGTTTCAAGTATCTACAACCAGAGTTTGGTTACAGATATATTAATTTAAAAAAATAAATAAATAAACCTTCCATAGAAATAGTATTGTGTAGACGATTATTTTTCGAGACTTAATTTGAATAAAACTACATCATGTTGCTTAGCAACAGAAATAAACCAAATGTGTCTATTCGGCAGACGATTTTTATTTTATGTATATGATTTAAATAATAAAAATATTGCTATAAATATAAATTTTACAAATAAAAGATATTATACTGTTGATTAGATAGAGTGCTGTATCAGTTATGGCCTTGGGATATAAGATTACGGGAATTGCTGATATTTTCAATGTCTTAAGGTCAACCGTTTCATTCTGACAGAGATATATGTGTTTAATCGAGAGATATGTGTTTAATCGATTGTTGAAACAGGATGTTAAAACAGGGCGGGTATATCTTTTTCTACTATTTTAGAGCTTTTAATCGTATGATGACCAAAAACTTACCTTAAAAATAACTTAATTTATAAAAATATTTTTTCTCCCTTTCTTTCCAAAAGGGAAAACGTTTTTTTACTTCAGATCTGAATATGTAGATAATTTTGAATAGCAAGTAATGGTATTCTTCAAGAATATGCTTATTTGTAAAGGAATCAAATGAAATATTTTGAGTTATTTGAAGAATCATAACATACAGAATACTACTAGAATTTTCACATATTTAAAATCTGAGCAACCGCCGATGTATCTGCTAGTATATATCAAGATAAATCAGTCGAATACATCCAATTAATAGTCGTGGTACACCCGTTGCCAACTTGAAAAAAATAACTTTTTAAGAAATTCTACGTAAGTTAAAAAAAAAAAAAAAACATTATTTACAGACGATAACTTAAATATGAAAATTTTTAATATAATAGCCACAAAATGAACATAAAAAGTAAATAAGCAAAAGAAAGCCGAATGAAATGCCAATAATTCGAATTATTTCTCATGGAACAAACCTTCTTTTTCAAGTTGATTTTCTGCGCTGCGTCTCCAGCCAGGATTTCCGTCAGCATTGTCATGTCCTGGACATAACGGCACATGGGCCCGGTACTAACATACTGCATGAATTTGGGTATGTTGCCGGTCTTAATGGCCCCAGCCCTGTGGTTAGATATGATACCTGAAATAAAAAAAATTTCATTGATACATCCATTTCTCAACAGCATGATCTAAATGTATTTCTTATTTTTCGATAAGGTGGCCCTATTTCAAGCTTTGTAGTTCGTAGTTCCGCGTCGATTAATAGAGGGCGCTTCAGTAGCGGAGCAACAAACGCTATCATGCTTACCAAGAATGTGTATAGGAAGTTATACCTGTAGGTGCTTACTTATTTATGTTGTGATTTTAATTCATAATAATGTATTTCATATTTTAAATGATTTTTATAATGTTCAATATGTTGTTGAGACCCAGACCGTCCGACCTACCAGAAAGTATGTTCAATATGTGTGCATATCGAAGTGATGTTAATTGTATTTTACGATAGAGGGCAGCACATACTAGGAGAGAGAATTGATATACTGCAATCAGTCTACAGGGGCAAACAGATTTTGCCTTTTTCATTTCTTGATATTTAAATAAATAATTATTTTAAGAGATTTTCACTTGGATATATGAAATCAGAAAAAAATTCTTTATAAATATCAATTGGTTTTAAGATCTTTTAAAAAAAAATCGGAATTGTCCATTGATATGATACAAAAAACTTAAATTAAAATGAGCTACTTTCAATAAAACAGAAGGGAATGAAACCAGAACTAGAAGAATCTGGTAAAAGCAAACATTTATGCAGCATTTTCGTTTTCTAATATTATTGTGCAATAACATTATTGGGCACAATATTATTCTGCATTTTCTAATGTTATTGTGAATTTCATTTTCTAATATTATTGTACAGTAACATTGGGCAAAATATTGTGCATTTCCTAATATTAATGTTCATTTCATTTTCTAATATTATTGTATAATATTATTGTTTAGAATTGTTTTCTATATTTTTTTCAAATTCAATAGTTTAACAGATAAGCACGTTTTAAGGCATCCTGAACCTGTCTCGAACACTTTTATAAATATGCCCAAATGTGTGTCTGTGATGTCTAGATACAATAATTTAAGAATGAATGCACGTACAGCTATGACATTTTATGTGTATATACATACATTACATGTAGAACTAAAACTAGATAGAATTTATAATAATTCTCATGATCACAACTCACATTATTCGTAATTTCAAAATTTCATAGAATTATGAGCTATGGAGAAATAGGATAATTCCAAGAATATTGATGGTAGCATATTGTATATAGGGGAGATTTCAAATAACCTTGGTGCCTAACCCGGGACTCTTAACCACGGATATTCGTATTGGCCAGTCGACGATCTCCCCATTGAGCTACTATAACGGAATTGTCAGCTCTCATAGTCGAAGTGGACTTCGCATTCTCTTCACTCTGATGTCAGCAACTTAACAATATGACTAACTAATTTCCTGCTAATTTCACATCAGGTTAGTCTCCAGATGCTATTTTAACCGTCCAGGCCAGCTTCCTGCGTGGTCTTTTTGTCTTTTGAAATCGGCACTCAATATCGCAGAATCTACTAAATCGATGCTAGTCATACTAGGGTCACTTTCAGACCACCGACATCATTGCAATGACCTGCAGGGTTAATTTGTTCTTGTGTCACTGTAAAGAACCTAGCTGTCACACCGGGACTCGAATCTTGGATCTTTGCACTAGCCAGCCGACGCTATCCCAATTGAGCTAGCTACTTGACTTGGACATAATTGCTAGCTCTAATCGTTGACGTGGAATCCGCAATGTGCGTGATCCGTGTGAATCTGAATCGTTTACAAGAGCAAATGGTATTTTTTTATACAAAAAATTTATGTACCCGATCATAACAGGCCTAATAATTATTTTTCATGTGTAAGTACCAGTTATATTAATCAACAGTACTGTACCTTTGGTTGGTTTGTGGCCGTATATCCCACAAAACGATGCTGGCGTCCTTATGCTACCGGCGAGATCGGTTCCAATGCCAAACAAAGCTCCACCAGCGGTGATGATGGCGCTTTCACCTCCTGTAACAGAACAGACAACTCAGTCATAAGACTCATGATGAAAAGTATTTACAATAACTTAGAATCAATCATCATTCTACTGTAGTAAAAAACATAAATGTTCGATTAGCCCGTTGTAAATTTGTTGCCATGAAGAGCACCATGAAGAAAGTGACTTTTTTTTAAATTAAATATGCGTACGGTACAGCTCATACACAGGTAATGAAATTATTACAAAATCAAGGCCGCAGGACCCCTCAATGGTTAGCAATTGCACATTGAATTTTCAAATCAGTAATTGGTGAACTCCCCCCCCCCTAGCGGCAATACATGCTTGTATGCGTCTAGGTAAGGAGTGATAAAGTTTACTAATTTCATCCTGCGATACATTCTGCCAAGCATTCCTCAATTGTTGCTCCAGATCTGCTACATTTCGGGGAACCCGAATCTGGAGGTCTAGCATGTCCCATACATGCTCGATTGGCGAAAGGTCTGGTGAGCTTTATGGCCAAGGAACAGTATCAACACCCCGGAGACAGTTCACAGATATGCGAGCCTTATGTGACGTGGCATTATCTTGTAGGAAAATGGCCCCAGAATGACGTGCCATGAAGGGAAATGCAAACGGCCGCAGAATGACATCAACATAGCGTTGAGCTGTTAAAGTTACACGCAGGATGACTACAGGCGACCTGCTGTCGTAAGAGATAGCACCCCACATCATCACACCAAGGGTAATGGTTGTGTTCCTATGTAAAACAAAGACTGATTGGGACCGCTGGCCCTAGCGCCTCCCCACGCGTACTGAATGGTCATCTGCTGAAAGACTGAAGCTTGATTCATCGCTGAATACTATACGATGCCAGTCTGCTGGCAGCCATGATGCTCGTCTACGACACCACTCTGAACGATTCTGTCGATGTTGTGGGGTTACGTGCAGACGTCTTAAAGGCCGCCGTGAGCGCAACCCCACCTCATCCAAGCGCCGTAGGATGGTGCAAGGTACCACGGGTGGTATGGAAGAAGCTGTAGCACGTTGGATGGCGGACAATGATGCCGTGGGGCCAGTTCGGGTCTGTCGCACAATTATCCGATCTTGCTCCGCATTCGTGCACCTTGGCCTTGCAGAGCCTTCATTCCACCGATGAGTTCCTTGAAGCAACCATTGCTGCCAGCACCTTTTCACAGCAGTGTCCGTTCGGTGCAGGTGACGGCCTATTGCTCGGTATGACCAGCCAGTGTCACGCATCCCGACTATACGACCACGTTCGAACTCGTGTAATTGCTTATAAGGTATTCGGTCACGTCGTAACGGCATTATTGGTTATGTCTCCACGGAACCGCAACGCCGATAACGAGCAAAAATAAACCGTCCACAGTTTTTACCTGTTTTATAGAATGCTAATTGCGCAGTAGAAACGAGCGCTATGGCCAAAGTTAACACTCATTGACCTTGCAAATTTAATTATTTGCAAATTTGGTATAAAGAAATTTGCATGCGAAATTTCAAGATGATCGGATTATTTTTTAGGAGTGCTTCGTTTTTTTGTAAAAGAATGTATATTTTATCATGTTTGGAGACCATTTTTATAAATGCATTACTTTGGACATTTTATTCTGTATTGCACCCTAAAATGCAAATATTCGAAAATTCGTTATTTTTTATATACTTTCAAATCCGGTACACATATCGCTTCGCTTCAAATCCGGTGTTTTATATTCACTCAATAATTCGAATGTTTTGTTTATCTATATCCTTAAAATAATAGAATTTCGATAACTACGATTCACTTTTATTTTTTTATAATTATATCTTTAAAATAATTTCATTTTTTTTTATCTCATAATTCTGTGTGTTTCGAATTTATTCCAGAATTCGATCGTTTTTGTTCCGTAGCACAACTTTAGAAGGAAAAGTTCGAAATATTTTATTTTCACGTTTATACTGTCGAACGATCCCTCTGATCAACAAATTTCCCGAAACTTTATAAAATCTCGAACTAGATGAAATGTTTTGAAATTCGAGCGAAAACTTCGAAATTTTACATTTTCTTAACATGGCAGCATAGGACTAAATTTGATTATTATTGTTACAGATTTTTCAAATTTTTTCTTGCAAAATTTACAAGAAAAATACCACAAAATATTTGAAAATGGAGTTTGGTACGAGAAAGTTGAATGGAGCCACACTCCAATTAAATAGAATTATAGTACATGTATTTTCATAAAATCTCCTCTACATATTCTGACATTTCACACGCTATAATATCAAAATATATTTTTGAGAGCAATAAGCAAGTCAGAACTCAATTTACCGGTTAGAAAACTACATAAGGGCCCCACATAAAATCACAAGGGCAACTGTATGACGTAAGGTCCCTTAATGTTAAAGGGCCCGCCACAAACGTCGGGAATATAAGGTCCAAACTATATGATCAAAACCGATACTGGCCATCTTTACCGTCTAAATAACTACTATAAATATTTCACGCTGAATAAAAAGCTTTGAAGTCTTACCTGAACTTCCCCCAACCGTCCTCCTAATATCGTAAGGGTTCTTGGTTAAACCAAACACTTGATTGGCGCTTTCCCACCACATGCACAACACCGGGACATTTGTGACGACTACAGGTATGGCTCCAGCTTTACGGAGTAAAGCCACTGTCTCAGCATCCGCAGCAGCTTTGTTATCTTTGAAGCTCACCAAACCTCTTGTCATGGTCAATCCTGAAAGATATATTTTGGTAAAATGCATTTAAAAATATCTAAAGTGATATTCAACTCACATTTTTACTTTCCCTGCAATACATGGTAATGTATAGGAAAAGTATTGGAATCATGCCGAAAATCGCAACTCGAGTTTTCGACGGATCTACACGTTTCGAGACCTCTAGAATACGAAAAAACCATTTTTAACGTGACGTCTGTCTGTGTGTCTGTCTGTCTGTCTGTGCAGATTTTGTATCTACTCTAACTAAAAAACTAATTGACCGAATTTCATAAAATTTGGTAGATAAGTCACTAATCAGCACGAATCTCGTGCTGATTAGTTTTGGGCATGACTCGGGTTAAAAGAACCCGCCTTTTTTTGCGAAATGGCCCGCAAAAGCTTGTATCCACTCTAACTGAAAAACTAATGGACCGAATTTCACAAAATTTGGTAAATAAGTCGCTTGTTGGCCACCCTGGTGCTGATTAGATGTTGGTATAATTCGGCAAAAAATAACCTGCCTTTTTTTGCAAAATGGCCTGCAAAAATCATCAAAATCTAAACTTAAGAATTACGTATTATCAAATATAGCTATTAAATGCTTGTTTAATACATAATGTTTAGCGAAGAAAAGAATAAGACCAACCCCATTACACTAGAACTAGCCGTTCTCGAGATATTTTAGTATTTCGTATTTTTCCTACACCATTTTTGAAAATAAGTCGTTTTCAAATAAGAACGAAAATTGAATTAAAAGTGAATTAAATTTAATTTAAATAAATAGAACGTGAATATAAGTCTGCAGGGAAAGTCATGTGCTGCCCACATCAGATATTTACTTTCCCTACAATACATGGTAATGTAGAGGGAAAGTATTGGAATTGGGCCAAAAATCGCAACTCGAGTTTTCGCCGGATTTACACGTTTCGAGACCTCTAGAACACCAAAAACCTATTTTTAGCGTGACGTCTGTCTGTCTGTGTGTCTGTTAGTCTGTGCAATGTATATATCCACTCTAACTCAACTAATGGACCGATTTTCATAAAATTTGGTAGGTAAGTCCCTTGGGTGTGACCCTGGTACTGATTAGTTTTTAGTACGATTCGGGATTAAAGAACTCACCTTTTTTGCGGAATGGCCCGCAAAAATCGTCAAAATCTGAAATAAAAAACTACGTATGCTCAAATATATCCACTAAATGCTTGTTTCATACGTACTTTTTAACAAGAAAAGAATAAGACCAACCCCATTACACTAGGACTACCCATTCTCGAGATATTTTAGTTTTTCCCTATTTTCTCTACGCCATCTTTGAAAATAAGTCCAGTTACCAAATGAGAACGAAAATTGAATTAAAAGTGAATTACATTTAATTAAAATAAAGAAAACGTGAAGTCTGCAGGGAAAGTCCTGTGCTGCCCACATCAGATTTTTTCTAATGCCCACCATACACGTACAGTTTAGCCATCAGATAGAACTAACCTGTCAAACTGTGGCAGTTATGCCTGATTATTTAGCGTCTTATTTACACACAGGTCGAACTGTTGGTTCATCATCTGCAGTCTGCTTTGTAATCTTGTTGTGAGTGGACAGACGATATTGAGCAACAGTCCTAATCAAAATCGTTAACTCTTGTGAGACACCCAATCGAAACATTGCTATACAGGGTGTTTTAAAATGATTGCACGACTAATATCTTGTGGCAACGGTTATTTGGTCCCGGTCATACCCAAATCCGGGACCATGAGTACACAAGACCGATTCTATAAGGTTATAAGGTTACTCCAGACACTAACTTCGGGTCCCAGTTTATAATTCGAGTATTGCTGCATAGGATGATTGATAGCTGTTGTAAAGCACAAAGTCGGCTGCCACAGTCCCTTGAACGATTGGTCGTAGATTCATAGTTCCAGTTTAGGAAATCCTTTAATTAAAGTGGATTATAATCGTAACTTATAATGAATACCTTATTTATTAAACATTATTAAAGTTTCTTATATTTTATAGTTTTCTTTTTCAAAAATCCATTCGAAAATTTGAGGGTGACAGTTCACATTTGAATTCGAGTAAGAATATTAGCGTGTACTTTGACTAGCATTGTAATTGTCACCGTGTTAGAGTCCCTGACATTTTGGCAAGCATATATTGCCTTCCATATATGCGTTTCAAGCGTTCTCAAAGTCGATTCCTACATATTAGATACTCCTCTCGAACTTTGTTATTGACATTTTTCTACTATCTTGCCGAGTTCTTCAATTCTCCGCTAAGGTCCATGTAATTGCTGTAATTTGATCAGGCAGGGTCACATTGCTATAAACAGGCCTATCACACTCGTGGTCCTGGACCTTTAATTTAGAGTGGCAAAAACGGGAATAAACCGGGTTTTTTTAGGGGGGGGGGGGAGAAATTTTGAAAGTTTCCAAAAAAATGGGAATTTTCAGTCATTGCATTTTTCATTGTAAAAGACATGTTGTTGTTGTTGTTGAGACCCAGACCGTCCGACCTACCAGAATGGTGTAAGGTAACTGTATGGACGGCCGGGAAGTGCCACCCAATTTAGACCGGAACCCAGTGGGGGAAGCATCCACAGGGACCGTACCCTCCTTCCCCTACCACCAACCTCTCGGAAGGACTTACGGACCCACATGTTTAACGTGATCGTACTCCGCATGAACACGGCGGCATTTGTGGTAGCGTGCAAACCACGGGGATACCGCACCCGAGATGGCCAACAGCACGCGGTGTTCCGAGGTGGTCACCCACCAAGTACTAACCGCGCCCGATGCTGCTTGACTTCGGTGATCTAACGAGAACCGGTGTTATCAGCACGGTTCGGCCGTTGGCCCCATTGTAAAAGACATGTGTATAACCCAAAAAATATTTATCTTTTACATTCGGAATTGTAAATAGCTGGAGCATAAAATATTGAGAGATATTTGTTAGATCCAAAAAGAAAATTATTTAAATTGTGACTTTCTTATTATATATCAAAATGAAGATTAATTTCACAAATAAATTGCAATTTAATATGTAAGTTTGATATGTAAATATAATAAATAAAACCACTCCTATATCCACTATGAAATACTTATTACAAAGTGACATTCATATTCATTTAATATTGAACGAAAATAAGAAAACTATATTAGATTCAATAATATTTAATTTTGTATTTAATAAAATTTTGCACATTTTCCAAGAAATTTTTTATAATTTTGATTTTTTTAAATTTTTATTTCAATAGATTTTCTTTACTTTTAGGGCTACGACATACGAACGTTGTCAACCGTCCGTTTTGAAGACGCTGCGGGCTGGAATTAAAAGAATGCCCAATGCTTGTCACATGTGGATGCAGATGGTGTAACAAGCTCTGGACATTCTTTTACTTCCAGCACGCAGTGTCCTCAAAACGGACAGGAGATAATGTTAATGTGTCATAATCCTTAAATCAATAAAAATATTTAGTAAATTTATCTAAATGGCAACCCCCCCTCCCCATTAAAGTTTAAACACCGTAATGTGCCATATTAACAAGGGCATATAAGAAAAGTAGTTTCTTCCCATCAAAGTTTCCAATGCTTCCAAAATTCCCGGTTTATTTTCGTTTCTCAAAATCCCAGAGTTTTTTGCACCTCAACTTTCATTACAAAGTTGTTGGAGTTTGCAAGGACTTTCCAAGAAACGCTATGTATACTTGCTTAAGGGTAAATATCCACAAATTGAATTACCGATGAAAACAGCTTATTTATAGTTAAGATATTGTCTAACCTTTAACGCCAACTGCTTCCTTGCAAGTAAATGGCACCCCAAGAAGAGGCTTTTCTCTGGCAATTTCTTCCTCTGACTTTTCCATCTCCTGCAGCAGGTCGTCAACACACCGGGCCTCCTTCATGGCGTCTTCGAATCTCTGATCAGTGCAAGCGTTTATGGTAGGCTCCACATCCTTGATACGCTTGATGTACGTCGTCATGACAGCCTCGGCTTTGAGCTATGAATTAGATAAGAAAAGCATTTTTAAAGAATTCTTTAAATAAAATGGCTTACCTCCATGCTGCGATGAAATTATAAAACTTATACACTGAAATACGGGTGACAATGAATTAGCCTCACTGTGAATAAAAATATTTGTTTATACATCAACATAGAACAAATATGCAGCTAGTTCGGTACAATAAGAAATATGGTGTGGGCAGCACATGACTTTCTCTACATAATGCAAGTAGCCGACCGTCCAAACAGTTACCTTACACCTTTCTGGTAGGTCGGACGGTCTGGGTTTCAACATAATGCAAGTAGGGCCCGATTAAGTCAAAGAGGGGCCCATGGCCTAGTGGTATTTTGGGGCACCTATAGACTCGGAGCATACAAAAAAACTATCACATGCGGAATTTGGGGGTCTGGGACCACAACGTCGAAGACCATTTTGTGTAAGTAAACTTCCATACTTTGTACTGTAAAGCTATATTAAAAATTAAAAGAGTGTATAATATTTAAAAATATTGACATATTTGTAGGGAGGCAAAATGCATGCATTCTAAAATTTTAGAAGAATCTTTTTCAATAAATTATTTTCGTAATTGTAGTTTTATATGTTCATTTAGGAAGATTTTCTCCCTGAATATTACTTTTTCTTAAAAAGTAAAATTTATGTCTGCTTGAAATTTCTCACATACAAAATTTGGGGCCCCCTAAAATTGTGGGCCCAAGGCTACTGCCCCGGAGGCCCGTGCGTTAATGAGGCCCTGAATGCAAGTAATTTACTAATTTAATATAAAATAATGATGGACAAGATCCATGGCACAATGTTTTTAACGTTGAAAAGTACTGTGGGCTTTTTTAGATAACATGTAAAATTATTTTGAAATACCAAACATGCATTTCGCGCGCATCTAAATTGACAACTGGAAATACTGTGCTAACATCTGTTAATCAATATACTTCATTATACTTAGGCTAGAATTTAAGTTTTTAGAAAATAATACACAAAATATTTTTGTATGGAAATAAATCGTTTTATTGCTTTTCAAAATATTTACCTTTCGCATCAATACATTTTTTCATTCGAATCAACCAATTTTCAAAATTCCACCATTCAAAAGCCGGTATAGCAGAAACATAGGATGTATAAGCTTCAATTAGTTTTTCTGGGCTGTTAAATCGTTGACTACGCATTTTATTTTTGATTGTTGGGAACAAGAAAAAAAAAATCATTGAGTGCTAAATCAGGTGAATACGAACAATGACTCATCAAATCAATATTTTATAATCATCAAATAATTGATAATTTCAAATGCAGTGTGTGATCTTGCATTTTTATGCCGAAGAAGGATGAGACGTTTCGCATTATTTTTTTTATTTTGGCAACTATTTCTGACAAAAATTATCGTATGCTGATTAATATTTACTGTTCTACTCTCCTCCAAAGCAACGGTTGCAACATGGCCGAATTTACCAAAAAGTGAAGCAATAAATTTTTTTAAGCACTTCCTGCGGACGAGTTTCCAAATCCCTCAAGTGGGCGTGTCCTGGAATGCGTGATTCAATGGCGATAGATGGCGCTGCCAGTTCGCTTCAGTGAAAACCATCTCATCATTGACGTCATTGACTACTCGACCACTGACATGGTAGGATAGTTACGGACACCAGCCCAGTTTTAATCCACTTATTGCTGTTTCCTTGTCCAGTCTCTTGTGCTTTCCTGCCCCTCGCTCGTCCTTTCTTCAGCCGTCCAAGACAAGCTATGCACCATCCATCTACTTACTTCATGATCAACTCATAGCACCCTGTAGTTTGGAGTGCCAAAGCTCACCCTGTAACTACAGTAACTTTATATAATTCGATATATTGCTATATTCTAATTGGAGTGGGGATTAAGTGTCATGTCGGTGAAGCTGGAACCTCGTAATTCTTCATCTTGCTGGCTCTATCACTCGGTGTGTCCTGAATTATTAAAACAAGTTTCAGAAAATTCACCCTTGCACTAGGTATTCTAAGGCTCTGTAGTATACTCTTCTGAACCATACCAGAGTTGCCAACTTATCCATTTTATAGCTAGATTTAGCAAGTTTTCGGAATGACCCCAAAATGGCTAAATCTAGCCATAAAACGTCTACGTTTTCAAATACTCAAAATAGGTGCCTATGAAATAAATCTAACCATTTTTTGCTATGTTTCTCAAACTTATATTATACTCAAAAAACCTAGATTATTTCTTATATTCATGAAGAGTACAGTACTTCATCCTCATTTCTATCTCAATGGTTCAAAGCTAATAAAGAATAATTTGCTAAACAAAAACCAGTAAAACTTTAATAACTTTACAATAGGTGCCACCACAACTGAGTAGCACCTGTTTCTAATAATTGCTTTCTGACACATTTCACCAAATTAATGTAAAATTTTTATAAGAATATTATTTTAATTGAAATATTACGGTAGATAACGTAAAATAATGAATTTTGATAATATATAATGTATTATTGACTGAATATTTTAAAAATGTTTTTAACTATTTGAAGAGCAAAGTAAAATACATTCCAAAATAATGGGATAGAACAAGTTAGGCACAGCTTTAAATTTCTTTCTCGTAGTAGGACTATACAGTATTTTGTAATTCCACAATTTTGTGCGAGGATTTTATTTATTTTTCGGAATGACCCCAAAATGGCTAAACCTAGCCATAAAATGTCTACTTTTTCAAATACTCAAGATAGGTGCCTATGAAATAAATCTAACCATTTTTTGCTATGTTTCTCAAACTTACATCATACTCAAAAAACCTAGATTATTCCTTATTTTCACGAAGAATAATGCTCATTTCATGCTCATTTTTATCTGAATGTTTTAAAGCGAATAAAGAATAATTTGCTAAAAAAGAACCATGCAAAAATTTGATAACTTTCTTGAAAGATTTAATATAAATATTCAAAGATATATTGAGTTTGGGATATATGGAGACATATAGCGATTAATCCTTATATATCCCTCAAAATGAATATATCCGTTGTGCAAACTTAGTCCGATGGCATATAGTATATATAGTATATGTCATCGGATATAGATATATATAATATAAACACCTTGATTTATCTGTCTGTTTACCTATCTATCTCTGGGTAACGCTTGGCGAAGTTTTGATGTCGAAATTGGCGGAATATCGCCAACTTGGCGAGATTTTTTAAATGCTACCAAATTGACGAAAAGTATCGCCAAATTGATAAAAATGTCGCCAAATTGATGAAAATGTAGTCAAATTGATAACAATGATGGCTAATTGATGAAAATTCAATATCTTGGAAAAATATAAGAATCTACTATAAGAATAACCTATTTCTCCATCTGTAACGCTTGGCGAAATTCTGGCGACGAATTTCGGCGGAAAATCGCCAACTTGGCGAGTCTTTTTAAATGCTGCTAAATTGACGAAAATGTGGCCAAATTGATAAAATTAACGCTACATCAATTAAAATGACTAACTGATGAAAATTCAATATCTTGGAAATGGCGTAACAAATGACTATATGAATAACCTATATCTTCGCCTGTTCGTAATGCTTAGCGAAAAATTTGGCGGGATATCCCAAACTTCGATTTTTTTAAATATTACCAAATTGACACGAGAATGTCGCCAAATTGATAAAAAATAATGCTAAATGAAAAACAATGCTTTGCTAATTTTTAATTCCATCATATGACGAGCATACCTTCGAGTATATATATATATATATATATATATATATATATAGGAAGCAGCTGATAATTTTACGATGCTGCAATTGCTTAATTTGGGGGGGGGGGGGGGGGGGGAGGGCTAGACAGCTTTCCAGCATACCCCTGTGTTAGTTAGACTCTGGTTATGTGCTGTTTGTAATAAGTTTTAACACATACTTTTAGCTGTAGTTTTAGAAAACTTTTACATTGTCTTTATATCCGCTGCAACTGAAATATACACATACCTTACGCTTCCGTATTCTCGATGCCAGCTCTGTAGCAGACAAAAGTAGAATTTGATCGCCAATCGTCGGCAGGGGTTTCGTTGGTCCCATGACAATTCCGTAAAGAAAATCCAGAATCTTGTCTGAAAGAGGGCGCGTGAAGGTCAGAACAATGCGCAGAAGTTCCACGCAGAAGCCCACAAACTGTGAAATGGAAAGAAAAATTAAATTAGAAAAATAATCTCATGTATGTAGCGTCTTTTCAAATCGAATTTTGGGGGAGGAGTTTTCTAATTAACAGTACATGGTAATTCCAACGCACGTCATTTCTATTTAAAATTGCTTATATTGCATTTATTCATTTATTTCACAAAAGTGAGCATATTTATTTTAAAGTATATGATTATGAATAATTTCTGCACTTTAAGACCTGAATGATAATAAATGTAAATTTGACTTAAACAAAAAAATGACCTATGAAATGGTTATTTCTTGATGATAACATTTGCTTTCGCATAAACAAAGTTACAAACATGGATTTTTAGACTTTTCTTAACATAAAATTTTAAAATGCTTTGAAAACAAAAACGCATTTTAGATTTTAAGGAATTTTAAGTGCATGAAAGTTTAGGTTTAAGAAAAAAAAAATTAAGAAAGTGAAATTATTTTTCCTAGTCCGATCTATTTGTAAATAAAAATGTATAACAATTTTCGACTCACAGACATTGAAAGTATGGTTGATCCGTATTCAGGGATGCTTATAACTTGAAAATACATGAAAATCGAGTAAAATAAAATTATTGCTTCCCCCATCGTCACAAAAATCTGTGCATGCACACAGAGTTCTCAGAAAAGATGTAGACAAAGCACCGCTATGACTTTGTAAGAAAATATGCATGAAAATACATGTTAGGTTTTGTAGCAAAGTGAACATGTCCGATCGGATAAAAGGGATAGTAGCGCCCCTGGCGGAGAGTTAAAAAACGCAGAAAAATTAACGCGACAACAAATTGAGATAAACAAAAGAAGCCAATTATGATTATCTAATGAGTAGGAGTCGACACCAGAACACACATGAATGCCTCAAAAGGCATTGAATATAGAAGGTAATGAATGTCTCAAGAAGTTAGGGACTGTAACACGGTGGCGATACTGCCTGTAGAAGTATGCTGTCAAATTTTTTCTCGAATTCAAATATGCATTGCTGCTGACATATAGCATACTGCCCAATAGACTCTAATACATGTAAGTTGAGTCCCCTCCAGGGGGCGGCGCCGCCATGATTGCGGTGGTCGGATCTTAGGTCTGTACCTCTTGTCCTCCGTCTGCTAGGGGAAAATCATTCGAGTTACCTGTTCGGTGATGAACTGGCCCTCGTACCAGTGAGTCGTTCAGGCCCCAACTCTTCCAGGTGGTCGAGCCCATGGACTGTGGCTATTCATGACCTGAGCCAAGGGCCGGCCGGTGGCTGATGTCGAGCTTGGCGGACGTTCTTTCGGACCCTACCCGGTGAATGTTTCCGTCGAGTAAGCGACCTGGCTGCGGCTAGGCTGGAATGGAGATTTGGTTTAACCTGCGGCTGGCCTTAAAATAGGCGTAAACTATTTACAGAATTATACGAACTGGTTGCCTGGCCAGTTCGTATAATTCTGTAAGTAGAGTTTTGTTTATTTTTGCATTCCTGGATATGACAGCAAATTGTCAATAGTTATATCGCCAAGACGCTTCATTACGGAGCTCCTGTGTCTTGAAGACACGTATCTCCACCTCAGTAAATAGTACACTATCCACTTGAGTAGTACAGCAATATGGAATTTCAATAAACTTTGGCACTCCTTTCCGTGGGTGCTGTGAGGTAATCAGGTATGTTGAAAGCAATATTGTGTGAAATAAATACCTTCTGTAGTTTGTTAATTCCTACTAACAAAACAATGCTATACAACATTGCAATTTGCTTTCCTTTTCAGTCCATTTCGCTTTGTTTCCTACTTCGTTATCGTAACATTTTTAATTATCCGCTAGGGAGCGCTGCAACTACTTTTATTCGAGCCTGCAGGTCACATTATTATGGAATAGAATGAATTACATTTCGTTGGCAGGGTTCTAAATAAGTGTCCACTGTGTATAAATAATTAAATAATCCCGCTGCATTAGATAATACGTTTGAACACAATTTAAAATGGTTTCAATCAGAAAATTATACGAATAAAATCGCATGTGCTTTCGTACAAAAAATATGAAAATAACAATTGGCCGTATATTCAACCGCTCATGAAACAGACGATTCCGCGGAAATCCACATGCACCTTAATAAATAATGGAACGCGATCCGTCTGGAATTGCTAATTTCGCGACCGAGACGCTAGCCTGTAATCTTGCCACCGTGCCTCGAATGTAATCGGAGCCACATTTTTCTCCATGCGTTTCATTTTTTAGAGCACACAAAGGAATTTCGAGCCTAAAAAATAAATAGAAAACTAATTCGAAATTTTAAAAAAAATCGCCGATGTACATTTATTCGGGTCTTGATGCACCCATGTACCAAATTTTATGGTAAAACGACGCTTAGATTTCCCGCTTCAGACAGTACATGCCGACAAAGACATCTTTCTTTATTAAGTAAGATAAATCTTACATTTACACTTATGAACCTTTTTTTTTACAAATTTATATTATAGATAAAGAAACAAAAAGTAAAATTTTCAGTTCCAGACCAACATTAATGTACAGACTTTATAAAAAAAAAAAACACTTACCGTTGCCATTGCGAGGTTTCTAATTCAGGTACTACATCCAAATGCCCTGAAATAATAAAATAAGTACATTGTTTATTTTTGAACATTTCTACTTCAGCAAACTTACATAACACATAATGGACGGTCTCTTGGTGTGAATAACATCTATGGTTGGAAATAAATACATAGTGTATTTTTACACGTTTGTACTTCAAGCAAACAAACATATACACATTGTCGTTCGTAGTCGGCTTGTTGTTCGTAGTTCTGCGTCAACCGATAGAGGGCACTCTATTGTAGAGTTGCAAACGCTATTGTAGTTTGTCACTCTTCTATAGCCCTCTATTGTTCTACGCGGAACAACGACAGCTTTGAATACAGCTCCAAGTGTGTACTATTCATTTCTAAGGAGACACGAAATACGTGAAACCAATCCGCAGATTATATTTTAACAACAAAAGCTTAATCTTAACAAAATTTACTGTTTTTTCTTTTCACAAAATCGGAATCAATCTCCTGTTTATACTGTTGATTAAACTAGAGATTTATGTAACTGAAACAGAATATTTAATTTAGATTTATATATACCATAAAAATAATAATTAAAAGATATATAAAAATAAATTACAAAGTTTAAATGAGAGGAAATTACTGAAGGTATGAACGCATACAAAAATCAATTAGATTTCCTAATTATAAACCTAAGTAAGATTCTTAAAGAGATTAGGAAAACCTCCAGGTATTTAAAGAACTCAGTTATAAGGAGAGAATCTAAAATAAAAATCACGTGATGCTCACATTAAAAAAGATGAGTTAAACTTCTTTTATAAACTCAACTGTACCAAGTGCACTAATTTTTAAGTTACATGATTATGATTATCGAAAAGCTAAATCTCGTAAGAAAACCCGCGCAGTTGTTCTAAACTTGGAATAACTGAAAACCCCGAAAGGGTCCTTTCCTTTTAATCTTCAAATTAATCTATATAATAAAAGGCAATGTCTGTGTGTCTGTCTTATACACTATACGTTTCGCGACCGCGCGTGGGAGAGTTACGAAATTTGGCAATCGGAGACCCTGGGGGGTGGGAAGGGGACACGTGATAACCGATTTTCAAAATTCTAATTATCTTTTTATTTATTTAATGTTTTATGCGATTTCGACCTTTTTTTGATCTTTTTGCCCTTTTTTCTCCTCGATCCAGACATCGTAGAAAAAAACAAATCACACCATCGGAAAGAGCAGAGAATTTCGAGTAAAAATATATCAATTTCAAATCTCAGAGATAAATTCTAATATTTTTTTATGATTTTAAAGCAAAAGTCACTTTTGACTCAAAAAAACGATTTTTGGTTTTTAAATTCTCGCATAGTAAAAAGTACTCATAATTTCGACTAATAATTTACATTTTTAGAAAGCTGAAATATCTGGCATTCTTACAAGTCTAATCTGGTCCAGAAATAATGAAAATTGCCTTCAGGATCGCAATTTTAAAGACGTCATGATTTTAAATTTCTCGGCGTTCCGTTCGTTTCTCCCCCGCTGAAGCAGGGAAGGTGGTGGGTGGGGACGTCAAGGTGGAGGTGACGTCACGGTTCTGTATATGCATAGCGATGCTTTGCTCTATATAAATTATTATATTTATATTGTCAATGATGGGACGATCTGGATTTTTTAAATGTATATTTTAACTTTTGGATATTTTAAATGGATATTTTAATTTTATGGATATTTTAAATGATGGAACAATGAAACAATGGAATGAGGATGATGGAATTAAGCATATGGTCATTTTAAATTGCAAATTAGCGCGCGGGAAGTTAGCGGTAGGCCCGGGTTCGATTCCCGCCACTGCTAAAACTGCCGCCGTGTTTACGTGGAATACGATCACGTTAAATATGTGGGTCCGTAAGTCCTTCCGAGAGGTTGGTGGTAGGGGAAGGAGGATACGGCCCCTGTGGATGCCTCCCCCACTGGGTTCCCGTCTAAATTGGGTGAATATGTAGAAAGTTATGGAGATTGTCGCGGAGGGCGCGGCAGCCCAGTGGTTAGCGCGCGGGAATTGCACTCAGTAGGCCCGGGTTCGATTCCCGCCACTGCCAAAACTTACGCCACGTTCACGCAGAGTACGATCACGTTAAACATGTGGGTTCGTGAGTCCTTCCGAGAGGTTGGTGGTAGGGGAAGGAGGGTACGGTCTAAATTGGGTGAATAAAAAGAAAGTTATGGAGATTGTCGCGGAGGGCGAAGTAGCCCAGTGGTTAGCGCGCGGGAATTGCACGCGGTAGGCCCGGGTTCGATTTCCGCCACTGACATGGAGTACGATCACGTTAAACATATGGGTCCGTATGTTTTTCCGAGAGGTTGGTGGTAGGGGAAGGAGGGTACGTTCCCTGTGGATGCCTCCCCCACTGGGTTCCGGTCTAAATTGGGTGGCACATCCTGGCCGTCCAACCAGTTACCAGGCCCGGGTTCGATTCCCAAAATTGCCGCCGTGTTTACGTGGAGTACGAGCACGTTAAACATGTGGGTCCGTGAGTCCTTCCGAGAAGTTGGTGGTAGGGGAAGGAGGGTACGGTCTAAATTGGATGAATAAAAAGAAAGTTATGGAGATTGTCGCGTAGGGCAAAGTAGCCCAATGGTTAGCGCGCGGAAATTGCACTCGGTAGGCCCGGGTTCGATTCCCAAAATTGCCGCCGTGTTTACGCGGAGTACGATCACGTTAAACATGTGGGTCTGTAAGTCCTTCCGAGAGGTTGGTGGTAGGGGAAGAAGGGTACGGTCCCTGTGGATGCTTCTCCCACTTGGTTCCGGTCTAAATTGGGTGAATAAAAAGAAAGTTATGAAGAATATCGCGGAGGGTGAAGTACCCCAGTGGTTAGTGCGCGGGATTTGCACTTGGTAGGCCCGGGTTCGATTCCCAAAATTGCCGAATAAAAATAAAGTTATGGAGATTGTCGCGGATGGCACGGTAGCCCAGTGGTTAGCGCGCGGGAATTTCACTCGGTAGGCCCGGGTTCGATTCCCGCCATTGCCAAAACTGCAGCCGTGTTCACGCGGAGTACGATCACGTTAAACGTGTGGGACTGCAAGTCCTTCCGAGAGGTTTGTGGTAGGGGAAGGAGGGTACGGTCTCTTTGGATGCCTCCCCCATTGGGTTCCGGTCTAAATTGTGTGGCACTTCCTGGCCTTCCAAGCAGTTACCTTACACCTTTCTGGTAGGTCGCGCCAACGAGTTTGCCACGGTCAGAATTTTCAAGGGTAGCGAACAGGCTGGTCGCCAAAGGCGGCTAGTATAGAATAAGGACTCGGAATAACTATATTATTCTACATCCACCCCTTTACTTCTAGTTTTGCTTGAGTTAATTCAGATCGGTGCCAACCCCCTAAACTGTGAAACTCAAATGTGGATCAAAATGTCTTATTAAGAGTCTTAGATTAATAAAAGTGTAGAATAAATATTTAGGAATTATTAATGAAGTAATGTAAAACATAAGGATGATTTCAAAGAGTAACACTGGAGATTAAAGACGCTCTGCCCCTGGTGCTCTGCCAACACCCAACTGTCTGAACGGCAAGCGAATCCAAATGACATGGATAGCTCACTAGCGCCCCCTTGACTCGTGCGCACAGACACATAAAATTTGATCTACGCAGCAAATAGCTTTTCCTACAGACGCAAATTCATTTTCTCTTTATTTAATAATTCATTAAATTGAATGTCATTGCACAAAATAACACGCGTAATTATTTGAAGTGATACTAAATTTGCCATTTGAAATACAATTTTCGTTTTCATTTAGTAACGGCGTGTTTTCAAAGGTAGCGTAGCAAACATGCAAATAAACTAAACTATCTCAACCTGTCTGTCCTAGAGTAATGGGGTTGGTTTTATTCATTCATTGTCAAAAATACGTATTAAACAAGCATTTAATGGATATATTTAAGCACACGTCTAATTTAGATTTTGACGAATTTTGCGGGCCATTTCGCAAAAAAGCAAGTTATTTTTTCCCGAATCGTACCAAAATCTAATCAACACCAGAGTAAACCACAAGTCACATCTACCAAATTTTGTGAAATTTGGTTAATTATATTTTTTCCTAGAGTGGATGCATACGATTTTTGCGGGCCATTTCGATATAAAAGGCAGGTTCTTTTATTCCAAATCGTACCAAAATCTGAACAGCACCAGGGTAACCCACAAGTGACACTTATAGATATAATTTTATGAAATTGGGTGAATTAGTTTTTGGGTTAAAGTGGTTAAATTCATTGCACAGATATACAGACACACAGCACACACACAGACACACGCACACAGAGACACACGCACACACAGACACACACGCAAACAGACATACACAAACAGACACACACACAAACACACACACACACATAGAGACAGACACACACACACACAAACACACACACACACACACATAGAGACAGACACACACACACACAAACAGACACACAAACAGACACACACAAGCAGACACACACAAACAGACACACACACAAACAGACACACACACACAAACAGACACACACACAAACAAACGGCACGCTAAAAGTAGTTTAGCATATTCTAGAGGTCCCAAAACACGTATCGTGATTTTCGACGCGATTCCAATACTTTTCTTATACATTGTCATGTATTGTAAGGAAAGCAATACTATTAAGTACTCCATTCTGGTGTCTATCCTAACCGAAACTCAGTTATTTATACAAAAGAAAAGTTTCTGTAAAATCCCAGAAGCAAATGAGAGGTGGGAAAAAAAAAACTCCAAAGTTTATCTAAAATCAGCTCCAAAATTATCAACTGAACTTGGGACTCCGATTCCAGATGCAGATGCGGAAGTTAAAAATGTAAGAGTTGCTAAAATGGGTCACTGCACTTTTATCTGTGACATGCTGACACTACATATTCTAGAAGGAGTTCAATGTTTATATGATTTTAGCTTTCTCTATAAATGGGGAAGAGTGAAGACTAAGAGGATTTTTGGGGATCCATTTGCTTGTGGTAATATTCAACAATTTAAATTAACAAAATTAAAAAATAATCTTCTGTGGACAGCACATGACTTTCTTTCCCTACATAACGCAATGCCTTTACTTCTTACGAAGTGTTTAATGGTGTACAAGATCCATGGGCGCCCATAGAACTTTTGACAGGAAGGGGAAAACTTAAACATAAGACGTACAACATCGACTAGCTTGATTCCCGCCCATGTAGTCTTCCTCTGAATTTTACACTGGATTTGTTTCAGTCATCATCTTAGCTCTATCGCTAGTAAACTGAGAGCAGAACCGTAGCTAGACAGGACTAACCCCCCCCCCCCCCCTCCCCCTGATAAAAACATTACATTTTTAGTAGTGATATGAAATTTCATCCAACATGTTAACCAAATTTTGCAGTAAAAATGTCCGAGATTTTTTTTTATATATAAATTACTTTGTTTTAAGATTCTTTTGATTTAGCTGAATTTGTGGTTATACTAATGATCAATCTATTTACATATTTATTTCAAAAATATTTATTATATCAAAAATATTATTGCGTTCTTCCGCCCTAAACGGAGTTGTCATATCTAGCATTGTTTTATATCTGCTCTATCCCCCGTTTTTTATCAATGAACTCTAGCTAACTCTGTGCCCCTTCCTGACATTTGTGAATTCGCGATTCTACGACGAACCTTTCAACTTAAATTAAATAGTGTTACTTACCCCCCCTCCCCCTTGTTCTCAAGCCCTGCGTCCCTGGGGGCGCTCCTCTACCCCCTTATCTTTCTCTTCTCACTAGGTGCCTGCTTGGGCCTTAGTTCTTTCTCTTTCTGTAAAACTTGGAGAAGGGCCAGACTTAGGATGTCGCACCCCCCCCCCCCCTCCAAGCGAACTCTAGATGTAAACTCTTTAATTTATATTAATCTCTTTCGTATCTTTTTCCTTTTCGCTCGAAGTTTAAAGGGGGGAATTCTTCCCATCCTGGGCACTTCGTATATCCCCTGTCCTTGAGACCTTGAAAAAAATATTTAAAAATTTTTAAAATCAAGACAGCAATATTTGGATACTTTTGTGTTATTGCGGGGTTCATTGATATACATTATAGAGCAAAAATCAACTCATAAGTACTTAAAAGCTAATATTAAGCTTTTTTTTTTTTTTTGTATTAACTTTTAGAATTTTTTTTATTAATTAACAACTTTGTTACTAGTTAATGCTTATATTAAAATAAATTGTAATTTGTATATATTAATGTAGTAACTATATGGACCTTCCTAATCAACTCTTAGCTTATAAATATAAATATGCAATTATTTGTTAATAATTTCTATGGATTGAAATATATAATAGTAACTATTATGGTTAATAAATGTTATTAATTAAATGTGTTTTTAGTGAGCCCCTCCTTGAATATTGTTGAGCCCCCCCCCCCTCTTGAATTTCACTCCAGCCCCTCTTTAATTTCATCTCTGGCTACGGCCTTACCTGAGAGATAGATGCCTCAAAAAATGTTAGTAAATACAATAGTCCCAGAATTTTTGCCACCAATAAATACCATACAAAAATCAAAAAATATAACACTCACAAAATTTGTAAAAACAATCTATTTACTTCATTATTATTAAATAAAATGTCTGATGTGGGCAACACATGACTTTCCCCACAGACTCAAATTCACTTTCTCTTTATTTCTTTAATAACTCATTTAATTGAGTTTAATTGCACAAAATAACGTGCATAATTATTTTAAATGCCACTGAATGTACACTTTTAATTCAATTTTCGTTTTCATTTAGTAACTGGACGGTATTTTTAAAAGCGATGTATAGCAAAATTGCTTAAAAACAACCCCTAACAGCATTTTTTATCACAGTGACGTAAGATTTACGTCACATTGTGCCTTTGGGACGTCACAGGACGTCGCAGTACGTCTCGGCAATGTTACATTGAGGTCACAGCGAAGTCATTTTGGTCATTTTCATGGTCGTGTGTGACGTCGCATATTAACTTGTTTGTGACGTCACATTGTAATTGCCATTGTAATTTCGTCACATTGTTACGTGTTAATTAAATTGTGGAAACGTCACAGAATGTAGTCAAAATGAAGTTATAAAATTACTAATACGTAACGTTGCATAGAAGTTACAGATAGGATGTCACATTGTGACCCAGGTGTCACGTGACTACAACGTCACTGTCACACATGTGACGATCTTTGCTGTGAGGGGCAATATCCCGAAAACGGCTCATTACAGTGTAATGGGGTTAGTCTTATTAGTTTCATAGTCAAAAATTACTTATAAAACAAGTATCTAATTGATACATTTGAGTATACGTAGTCTTTCATATTTGATTTCGGCAAATTTTGCCGGCCATTTTGCAAAAAACGGCAAGTTCTTCTTTCTCGAATCATACAAAAATCTAATCAACACCAGGGTAACCTAAAAGTGACGTATCTACCAAATATTGTGAAATCTGGTCCATTAGTTTTTGAATTAGAGTGAATGCATACATTGCACAGACAGACACACACACCGACACGACACACACATATATATATACACACACACACACACACACAGATGCCATGCTAAAAGCAGTTTTTTCGTGTTTTAGAGGTCAGAAAATGTGTAAATCAGTCGAAAATTCGAATTATCATTTTCGCAGCGATTCTGATACTTTCCCGATACATTGCCATGCATTGTAGGGAAAATAAAATCTTTATTCGTCCCCCCCCCCCACACACACACACTGAGAAAAAATCCTGCAGGGACATCTCAACCTACAATGACCAATCTGCTCTCGCAAGGGTGTTCAAGGGGCGATCAAGAATGTTCAACACCTATTCGAAACTAAAATTTCAGGCAAATATTCCTGAGGCGAGATTGTAAATCTGCAAGTTTGGTTAAATTGTAGACGAACACTCTAACCCCCCCCCCCTCCCCCTCCAAAAATCTATATAAATAAAATTTAAAATCTGTCTGTCTTTCTGTATGTTTGTCTAATCATCACGGAAAAACGCCTGAACCGAATTTCATGAAAGTCTTGGAATAGGCCCACTTAAAATTTAGTCCGTTTCAGTTTCTAAGGCCAGGGGTTGTTTAGAAATTAATTAAAAACGCACAGTTAAACTTTCCATAGACATAGCATTATGTAAAATATATTCCCAGTAAATTTATTTGAAGGAAATGATATCATGTCCCTTAGCAACGGATTTATATCCAATGTATTTATGCGACGGACGATTATTATTAAATATTTTCCGATTTAAATAATAAAGAAATGTCTATAAAATAAATTTTATCGAAATTGCATCTTTGACTGGAATATATCAATTACGGCCTGCAGGTTTAAATATTACTGGGATTATTGATATTTTATATTTAATACATTATTTATTTTACTTTGGAAAATATTGGATAATAACAAATATTGGCAAGTATTGTCCATATATTGGAATCAATTACGTCCCTCAAGTTTAAAGTTTGTGGGGATAATTGATATTTTATTACGTTATTTGTTTTAGTTTGGGCAAATATTTTTCAAACTCATGTATTTGAGTAGGGGTATACCTTTTAATCTACAAAAATATAAGTAGTACTGTTATATCTTCCAATACAGTTTTAGCACTTTCATTTTGGCATATATTGATTCGATTTCATTTTTATTATAAATTTATTTTCAAACGGGATCAGGGTGTTTTATTCTTTAGATCTTGTGAAGATGATTTTGTATAGCGATAGCAGAGATTGGTCGTATTCTTTTCTTCGTTAAAAATGACGTATAAAACAAGCATTTAATGGATATATTTGAACATACGTAGTTTTTTAATTTAGATTTTGACGATTTTTGTGGGCTATTTTGCGAAAAAAGGCAGGTTACTCTTTTCCGAATTGTACCAAAATCTAATCAGCACCAAAGTATCCTACAAGAAACATATTTACCAAATTTTGTGAAGTTTAGTCAATTAGTATTTTAGCTAGAGTGGATACATGAAATTTTCAAGGACCATTCCGCAAAAAAAGGCGGGTTCTGTTTTTACGAATCCTACCAAAAACTAATCAGCACCAGAGTCTCATCCAAGTGACTTACCTACCAAATTTTATGAAATTCGGTCCATTAGTTTTTTAGTTAGAGTGGATACATACATTGCACAGACACACAGACAGACAGACAGACACACACACAGACTTCATGTTAAAAATAGTTTTTTCGTACTCTAGAGGTCTCGAAACGTGTAGATCCGTCGAAAACTCGAGTTGCGATTTTCGGCATGATTCCAATATTTTCCCTATACATTACCATGTATTGCAGGGAAAGTAAAAAAGTATTTAGCGAAAATGTCGGAAATGATATGACTTCTGCCAACGTCAAGAACTGGTGGTATACTGACCGTAATATGCAATATACTATACTGTTTGTATTTTCCAAAACAATGACATATGCATTATGAGTCTTTATAAATCAAAACAAATTTTTCAAGTAAAACGTCAACATAAAATTTGGCAAATAAAAACTCTATTTGGCGACAGAAAATTCCCTTTGGCGAAAAGACTGGCGAAAGTAATCAAAAATCCAGAACAATCCCTGATATGCCCCCAAAACCTCTCCAAAATGTCTTATCAAAAAGTACCACTGCAGCCATGAAAAGTATGATGCGAACAAGCAGCCCATGACTTTCCTTCAAACTCAAATTCATTTTCTCTTTATTTCTTCAATAATTCACTAAATTGAATTTAGTCGCCAAAATAACACGCAAAATTATTTGAAATGCTACTGAATTTGAACTTTTAATTCAATTTTCATTCCATTTGGTAACTACACATATTTTCAAAGACGACGTAGCAAAAATGCGAAAAATCTGAAATATCTTGAGAACGGCTAGCCCTAGTGTAATGGAGTTGGTCTTATTCTTTTCATTGTTAAAAATTGCGTATTAAACAAGCATCTAATTGATACATTTGAGCATACGTAGTTGTTTATTTCAGATTTTGACGATTTTTGCGGGCCATTTCGCAAAATAAAAAAGCAGGTTATTTTATCCCGAATTGTACCCAAATCTGTTCAGCACCAGGGTAACATATAAGAGACTTAACCATAAAATTTATGTAATTTGGTCCATTAGTTTTTAAGTTAGAGTGGATACATACATTGTATACACACACACACACACACACACAAGCGTCAAGCTAAAAATATATATTACGTGTTCGACGGTACTCGAAACGTTCAGATTCGTCGAAAACTCGAGCTGCGATTTTCGACACGATTCCAATGCTTTCATTATTTATTACCAAGTATTGCAGTGAAAGTAACAAACCAGTTGAGTAGCTAACCCCGTACAAATGCAAATAAATGTCTTATTAGAAATCCCATACATATCAACTTTTACGATGTCGGAAAATATCAAAAAGTTGATACGCACTTACCATTTAGAATGTTTCTATTCCTTCAGCTGGCGGCCACCTGACAAGAACTGCCGTCCGACACCTAGTCTCGCGTCTTATCGAGATAAATTTCGAAATCTCATCCCAGTAGATTGGGTGGCTTTTTTTTTTTCAGGCAAAAATTCATGCAGAGCACTTCCTCGTCACGTGATCCATGAATAAATTACAGGATCTTCCTATGTACGGTTTCGAATTGACAGTTCCGTAGGTAGTGATCACGTGATCCAATATCCGTCATTTCTGCTTAGAACGATTTTCACTTTCACGTGGTAGATAAAAGGCATGGATACCGTGGCATGGAAGGTATTGGAATCGTGGACTTCCAGTACTTAGTACTGGCATGGAAAGTATTGGAATTCTATCTCATTATGTTGATATTTACTTTCCCTGCAACGCATGGTAAAGTATGTGAAAAGTACTGGAATCATTTCAAAAATCGCAACTCGTGTTTTCAACTTTTCAATGGATCTATATGTTTTGAGACATCTAGAACACAAAATAACTGTTTTAGCATGGCGTCTGTGTGTGTGTATGTGTGTGTCCACTCTAACTCAAAAACTACTTGACCAAGTCTCACAAAATTTTATAGATAAGTTTATTCTTTAATATTCAGAAATATAGTACAATATCCATGAATAAATACTCCATAAAGATAATCTTATAAAAGGAGACAGGTAAGCACTGCAAAACATCCGTGAGTTACTCTGGTGTTGATTAGATTTTGGTATGATTCGGGGTAAAAGAACCTACCTTTTCTTCCTGCTCGCAAAAATCGTATGTATCCACTCTAGCTAAAAATCTAAGTTACCAAATTTCACAAATTTGGTAAATAAGTCACTTGTAGGTTACCCTTGTGCTGATTACATTTTGGTACGATTCGGAAAGAAAAGGAACCTGCCTGTTTTAGCAAAATGGCCGGCAAAAATCAACGCAATCTCAAATAAAAGATTGCGTATGCTCAAATGCATCAATTAAATGCTTGTTTTATACGTAATTCTCTACGATCAAAAGAATAAGATCAACCCCATCACACCAGGATTAGCCATTCTCGAGATATTTTAGTTTTTACATTTTTCATACGCCGATTTTGTCCAGTTACCAAATGAGAACAAAAATTGAATTAAAAGTGCAAATTCTTTGTCATTTCAAATAATTATGCTTGTTCTTTCGTGGAATTAAACTCAAATCAATGAATTTTTCCTTTCCCTGCAGCAGTACATAACAATGTATAGGGAAAGTATAGGAATCATGTCGAAAATTGTAATTCGAGTTTTCGACGGAGCTACACGTTTAGGACCTCTAGAACAGGAAAACTATTTTAGCATGACGTCTCTGTGTGTGCGTATGTGTGTCTGAGCAATGTATGTATCCTTTCTAAATCAAAAGCCAATTGACTAAATTTCAAAAATTAAATTAAAATTTTATAGGTGACACAAGTGATTTACTTAGATTTTACATAGATTTTACATAGATTTGGTTCATTAGTTTTTGAGTTAGAGTGGATACATAGATTGCATAGACAGAAAGACACACACACAAATAGATGTCAAGCTAAAAATAGTTTTTCGTCTTCTAGAGGTTCCAAAACGTTTAGATCCGTCAAAAACTCGAGTTGCGATTTTCGACGTGATTCCAATACTTTCCCTATACTTTACCATGTATTGCATTTAAGTATATATATAGTCATTTTAGATTTAGACGATTTTTACGTTCCATTTTGCAAACATAAGTATGTTCTTTTTTCCGGAACGTACTAAAATCTAATCAGCACCAGGGTAATTCACAAGTACTTAACAAATTTCGTGAAATTTGGTCAATTAGATTTTCAGTTAGAGTGAATACAGGCAATTTTTACGGGTCATTCCGCAAGAAAATTCCGTAATCATCACAAGGGTAACCCACAAGTGATTTACCTACCCAAATTTATGAGATTTGGTAACTTCTAGCTAGAGTGGATACATACGATTTTTGAGAGGCATTATCGCAAAAAATAAAGGCAGGTTCTTTTATCCCTATTTGTACCAAAATCTAATCAGTAACAGCGTCATCCACAAGGAACTTACCTACCAAATTTTATGAAATTAGGTCCATTAGTTTTTGAGCTGGAATGGATACATTCATTGCACAGACACACAGCCACACGCACAGACATTAAACTAAAAATAGTTTTTTCGTATTCTAGGGATCCCAAAACGTGTAGATCCGTCGAAAACTCGAGTTGTGATTTTCGGCATGATTCCAATACTTTCCCTATAGATTATCATGTATTGCAGGGAAAGTAAAAATCTGATGTGAGCAGCACATGACTTTCCCTGCAGACTCATTTTCACGTTCCCTTTATTTCTTCAATAATTCTTTGAGTTTAATTGCACAAAATAGCAGCCATACCTATTTTAAATTATACTGAATTTGCAGTTGTAATTTAATTTTCGTTGTCATTTGGAACTGGACTTATATTCAAAAGTGGCTTAGCGAAACTGCGAAAAAATATCTCGAGAACAGGTAGTGTAATGACATTGATCGTATTCTTTTCATAGTTAAAAAGTACGTATAAAACAAGCATTTAATTATTTGAGCATATGTATTTTTTTTATTTCAGATTTTAACGATTTTTGCGGGCCATTTCGCAAATAAAATCAGGTTATTTATTTTTCCAAATCGTACCAATATCTAATCAGCACCAGGGTAATCTACCAAATTTTGTAAAATTTGATATATTAGTTTTTCAACTAGAGTGAATACAGGCAATTTCTGAGGACCATTTCTAATTAAAGGGCGTGTTCTATTATCCCGAATCGTACCAAAAACTAATCAACATCAGGGTCACATCCAAGTTACTTACCAACCAAATTTTATGAAATTCGGTCCATTAGTTTTTGAGTTAAAGTGGATACATACATGACACAGACAGACACATATACGTCACGCAAAAAATAGTTTTTTCGTGTTCTAGAGGTCTCAAAACGAGCAAATCCGTCGAAAACTCGAGTTGCGATTTTCGGCATGATTCCAACACTTTCCCTGTACATTACCATGTATTGCGTAGGAAAAGTAGAAATGTCAAATGTTGAAGGTAAACTTTCGACTCAATGACAGGGACCAAAGAAGTAAACAGGTGATTATAAAATCGCACCTTCAATCTTCTAGTGAAGAGAAAAAAATCTGATGTGGGCAGGACATGACTTTCCCTACAAACTCAAACTCAGTTTCTCTTTATTTCTTCAATAATTTGTTAAATTGAGTTCAATTGCACAAAATAACACACACAATTATTCGAAATTACAGAATGAATTTGCACTTTTAATTCAATTTTAGTTTCATTTGGTAACTGGACGTATTTTCAAAAACGGCGTAGCAAGAATGTGAAAAAACATAAATATCTCGATAACGGCTCGTCCTAGAGTAATGGGGTTTATTTTATTATTTTCGTTATTAAAGATTACGTATAAAACAAGTATTTAATTGATATATTTGATCATAAGTTTCTCATTTTATATTTTGACGATTTTTGCGGGCTATTTCGCAAAAAAGACGGGTTCTTTTTTTCCGGATCGTACAAAAATTTGTTCAGAACCAGGGTAATCTGCAAGTTATCTTCCAAATTTTGTGAAATTTTGACGATTAGTTTTTTAGTTAGAGTGGATACATATGATTTTTGTGGGCCGTTTCGCAGTAAAAGGCAGGTTATTTTTTTCCGAATCGTACCAAAATCTAATCAGCGTCAAGATAACTCACAAGTCCTCACACCTCAGAAATTTTGTGAGATTTGGTCAAGTAATTTATGAGTTAGAGTGGACACACACATAGACGTCACGCTAAAAATAGTTTTTTCGTGTTCTAAAAGCCCCAAAACGTGTTGATCAGCCGTGAACTTGAATTGCGATTTTCAATGTGATTCCAATACTTTCCCTATACACTACCATGTATTGCAGGGAAAGTAAAAATCGACATAATGAGATAGAATGTACATCGAAGTGGGGTAAACTTCAGAGCGTCCTAACAAATTGTGCTATAAGTTGACTCCAAAAATTTTTACTTTGTCTCACTAAATATAAATAAGCCTTAGTACTTTCCTTATATACATATAATGTATAAAGAAAGTACTGTGATTCGAGTTTTCGACGGGAGAGCACGTTTCAAGCATCCCTGAACACGAATCAGACATTTTTGAGATGATATCTGTGTATGTGAGAGTATGTGTGTGTGTGTGTGTGTGGAGACAATAACTGATGAACGAATGGACCGATTCGAACGAAATTTGGTACAAAAATGATCCATGATAAATGTACAAAAATCCATGAACTGGAAACCTATTTTCTTTTTTACGTAATCGCATGTTCAGACCCCCTAAATTTTCGAATGAAATTTTGAAAAATCCTCAAAAAATCAAAACCGTCGTTACGAAAATAGTCATTTCTCATGTAATGTTTTATTAGAAAACGATTAAAATAAATTTTAGGACGCTAGCATGAACCGTTCTCGAGATATTGTACATTTTAAAAAAAAATTACCAAAAAAATCATATAAAATTAAAAAAATATATAACCTATTGTTGAAATATGTTCACTTTTCATAAGTAATATTATGCGATAAATTGGGTGACATCACATTCGTGGATCTAGCCAGTTCCATTTATGAAAAAATATACTTTAGGTTTAGGTAATACTTTTGTATTTGGACGCCAATAGTCAGTTATCTGCTACAAGAATAACTTATTTCTCCGTCCATGACGCTTGGCGAGATTTTGGCGGTATGTCGCCAACTTGACGACTTTTTAATGTCGCTAAATTAACTAAAATGTCGCCAAATTGATAAAAATGACACTAAATCAATGAAGCTATCAATATTGATGATTGTTTAGAGTTGCTCGAAGTATAAGTTAATTGAGTATTTTGAAATAATTTCACATGCTGTCATCCTGAAAATCGCCCAATGTACAACTGAACGATAAAAACACAGCGTCGTGGATCTTATACATTATTTTTTATTGTAAAACTAATAAATCCATTGCATTATATAAGGAAAGTCATGTGCTGCCCACATCAGATTTTTTCTAGTATTGTAAGAAGGTATATGGATATTAATCTCACTTAGCTGGGACAATCGATTGTTTTATGAAGTAATTTATAAAAAATGTGAACAAAATATTTCGCCTGTAACATAAAGAAGTAATTATAACGTAATTATATTTTGCAAAGAACGAGATATTAAACTGTTACAGAACGCATTTTATTTCTAAAAAATCTGATGTGGGCAACACATGACTTTCATTATATAATGCAATGAATTTACTACTTTTACAGTAAAAAAAAATAGATTATTATTATTGCAGATATTTATATTCTTTCCAAGATGTATTGAATTTTCGTCCATGAGTCGTCATTTTTATTGATTTAGCGTCATCTTTATCCATTTGGCGAGTTTTTCGTTAATTTAGCAACATTGACGAAAGTCGCCAAATTGGCGACATCCCACTAAATTCGTCGCCAAAATCTCGCCAAACGTTATGGGCAGAGAAATAAGTTATTCTTACAACAGATAACTGACTATTGACGTTCAAATACAAAAGTATTACTCAAAGTATCTTTTTTCTTGAATGGAACGAGCTAGATCCACGAGAATGATGTCACAAATTTATCACATGGTATTGCATATGAAAAGTAAACATGTTTCTCAATGGGAAATATTTTTGTTATTTTATATGATTTTTTGATAATTTTTTTGAAAAATGTGCAATATCTCGAGAACGGTTCATGTTAGCTTTCTAAAATTTATGTCAATCGTTTTCCAATAAAAAATTACATAAGAAATGTCTATTTGCGTAACTTTATTAGAGGTTTTGATTTTTTGACGATTTTTTCAAAATTTCACTCGAAAGTTTAGGGGAGTTCTGAACATTCGATTACGTATAAAAACAATAGGCTTCCAGTGTTTACGGACAGAAATTTTTGTACCAAACTTCATTCGAATCGGTCTATTCGTTCGTCAGTTATCGTCTCCACAGTCTCTCTCTCTCTCTCTCTCTCTCACACACACACACACACTTACTTTCACACACACACACAGACATCACTTCAAAAATGTTCGATTCGTGATCAGGGATGCTTGAAACGTGCTTTCCCTTTCGAAAACTCGACTTCGAATTTTCGACCCCGTCACAATACTTTCCTTATACATTATTGTATATAAGGAAAGTAAAAATATATATATATGAAATTTATCTAACATTTAAAATAAAATATTTCTATCTTTCTATTAAAATATTTATAATATAGACTTCAGACCAAAACATTCATACTCCAACATATATCTTACAAAAGAATTAAATAGTATACAAAAGAGTTAAATAGTATTGACAGTAGTATCTGTCATGTTTGCATAATTTTTTCAAGAATCTAAATTTCTTACAAGATATTTTAACGATTATGATCACTTTTACTTTGTAAATTTCATTACATATAAATAATACCTATTTTCTGTATTGCATATTCTTTCTAAAAATATATATATTAAAAATATATTTAACTTCTTCAATATTATTATTAAAATATTTATAAGACTCCAGACCGCACATTCATAGATCTTACAAAAGAATTAAATAGTATACGAAAGAATAGTATTATTCTTAGTAGTACCTGTCATATTTGCATATTTTTTTCAAGAATCCAAATTTCTTACAAGACATTTTACGATTTTAATAATTTTTACTTTGTACGGTTTCATTAAATATTAATAAAACCTATTTCTTTTATTGTATAGGAAGGCATATTAATCTCAGTAAGCTGGGACAATCGAGTTTATTGTGAAGAAAGTTATAGAAAATATAAACAAAAATATCTGATGTGGGCAACACATGACTTTCCTTATATAATGCAATGTAATTTACTACTTTTACAGCAAAAAAAATAGATTTTTCTTATAGTAGATACTTATATTCTTTCCACGATATTGAATTTTCGACAATTAGTCGTTTTTCATTGATTTAGCGTCATTTTTATCCGTTTGGCGATATTTTCGTTACTTTGGCAACATTTCAAAAAGTCGCCAACTTGGCGACATTCCGCTAAATTCGTCGCCAAAATCTCGTCAAGCATTATGAACGGAGAAATAAGTTATTCTTATAGCAGATAAATGGGTATTCGCGTTCAAATACAAAAGTATTACTCAAAGTACCTTTTCTCATGAATGGAACGAGTTATATCCACGAGAACGATGTCATCAAATTTATCGCATAATATTATATATGAAAAGTGAACATGTTTTTCAACAGTTAATATATTTTTAATTTATCTGATATTTTGATAAATTTATTTGAAAAATGTGCAATATCTCGAGAACGGTTCATGCTAGCTTTCTAAAGTTTATGTCAATCGTTTTCTAAGGAAAAATTATATAAGAAATGTCTATTTGCGTAACTTTATTGAAGGTTTTGACTTTTTGATGATTTTTTAAAAATTTCACTCAAAAATTTAGGGAGGTTCTGAATATTCGATTGTGTTTAAAAACAATAGGCTTCCAGTGTTCACGGATTGTCATTTTTGTACCAAATTTCATTCGAAGTGCTCCATTCGTTCGTAAGATATCGTCTCCACACTCACTGGCACACACACACACACACACACACACACACACACAGACATCACCTCAAAAATGTTTGATCCGCGATCAGGGATGCTTGAAACGTGCTCTCCCGTAGAAAACTCGAATTCGAATTTTCGACCCCGTCACAATACTTTCCTTATACATTATGTACTATTACCTCTGTATTATATAAAAGTAATTATATTGTAATTATATTCTGACCTAAACAAAGAACAAGATATGAAACTGTTACAGAACTCATTTTATTTTTAAAAATATATATATCAGAAATATATTTTTAACTTTTTCAATATAATTATTAAAATATTTATAATATGGACTCCAGACCACACACATCCATACTCCAGAATAGATCTTACAAAAGAATTAAAAACACAAATAATCACAGAAATATATCAAAAAATATCTGCAAGATCGTACAAGTCATATTGTAGATGTATATTAAAAGTATATTTGGAATCCTACACAATTCCAAGATAAGAGATATTGTCCTTTATATTGAGCAAATTTAATTGATTTTATAAGTATACACATTAGGATTAGATCTTGTAAAAGTTATTACAAAGCACATTAATATTCAAATCAATCGAATTTTTGTAGAGGTACAGTGCGTCAAAAGGAGGGAGGGGGGGGGGGGGCATGAGAGCACTTCCCTCTGGACGTACAAGGTCTCAAAAACGAAAATCAAGCTAGTCGATGTTATGCGTCAAACTCTTATGTTTACACCCCTTAAAAACAGTTATATAAACGCCCATGGTATAGTGTAATTTAAAAGTTCTAGCTGCAATATATCACTCTCATGATATGTTGAGATACACTTATTGATTTAAGATCTTCAGCCTGGTATATCTAACATTATACATCGAATCTGGTATATCGTCCTGGTTCATCGAACTGGCAGCCTTAATCCCAACTAAGTGAAAGTTACTAATTCAATGGTGATTGGGATGACAAATACCCAAGGTTGTTAAATTACTAAAATATTTCAACATTCGTCTTCGATACCTTTGTGTATCAAAAATATTTTTTGAGTTGGAATGTAATTAAAAATATATGTATTTTTGGATATAGCACAGTCATTAAAAACTTTACAGCAAACACTACAGCAACTTCAATGGTCAATGGTAGATTGAACCTGGCAGGCTAAATCCCAATTAGTAAAATCTGCTACTTAATTCAGTGGTGGATGCTACGATGGATATACAACAATGCTAAAGACGTGACAACCTTAGTATTCGATATCCTTGTATATCAAAAACAATTAAACATGAAAGAACAATCATGCACAATACATTGATGATAAAACACTTTTCAACTAAAATGAAATCCGCTGAATATATCACATCTCTAAAATGCGATACATTCAGGGGTGATATTTTTTTAATTATCACAGAACTACAATAATTTATTTTACTTGAAAACTTAAAACTTCATCCTGAAAAATGAACTTTATTCAAATGCCGTCATCGAAATATAAATCGTCTAGCTCTCTATGCAAAAGCAGTGAATGTTTCATTCATACACTTTTATTCCAGACTCAAAAGTTAAATAATTTTGCGTGAAAAAAAATCAGCAATTCTTATATAACTCATCTTGCAATCACTTATTTGCATTCTGCATCCCTTAAAATTAGGCTTCGTTGTAGAAATAATCAAAGCTTGTGATGATCATTTGAACTAAAAAATATTGTAATTGCGTTGGCGCAGAATATAGATGCACGGAAAATACGCAGAAATAAAGCGGTTTTAGGACGAATGCAACACTAAATATAATGTAAAAGAACTTTAAAAATCACGATCTTTACTTTGGGAATAAAAATTGCATGCCATATTTTATTTTGAAGTGGGTCACGTGATCCCTTCATATCATATGGGTATATAATTATTATTTTAATTTTTATTTAGAGCTAACGAAAATATTTTATTGAATTTTCTTTTATATATTTCATGGGACAATTTGAATATTTTACTAGAATTCTTGAAGTAATTTGTAGATTTTAACTTTGCTAAAAAAATGTTCGAAAAATTTGGTCCCATAGGGTTCAACAATGTACATCATTATTTCAACTCGGGTTTAATCTAAAACTAATTGGGTGATATTATTCATTTACATTTCCATATGTTCCACAGACTATATGTCCTACAGGCTGTCTCAACAACATACTAGAATTTCATTTTGATAAAGTTATTTTTAGGGCCCTTATGCGAACGGACAGACAGAAGGACAGAATGAGCAGTCTTAAACACTTTTCAACTATGTTATAAAGTATTAAAAAGAACTGCAATAAAAATACTAATAAATGCATTTTTAAATATTATACCGTGACAGGGCAAGGGCTTAGCCAGCCATTGAAAACTTTATCCAACTCTACAGCAGCTGCGATGGTCAAATTGTCCTGGTACATCGAACTCACAGCCTGTATTCCAATTGGTAAGCCACCACTCAATCCTGTTGGTATCTGAGACGACGGATACCCTAAAATGTTAAATATGCAGGTGTAGGCTATATTGGGATACTTTGGGATAGTAAGCAGGTAATGAGGAGGTGGTTCAGGGTGCGTTGGCATCAAAATAATAGCTTCTTCGACAAAAATGTCTTCCAATTTCTTCTTCAGCGTCTTGTATGCATTTAGGCATTTGTAGTAGAATTCATCTTTGTCCCTCCGGTCCACAGCAGCAAAGTAGAGGGCCGGCCAGGTGTAATCCGAGCACTGGAACAAGCTCTTGAGGAACTCAAGGCGAAGGCTCACAGGCTTTTCTTCGGATAAAACTTCAGAGAAGGACAAGCTTCCAGCCTCCAGCAGTTTGCACTCCCAGATGTAAAAGGCGTACCGGAGCTCCTCTATCTCAAGCTTTATGGGTGTGATGCCAAATTCCTCTTCAAAATGCTTAGCTGCCTAAAATTGAAAAGTAAAATTATATAATTTTCTTTTTAGGAACAAATACGCAACACATGGTTGTATAATAAACTTGGGGGATAGCCTATTGGTTAAGTCATGGGGGGGGGGGGGGGGTTAATACTCGGAGGAGGCGAGTTGGATTCCTGGAGCTGCCCAAAATAACCGTATTAACCCTATGTCTACACGGAGTACTGGTGCGTTAAAGTTGAAAAGTCCTTCCGATAGGTTGGTGGTAGAAATAGAAGGGTACGATCCCTGTGGATTTCCCCTTTACTTGGTTCTGGTTGTTTATTGGGTGGAATTAGGCAAAGTCAGACTTTTACCATGGTGTTCCTGGAGTCGTTGGACCAACAGAAGCTGAATTCTCTCCCTTCTAGCGACACTCCTCCAGCGATTTGCATAAAGACGCTGATCAAGAGATTAGCATAAATATTTCTTGCTCTCCAAAGAGACTCTAGATTTGCATATGCCAGCCAAGACGCTTCATTCCGGACTTCCTGGGTCCGAAGGACCCTTACGTCTACATCGAAAATAGCAATGTCCGCTTTAGATGCATATGCCGCATGCATTGCATATGCCGCATGCACAGCATTTCTACCCTGGCTTTTATAAGAGAGCTTCAGAATTTTATCAGCATCATTCAGACATTTGGATTTCGGATGCTACCTGCACGCGTGTTATGATGGAGCTCGATTTTAATAATGTTCCTGTATATAATCTACGTAAGGCTCCTGTATATAATCTACGTAATGTTCCTGTAAATATAGTTAGTATATTCTTGAAAATAAATCTATGCTTTATACTTGCCGCTGTAATGGATACTCTTCGACATCACACCTTCGCCTTATGCATGGCCTTTCGTCATACCCCCTTTACCATCATGGACTTCTGTCCTGTGGGCTTGTTGCAGACAAACGGGATGAGTCCAGCCTAACAACGCCACATAATAAACTAGATGTTACACCCGTTATATGACAGGGTTCACCATAAAGGTATGTAAACGATTCTCATCTGCCTGTTTATGCTCTTACTATCCCCGGGCACATGCGGACAACACACCTCTTCTGATCTATATTTTTAAATTGTCATGTGATCCCCTAGCGAAACGCAGTACAACAGAATCCCGATTATCCGAGTCCTGGTATCCAAGGTATCGTGTTATCTAAATTAGCTCTTTTTTTATCTTCATTGACATCACTTTTTCTGATGACGTTAAAACATCAACTCCCGTGAAATTCGGAAAAATAAAATTTAGTTAAATCAAAGACAAAGATGGTGGTCGGGGGCTGTTCGCCCCGGAGTATGACTGACTTAATTATTTTTACCTGGCTCTGCGCATATGACGACATGGGAATTAAGAACGTCCGGATTTTGTTCTCCCGCTCTCAAAAGGGACTGAATTTGTTAACTGCGACTGTCATCTTACTCCAATGGCATCCCTAAATTTCCTTGGGCGTCGCTGGATTCTGAGTGCACAGCACAATTTAAAATCTTTGCGAAAGTTGTTTATGCCTGGATATTGCCACTTTAAAATTAACATACTGTTTTTTTAACTGTAATAATGCGTGTGTTTTGTCAACTCCTCTCGAAGTTTACTATGTACCGCGACATTATGAACGATGAAACTTAATTCCCATTATGTCGAGCTGACAACTTTTCCTTTGCCTGCAATACATGGTAATGTACAGGGAAAGTATTGGAATCATACCGAAAACCGCAATTCGAGTTTTCGGCGAATCTACACGTTTTGGGACCTCTAGAATATAAAAAAAACTATTTTTAGCGTGACGTCTGTGTGTATATCTGTCTTTCTGTCTGTGCAATGTATGTTTCCACTCTAACTCAAAAACTAACAGACCGAATTTTATAACATTTGGAAGATAAGTCACTTGGGTATAACACTGGTGCTGATTAGTTTTTGGTACGATTCGGAAGAAAAGAACTCGCCTTTTTTTTTAGAAATTGTCCCCAGAAATCTCATGTATCCCCTCTAGCTGAAATACTAATTGACGCAATTTCATTAAATTTGGTAGATAAGTACTTTGCTACTGATTAAATTTTAGTATGATTCGGAAAAGAACAACCTACCTTTTTGTACGAAATGACCCACAAAATTCATCAAAATCTAAATACAAAGACTACATATGCTCAAATATATCAATTAAATGCGTGTTTTATGCATAATTTTTGACGATGTAAAGAATAAAATCAACCCCATTACACTAGGATTAGGCGTTCTCGAGATATTATAGTTTTTTTTTTTTTTTTTTTTTTTTTTTTTTTTTTTTTTTTTCATTTTCGCTACACCGTCCTTGAAAATAAGTCCAAGCTACCAAATGAAAACGGAAACTAAATTTAAAGTACAATTTCGGTGTCATTTGAAATAATTATGGGTGTCATTTTGTGCAATTTAATTCAATTTAAGGAATAAAGAGAACGTGAATATAAGTCTGCAGGGAAAGTCATGTGCTGCCCATATCAGATTTTTTCATTGGTTCCCAGACTGAGTGCCCAACCTTGTATTAAAGAACCATGATGGCGATGACGATAGTCTCTTGTCATTCAGATAGTAGAAAATATTTCAGTTTCGGAAATTATTACAACAGGAAATTATTATTTTTTCATACATTCAAGAATGTATGAATGAGGGTGAGCAACAGCAGGTGACGTAATTATAAATTTAGTGAGTGACGAAAACGAGGGAGTGACAAGAAGGGTGATCATGAGACAACTCAAGAATTTCGAAAAATATTTATAAACTTTAAGGCAATAATGAACTTTGGTATATATACATATAAAATCAAAGCGTGATAAAACAAAATTTCTGACTTACACCAAAAAACCAGGCTCTCACTAAGCAATTTTCAAAAGAATTTAGGGACCAACCACAAAATAAAGATTTAGTGTACTTTATTTACTACTGCAAACCATCATTCAATTCCTAAAATATATATACGAACTCCTAAAATTTGTCTCAATATCACCACGAGATTTTCAATCAGACCGGTTATATTTTTGAATATGTGTATATATATATGTGTACACATATATATATTTGGCATCTTATCAGCAATCAAACTTTCTTCGCTAGAGGGGGAGGGGGGGGGTATATAAAAAGTTTTATTCTGTATTTTTATGCTAATAGAGATCACAGTTTTGAAAGAGTTTTAATATAATTTTTCTTACGATCTAAAAAAAAAGTCCTAATCGTAAGTATGTGTCTCAAACTATCGATTCAAAAGCTATAAACCTGATTTTGTTTTAAATACTCTCTATAGTTAAACTTGTCACTAATTTTACTTACTTTCACAACAGCAGCTTTGATGTCGGACGTTGCACTCAAAAAACATCCAGGAAATTCTTCCATATAGTACACTTTGACGTTTCTGAAGTTCACCTGCGAAATTTTATCTTAAAATTCAAATATGCCTTGTTCACATGTAGAGAAAAACATACTGCAGTTTTAAGGATTGAGACTAACAATACAAGCTGATAATTCATTAAAGAAAAACTTGTATTTTTTGTAAAAAAAAATATATGCTATTTATTGGCAACTGCATGAAATAAGACAGTCCTTGACGTAATATTTTAGTAGTTAACTTTTCGGTGTTCAACTTGCATATTGTCCAATTAATCTAACAAATGCTTATCTAACGAAAACTTATCCCAACTTATCTAACAAAACAGTTCCGACAACAATCGTGAGTGGACCTCTACGTAAACCCTTTAACACGTTACGCGCAGCATCAGTCACCGGTGACTAACGATATATAATTTAAAAAGTTATATTTTTATATTAAAAATTAAATAGTTTGGAGATTATAAAAAAAAATGTATCTAAATATTATTGCAACCCGAAAAATTATTACTTTCCTTATATACATAATGTATAAGGAAAGTATTGCGAAGGGGGGGGGGGGTCGAAAATTCGAATTCGAGACGGGAGAGCACGTTTCAAGCATCCCTGATCACTCACGAATCAAACATTTTTGAGGTGATGTCTGTATGTGTGTGTGTGTGTGTGTGTGTGTGTGTGACTGTGGAGACGATATCTCACGAACGAATGGAGCGATTCGAATGAAATTTGGTACAAAAATCACAATCCGTGAATACTAGAAGCCTACTGTTTTTAAACGTAATCGAATGTTCTGAACCCCCTAAATTTTTGAGTGAAATTTTGAAAAAATCATCAAAAAATCAAAACCTTTAATAAACTTACGCAAATAGACATTTCTTATGTAATTTTTCCTTAGAAAATTATTGACATAAACTTTAGAACGCTAGCATGAACCGTTCTCGAAATATTGAACATTTTTCAAATAAATTTATCAAAAAATCCCATAGTAAACCCATAGAAATACATACAATGCAGGGGCGCTTATCTTATAGCAGCGCCATCTGAATTATTGCCTCAAATGATATTGGCATTTTCTAAGTATGGAGTCTTAACCTCTTATCTTTCTTTGCCTTCACGCTTTACCTCCACGTTGAAGACCCAGACCATCCGACTCATCCGAGGACTTGAGCAATAAAATGGACGGCCGGACGGTTTACCTCCACGTGTAAAACCACCAATAGCTGCAAAGCCGCTGAACATATGTGCTGGTTCCTTGCGCAAAATATGATGAAACTTACTTTTTTGTACCAGTCCACTTTGGCAATGGTGTCGCCAGCAAGAACTTCCGTCATCAGCCGGAGATCCTGCGCGTACCGGCACATGGGTCCAGTACTGCAGAACTGGTCCAAGTTACCGACGTCGTCCTCGTCGCCAGGCCATGGCTCCTGGACAGATATCACACCTGCAGAACGAAGAAATTTCCTATTAAGGGGATCGTTACACTAAAACTTAAAATCGAAAATTCTTCTTCTTCGACCCAAACCGTCCGATCCGCAAGAAAATGTTGTTGTTGAGACCCAGACCGTTCGACCTACCAGAGAGGTGTAAGGTAACTGTTTGGACGGCCGGGAAGTGCCACCCAATTTAGACCGGAACCCAGTGGGGGAGGCATCCACAGGGACCGTGGATGCCTCATTTCAAATCTACATATTCCCAAAATTCTAGTTTTCTATCTTAAACCAAAATGATCTTTAAAATTGATTTTATAGTGTTATTTCATAATTCTCTCATAAAATTAAAATTTAATTGCAGCTTTTTCAGAATACAAATTTCACATTTATTGTTTTACTATAACTACTAAGGCATTTTTCAGTTTACAGTAATCATAAATGTTTTAGTTTATTTATAATGTTCAGTATTTATACTATAAAAATATGGATGTTTTTTTTTTTTTTTTTTTTTTAATTGTAACATTATAATTTTGAAAAATATTAATATATCTGAAAATTATTAATATATCTTTTGATATTTTTATATGATAAATATAAATTTATTGTAAAACTTTTGGAGAATAATACTAAAAAAATCTGATGTGGGCAGCACATGACTTTTCCTGCAGACTTATATCCACATTCTCTTTATTTTAATTAAATTTATTTCACTTTTAATTCAATTTTCGTTCTCATTTGGTAACCGGACTTATTTTCAAAGGTGGCGTAGAGAAAATACGAAATTCTAAAATATCTCGAGAATGGCTAGTCCTAGTGCAATGGGGTTGATCTTATTATTTTCTTCGCCACACATTATGTATTAAACAAGCATTTAATGGATATATTTGAGCATACGTAGTTCTTTAGTTTAAATTTTGACGATTTTTGCGGGCCATTTTGTAAAAAAAAGGCAGGTTACTTTTTTCCAAATCGTACCAAAATCTAATCAGCACCAAGGTGACCTACAAGTGACTCATCTACCGATTTTTGCGAAATTCGGTCCATTAGTTTTTCAGTTAGAGTGGCTACAAGCTTATGCGGGCCATTTTGCAAAAATAGGCAGGTTCTTTTATCCCGAATCGTACCCAAAACTAATCAGCACCAGACTCGCCCACAAGTGACTTATCTACCAAATTTTGTGAAATTCGATTGCTTAGTTTTTTAGTTAGAGAGCATACAAAATCTGCACAGACAGACAGGCAGGCAGACAGACAGACACACAGACAGACAGGCACACAGACACACACACAGACGTCACGCTAAAAATAGTTTTTTCGTATTCTAGAGGTCTCGAAACGTGTAGATCCGGCGAAAACTCGAGTTGCGATTTTCGACATGATTCCAATACTTTCCCTATACATTTCCATGTATTGCAGGGAAAGTAATAGGAATATATACTTTCATAGTCCAAGATACAAAGATACATAAAACGCAAAAAGTAAATTTGTTTCATAATTAACTTTGAAATTTTAGCATTTTAAAAACATAGCACTTTCAAGGCAATTTTTTTTTTTAATTTCACAAAATTAGAAAATAAATGTCAGTTTCATATAATGTGTCTTATAAAACACAAAGTAAATTTGTATCATAATTAATTTTTAAATTTTAGCATTTTAAAAACATGGCATTTTAAAGTTTTATTTTTTTATTTTTATTTTTGTTTAATTTCACAACTTCAGAAAATATATGTTGTTTTTTTTCTATAATGTATTTCATAACACGGTAACTTGTAAATAACTAGACTGATTTTTCGTATGTACAGTTATCTTTAAAAAATGAATTTTGTGTATAAATCCTCCTTAATACCCCAATAACCAGATTCACCTACTAGTTAAACCTGCCTTAAACGTTAGAAAGAATTTTCCGTCTTCAAAATGTTTCCGTTTCATGAAGGTTATTTCAGAAAAGCTAAGTTTAAGGTTCAACTGGAAATGAAAATAGTCCATATGTAATTGCTTACCTATACATCAGACTTTAAAAATTCTGAAAAGTGTATTTAGATACACTTGATTAACACTGTATTATACCATAATTGCTAATTTAATTATTTTAAACTAGAAGGTATGCCCGTCATATGGCGGGATTAAAAATTTACAAAGCATTGCCTCCCATTTAGAGTTGTTTTTATCAATTTGGTAACAATTTTATGGATTTGGCGACATTTTCGTCAATTTGGTAATATTTAAAAAGTCGCTATGTTTGCGACATCCCGCCAAATTTTTCGCCAAGCATTACAGGCGGGTGTAGAAATGGGTTATTCGTGTAATCGTTTATTATGTTATTTCCAAGATATTGAATTTTCATTAATTAGTCTTCATTTTCATTGATTTAGCGTCAATTTTATCAATTTGGCGACATTTTTGTCAATTTAGCAGCATTTAAAAAGACTCGCCAAGTTGAAGAGAATTCATTCCTCCAGAATTCATCGCCAGAATCTCGCCAAGCGTTACAGATGGAGAAATGGATTATTCTTATAATAGATGCTTATATTTCTTCCAAGATATTGAACTTTCATCAATTAGTCGTCATTTTTACCAATTTGACTACATTTTTATCAATTTGGCGACGTTTTCATCAATTTGACAACATTTATAAGATCTTGCCAAGTTGGCGATATTCCGTTAATTTTGACACCAAAATTTCCCCAAGTGTTACCCAGATATAGATAGTTAAACAGACAGATAAATCAAGGTGTTTATATCTAATTATTTTAAATTTGTATATACATATGTTTTTGCATACTGCGATCACAGGAGTATATGTAAATAAAAAATAGTGCACCCCATGTCCTTAACTATTAGCTTATTATCATACTAGACATATACTGGCAAAATATTACTGCTTACCATGAAATAGAAAAACAAGCACTGTATTTTTATTGAGATGAATTTTTAAAATAATCCAGCATGGTTTCACGAACATATATGTGTCTTCGTGATGATGCGACTTTCAGTTAAAAATCGTGTACTGGTTGCTAATTCCAGCATTTCAGAATCTCCTTGATGACCTGAAAGTTCTTAAATAACACCGAATTCGTTTTGGACTGAACCCGGATTGAAAAAATGAAACACACTGAACGCAATGGGATCTAATTTTTTAAACATTTTTTAAGCGAATTTAAAATTCACAAATTGCTTCGAAAGTTTTAGGAAATATTCAAATTATCCCATAAAAAATATGAAAAATATTTCACCAAAATATATTCGGTAGCTTTTTAAATAAAAATTAAAATAATAATTACACCCATAGTATATAAAGAGATCACGTGACCCACTTCAAAATAAAATTTGAAATCCATCTTGTGTCAAAATCGTGATTTTTAATGTTCCTTTTAATTTATAGTTAGTGTTCTATCCGTCCTGAAATCGCTTTATTTTTGCTTAAACTCTGTGCATCTACATTCTGAAACAACGCAATTACAATATATTTGAGTTTAAATGATCATCAAACTTTGATTATTCCTACAAAGAAGCTTGATTTTCACTTATGGAGAATGTAAACAAAGAAAGATGTAGGATGAGTTGTATAAAAATTGCTGAATTTCTTTAACGCAAAATTATTTAACTCTGGATATAGCTGATATGAATAATATAGCTGATATGAATGGCTGATATGAATGAAACATTCATTGATTTTAAATAGAGAAGCAGACGATTTTTTCGATGACGTTTTAAGCATAGAGTTACATTGCTTGTACCTCAACGGTTTCAAGTTTTTAAATAAAACAAATTATTGTAGTATTGTGATGAATGAAAGGAATGGAATAAAAGTGTATGAATGAAATATTTACAACTTTTACATAGAGAGCCAGGCGATTTATATTTGAAAAACGTCATTTGAATAAAGTTCATTTTTTTCGATAAAGTTTTAAGTTTTCAAATATAATAAATCATTGTAGTACTGTGATAATTTTAAAAATATTACCGCTAAATTTATCGCATTTTAGAGATGTTTAAATCAGGCAATTTATATTTCAATGACGTCATTTGAATAAAGTTTTTTTTTTCCGATGAAGTTTGAAGTTTTAAAATATAATAAATTAATGTAGTATTGTGATAATTTTTAAAATATTACTGCTGAATGTATCGCATTTTAGAGATGTTTAAATAAAATTGCATTGCAGTTGGAAAGTGTTTCATAATCAATACTTTATGCATGATTGATATTTCATATTTGTTCATTACAACAGGTGCTTTATTAACAAATTATTTTAAATTGGATGTCCGTTTCCGCGTTGTGAAGGTTCAGTTTCACACAAGGAATATAACACAAATTTTCTATATTTTTGGACGGGGCTAAAAATATTTTCCGCTTATGACAGTGGTCCGTTTCAAGCAGGTTTGACCATATTATGCTACAAATTTGTTATCATTCTCGGGTATCCAGTTCATATAATTTATGAAAGAAGTTATTTTATGTAATGGTATTGTATTTTAATGTGAAATAATTAATAGATATCTATGTCGTAAGATATTAATGAAATGTCCATTGCATTTTGATAAAGATTTTGTATGCGAGAATAAATAAGTCATTCTGTGTGAACTAATAAGTCCACCTAATTTCAATTTATTTGGTATTAATTCAATAATAGCAAAAAATCTGATGTGGGCAGCACATGACTTTCTCTGCAGACTTATATTCACGTTCTCTTTATTTTAATTAAATTTAATCCACTTTTAATTCAATTTTCGTTCTCATTTGATAACTGGACTTATTTTCAAAGGTGGCGTAGAGAAAATACGAAAAAAAACTAAAATATCTCGAGAACGGCTAGATCTAGTGTAACGGGGTTGGTCTTATTTTTTTCTTCGTTAAAAATTACGTATTAAACAAGCATTTAAGGGATATATTTGAGCATACGTAATTTTTTATTTTAGATTTTGGCGATTTTTGCGGGCCATTTTACAAAAAAAGACAGGTTATTTTTTCCGAATTGTATCAAAATCTAATCAGCACCAGGGTGACCCACAAGTGGCTTATCTACCGAATTTTGTGAAATTCGGTCCATTAGTTTCTAAGTTAGAGTGGATACAAGCTTTTGCGGGCCATTTCGCAAAAATAGGCGGGTTCTCCTATCCCGAATCGTACCCAAAACTAATCAGCACCATATTTGCCCACAAGTGACTTACATAGCAAATTTTATGAAATTCGGTCCATTAGTTTTTAGTTACAGTGGATACAAAATCTGCGCAGACAGACAGACAGACAGAGAGACACACAGACACACACACAGACGTCACGCTAAAAATAGTTTTATCGTATTCTAGAGGTCTCGAAATGTGTAGATCCGTCGGAAACTCGAGTTGCAATTTTCGGCATGATTCCAATACTTTCCCTATACATTACCATGTATTGCAGGGAAAGTAAAATGTATTTTTATATAATGACCAGTAATGTATGTTTTTGATGGACCAACATTTTATTGCTTTTGACTGTGGGTAATAATTTGTCCTGATGACAAAATTTATTAGCACATTATTATTTATTAACAAATTATTTTAAATTGGCCGTCAGTTTCCGCGTTGTGGAGGTTCCGTTTCATACAGGTAAAATAACAAATGTTCTGTATTTTTGGATGGGGCTAAAATTATTTACACTATTCCGTTTCCTGCATGCCCGTTTCAAATAGGTTTTACTGCATCTATCTATTGTATCTACGGTCTGCAGCATTTAAAAATCAACGTGATCCATTATGACAATTGAACCATTGATTGGAAAAATAATAAGTCCCATTCCATACGATTTTTGGAAAATTGAGAAAAGTATCAAATCCTTATTTATTTTACTTCCATTTGTTTTGAGATACTTCGAGGTTTCAAAAAGCAGATAAAGATTAATTATTTAAACCTTTAAACATTTCAGTTAAAATGTTATTTATCCTGCATTTGCAATTAAAATCTTTTATTTCCTTCTTCCACTCATTTTAAATTTTATAGCAATTTTTAATTTTATTCGACTAAATAATACAGAATAAAACATATACAGAACATATAAATGTATGTGTGGTTAAAGATGAAATGTTTGAACATTTCATTTAGAATGTTATTTATCTTGCATTTGTAATTTAAATCTCTCAGACTTATTTACATTTTCCGCTCATTTTAATTTGTATAGCAATTTTTAATTTTATTACACTAAAAAGTACAGAATAAAGCATATACGTATAGCATATATAAATATTAAGCTGAATTGTTTAAACCTTTAAACATTTCATTTGGAATCTTATTTATCTTGCATTTATAATTTAATTCTCTTAGACTTATTTACATTTTCCACTCATTTTAATTTGTATAGCAATTTTTAATTTTATTACACTAAAAAGTACAGAATAACGCATATATCGAATGGAACATTCGATATATGCTTTATTCGACTGAAATTTGCTGAAAGACTGCTTTATTTCGACTGAACGACTGCTTTATTCGACTGCTTCATCGACTGAATATCGAATGGAACATTCGATATTTGTGCCTGCCAAGTAATATCATTAAAATAAAGTAAACCACCCATTTTATTTGAATAAATTATTCATCCATTTTATTGGAATAAATTATTATTTTCGAAATAAATTACTTTGCATTTTAAATGCATTTATTAATTTTTAAAAACGTCATTTTTAAAAACGTCTGGCTGATATATTTATCCTGATGAGGATATTCGGATGGGTATTAAATTATATTTACAAATGTCATCAGTGATTGCTTTTTATACGGTTTTTGGCCTAGGGACAATTAAAAACCGAATAAGTGTTTGCTTTTTGTACAGTTTTTGGCCTAGGGACAATTAAAAACTGAATTAATATTTGCTTTTTATAAGGTTTTTGGCTCATTATGCTTGATTGAATTGTTGTGATGTATTGTTTACATCGGGTGGTGGTTGGGGCCGCAATGAAAAAAACTAAACACTGAAGAAATAAAAACATAAATAAATAAATAAATAAAGTTATGGAGATTGTCGCGGTGCCTTAAAATTTCATTATTAGTTTTAACGCCATTAAACTAAACCAAACTTCGTTAACTCCACGGGTAGCGCACACATGGGCGCGGTAGCCCAGTGGTTAGCGCGCGGGGATTGCTCTCGGTAGGCCCGGGTTAGATTTCCGCCACTGCCAAAACTGTCGCCGTGTTCACGTGGAGTACGATTACGTTAAACATGTGGGTCCGTAAGTCCTTCCGAGAGGTTGGTGGTAGGGGAAGAAGGGTACGGTCCCTGTGGATGCCTCCCCCACAGGGTTCCGGTCTAAATTGGGTGGCACTTCCTGGTCGTCCAAATAGTTACCTTACACCTTTCTGGTAGGTCGGATGGTCTGGATCTCAACAACAACTAAAGGGGCGGCCAGCGAGTTTGCCACGATCAGAATTTTCAAGGGTAGCGAACAAGCTGGTCGCCGAAGGCGGCTAGTTGAAAATTTAAACTATTTCGCGGTCAACGACTTTGATCGAGTTGATCATTAGTTCAGAAGTTAAAACAATATTTTTATATCTACCATAAATGTTTCGTAAGTAAAATATTAATAAAAATATTTCCTTAAGGTTGACTGTTTTTTTTAAGTGGTATCCCTAATACCCAGAAACCTGCTCTGTTATAAAACCAGATGCAGGAAATTAGTCATAAGCAGAAATTAAGCTAGAATTTTTCCAGAAGAGTAAAAGTACATCCCTTATGGAAGCTTCTGCTCACAGTGAAAGAATCCTAAAATTTCAAGACATGGTGAATTTTCAAAAACGGATTCTGATTGGTCACGATCTGAATCGGCGCGACGTGTTATTTTTCAGCTGGATCTATTGATGGTTATCTTGCATTTTGCATTAATTTGCCATGTACGTACGTAATTATTATTATAAAATAGTTTAGAATTCTAATTTTATATTGTACAATTGTTAGTAAATATAATTCATAACAATTCAGTTTATGCTCTCTTTATGACTAGATGTAAAATGTATAATTTAGTTATGAAGAGAGAATTTACTGATACAAATGAAGACTATAAACTTTTTTTATTATTATTATTTACTTTAAAACATGCTAAAATTCCAATTTATAAACAAAATAAGAGACTTTTCAGCATTTTGATTTTGAAACGATATGATAGATTCTATGTACATATGATTATGCATATGTGTAAGTCTAAATTAAGGTTTTATAATGGGATTTTTATCTTGCTTCGACAATGTAAATTTTAATGTTATACTAGGAAGTTTTCTAGACTTGGTATATAAGAAGTCTGTGTCAATTTCAAATTTCCCTGTGGCATGTACCTTAAAAAAGTGATTAATGTACAAAATATACAAATTGTAAATTACAAAGTAAGTATTTATTAACCAGTGTTTATTAGTCAATATTAACTACAAAAACCTAATTAATATGACATCGTATCACATGCTAGATTAGTCTGGAGTTCCTATATTAAACATTACAATAATTTTAATTCTGAAGCATTTAAGGAATAGTTTGAATAAAAAATATTTAAATAAATGAAATATATATGTATATATATATATATCCTTTTGAGCATTCCAATTTTTATTTCTAACTTCTATACATTCTTCCAACTCATTCACAGTTTTTTCATCTACTTATGTGGTTTTGCATAGAAATATAATGTATTTTAGGCATTTATTTGAAATATTTTGATAATTTTTTTTACATCTGTGATACACAACATCAATATTTTTGCTAATTGGTGAAAAAGAAGGGGATCTTGTCGTGTAACAAAATTGTTTCTGATAGTTTTTAGGATAAGAGGGTTGGAGAGATTAGGAAAAAACTATCCCAATTTCTGCGTTTCCAAAACAGACTCTGACTCCTTGAAAAAAAAAAATGTTTAAGTAACAGTAAGTCAATCAACACAATTTTCAAAAATTAAATGAATTGACTAAATGAAATTTAATATAAATAAAACTGAATTTTAAACATTTAATTTATTTTAACTGATGTCAATGCATAAAAATAAATTATTGACACTAAAATAAGAGTTATAATTTAGTGAAAAAATAAACACATTTATTATGCTTTTAGCTGATAATTTTATTATGAAAGCAGTTCAGATCATTTTAATCGCATTTGTAGATATAATTCATATTTTTTGAAGCATTTAAACGTTTAATATATATAAAAAAAAGTTTTAATTTGTTTGATCGAAACTGCCGTTATTGAATATAATCCGACAATAAGACGTTTTAGTTTATATATCAAATAATAGATGGCACCTCACACGAAATTTATCTTTGGAGCTGCTTGATTTTCAGACCCTTTCACTGCGGATAGACATATGTCTCCCTGATTTGATTTGAAGGAGTATTTAGTTTTTCAGAGGAGTAATTTTTAACAAATGTACAATTATCCTCAAATTTCCAAGTATTTATTAAATTTATTGTATTTTGTAAAAAAAAAAGAAATGCAATATATTCTTTACTTATGTTAATAAACAAAATGCATAGTACGAGTATATCTGAAAAGCACAATAAATATACCTTATAAACATGAAATGAGTTTTAAAATGTTTAATTTGCGATTCTAATATATATATATATATATATATATATTTGCAAAATCGGTGCTTAAAAATACACATTAAAGCGTATTTGCTTATTTTATGGCGTGAAAAACGCTTATAGAGGCGTTATTCTCGATCTCTGGTCATAAGTAAATGTATATCTGGAATCCCGATGCAAGTTAATCGATCAGTGTTGATTTAAGTCATAAATCTAAACAGTAACAGTTGTATCTTAGCCATTAAGTATGTTAAAACTGATTGATGTTTTGTCCAAAATCAGTAGAATTCTCAAATTTATTGAATACACAAAAATATTGAATACATTACAGTAATCGGGTGAATGGGTTATTACTATTATTTGGCGAATTTTTCAGACTCGTTTGACTACAAGCCGTATCCAGAAATTATATCGTATCTCATACTCGATCGCTGTGTATTTTAGTTAATGAGTTTACATATAAGTGTGTACATTTATTCAACATAGAAAGTTTTGTATGTATTATTGCAGTATCTAAATTTCTTGTCTTAAATAATAAAAGGCAATGTCTATTTGTGTGTGTGTGTGTCTTATACACTATAGGCTCAGCGACTGCGCGTCGCAAAACTACGAAATTTGGCAATCGGAGACCCGGGGGGGGGAAGGTGACACATGAAAACCGATTTTTAAAATTTAAATTATTTTATTTGTTATTTAGTATTTTATGCGATTTCGACCGTTTTTTTCCCTTTTTTCTCCACCATCCAGATGTCGTTGAAAAAAAAAAAAATCACACGACCGGAAAGAGTAGACAATTGCGAGTAAAAATATATCAATTTCATATCTCAAGGGTAAATTCTAATATTTTTTAAAGATTTGAAAACAAGAGTCACTTTTGGCTCAAAATAACGAAATTTCGTTTTTAAATCCTCGCATCGGAAAAAGTACCAACAACTTCGACTAATAAATTACATTTTTAGGAAGCTCAAACATCAGGTATTCTTACAAGCTCAATCTGGTCAAGAAATATGAAAAAGTAGCTGCAGGATCCCGATTTTAAGAATTTCCTAATTTCAATTTCTCGGCGGCAAGCCGGCAAAATAAGTTTTACTCCCATTCCCGCGCAGGCCCACTGCGTGCGGCGTTTCCATGGAGTTAGTGCATCGGGTTAGAAAATTATGTGATATTTTAAATGATTGAATTAAGAGCTTAGCATATGGTTATTATAAAATTTCAATGATTGAATTATGGTGGATTGAATTGTGGTGATGCATTGTATACATAGGGTATTTATATGAAGTTATTATATTTATATTTTAAATGATGGAACGATATGGATTTTTTAAATGGATATTTTTATTTATGGATATTTTAAATGGATATTTTAATTTTATGGATATTTTAAATGATGGAACGATGAAATGAGGGTATTTTAAATGATATTATGTTATATTTTAAATGATGGAGTTAAAGGTTTAGCATATGGTTAAATGATTGAATTATGGTTTGTACGGTTTTTGGCCTAGGGACAATTAAAAACCGAATTAGTGTGTTTGCTTTTTATAAGATTTTTGGCTCATTATGCTGGATTGAATTGTGGTAATGTATTGTTTACATCGAGTGGTGGTTGCTGTGACCGCAATGAAAAAACTTAAACACTGAAAAAATAAAAATAAATAAATAAAAAGAAAGTTATGGAGATTGTCGCGGTGCCTTAAAATTTCATTATTAGTCTGAACGTCATTAAACTAAACCAAACTTTGTTGACTCCACGGGATTGAGGGCGCAGTAGCCCAGTGGTTCGTGCGCGGGAATTGCACTCGGTAGGCCCGGGTTCGTTTCTCACCACTGCCAAAACTGCCGCCGTGTTCACGCGGAGTACGATCACGTTAAACATGTGGGTACCTAAGTCCTTCCGAGAGGTTGGTGGTAGGGGAAGAAGGGTACGGTCCCTGTGGATGCCTCCCCCACTGGATTCCGGTCTAAATTGGGTGGCACTTCCTGGCCGTCCAAATAGTTACCTTACAGCTTTCTGGTAGGCCGCACCAGCGAGTTTGCCAAGGTCAGAATTTTCAAAGGTGGCGAACAGGCTGGTCGCCGAAGGCGGCTAGTGATAAATATTTGAAGGGTGCCCAAAATTTGTATGAATGGCCGTGGTTGAAGCATACGTTTGAAAGTTGGACCCCCTACAAACAGGGTTGTAGCCAGGTAGGGCCCAGAGGGGGCTGAGCCCCGCAAGAGATAAACTCGCCCCCCCCCCCCCCTGATAAAAATATTAAATTTTTAGTAATAATATGAAATTTCATCCAATATGTCATCCAAATTTTGCATAAAATATTGTTTTATGAGATTTTATAAATTACTTCGTTTCAAAGATTTCTTAATTTAGCTAAATTTGTGGTTATACAGATATTCAATTTATTTACGTATATAATTTAAAAATATTTGAATTTATAAAAAAATAAGGACTAGCATTTAAGATACTTTTGCATTATTGCGGAGTTCACTGTTATTCGTTATCGAATCAAAATCAACTGATAAGTAGCTAAGACTTAATATTACGTGATAAGTAGCTCAAGAGTTAATATTAACTGATAAGAAGGTAAGAGTTAATATTAAGTGTTAACTCGCATTTACTTTCAGAAATTTCCTTCAATTAATTAATAGCTTTGCTACTAGATAATACATATATTAAAATCAATTGTAATTATTATATATTACTATTGTCTAGTAGCTGTATAGATATTCCTAATCAACTCATAGCTTACAAATATAATTATGCAATTACTTACTTGTCAATAATTTATATGGGTTGAAATATAAAATAACTATCATGGTTTGGGAATGCTAATGATTAAGTGTTTTTTAGTGAGCCCTCCTTCAACACTATTGAGCCCCCCACCCCCGCTGAATTTCAATCCAGCCCCTCTTCAATTTCATTTCTGGCTACCATAGGTGGCGCCAGGATAGAGCTAGGGGTGCTTCAGCACCGCTATTATAAATTGCGCAAACACTCCTTTGTACTTAACAACTGCCCATTATTCCAACAATTTTCAGTTTCTCTCTCTCTCCAGTTTCTCTTTTTAAAGTCGTTATTTTATTTATTTTTTTACGGATTTATAAATCTGAGATCAGATAATCAGATATTTTTAGGGTTTCAGTCTAGACCTAGTTCCAAATGATTGCACATGAGCAAGACTTCAATAAAGAAATCTACCGTGAACTCGCCCAAGGATACGGAGCGTCGAGGTGATGTACGGAGACGGTTAGTTTTGTATCGAGTTTGGCAGAACACTGTCAATATTCCATTGGCGTCTATGCTAGCATGTTCATAGTTTTTAAATTTCTTTTTATTTAGTATTTTTTACGAACTAAAACCATCGTTATATCATGCAGAAATCGGTGAACAAAATACAATGAATTAAAATTCCACAAGTAAACTTTTTTATATTTTTAAGCTATTCTTGTTTCGAATGAGCACCCCCAATTGTAAGACCCCTAATGCATCTCACCTCCAATTGGGAAAGTCTGGCGCCGCCTAGCTACAGCCCTACGTGCAAACGATTTAAACGAATGACCTGGAGGGGTGAATACTCGCACGCTGATATTAACTAGCAATATTTTTTTCAATGCGTTACCTTACCTCTGGATGGTTTGTGCCCATATATTCCACAAAAGGATGAGGGTATCCTTATGCTTCCGGCGATGTCGGTCCCGATTCCAATGACAGCGCCACCTGCCGTGATGAGGGCGCTTTCCCCACCTGAAATTTAAAAGAAGCAGATCAGTTATGCATAAAAAAAGCTTAATATTGTGATTCAACATAAACACTCGTGTGTGTTTGTTTTGAATTGTTCAGATTTTATTTAGTTTCTCTATCTAATAATAATAGAGGAATATAACTGTGTGTGTGTACTATGTGTTTGTGTGTGCAGTATGTAGTGGGATTTCTAAGCTTAGCACAGACATGAAATTTTGTACACAGACACTTAAAGACCCGGGAGCGTGCACCTCGGCATTATTTTTTTTTTTAAATTTCAAATTAGTTTATTAGCTATTTTATATTTGAGCATTTTCACACAAAATGGTTCCTTATAGTAACCGAAAATATTACTACATAATTTCCACCTTGACAGCTTACCTATGAGATGGAAAAGAACAATGAATTTTAGATGTCTTGGTCACAGGGCAGTAACCAGGTAGAGGCCAGAGGGGTCAGAGCTCTCCCCAAGAGGTATACTCAGCCCCCCCCCCCCTGATGAAAATATTTAAATTTTAACAGTGGAATGAAATTTCATACAACATGTCATCCAAATTTTACACGAAAAACTACTTTTTCAGATTTTTTTTTTCCCTTGGAAATTACTTAGCTTGGTATAGTACAGAAAAAATAATTTTTAGTAGCTGAATTTCTGGTGATATTAATGATCATAAATTTATTTATATATATAATTTTAAAATATTCAATAAAGTTTCAAAAATTAAAGTTTCACAGACATTCTAGAATTATGGGGGGGGGGGGAGATAGGGTGGAGAGAAATGCACTCAAATACCGGACTCAAATGCACTCAAATACCGGACTTAAGGACCCGGGAGCGTGCACCTCGGCATTATTTTTTTTTTAATTTCAAATGAGTTTATTAGCTATTTTATATTTGAGCATTTTCACACAAAATGGTTCCTTATAGTAACCGAAAATATTACTACATAATTTCCACCTTGACAGCTTACCTATGAGATGGAAAAGAACAATGAATTTTAGATGTCTTGGTCACAGGGCCGTAACCAGGTAGAGGCCAGAGGGGTCAGAGCTCTCCCCAAGAGGTATACTCAGCCCCCCCCCCCTCCCTGATAAAAATATTTAAATTTTAACAGTGGAATGAAATTTCATACAACATGTCATCCAAATTTTACACGAAAAACTACTTTTTCAGATTTTTTTTTCCCCTTGGAAATTACTTCGCTTGGTATAGTACAGAAAAAATAATTTTTTGCAGCTGAATTTCTGGTATTATTAATGATCATAAATTTATTTATATATATAATTTTAACATATTCAATAAAGTTTCAAAAATTAAAGTTTCACAGACATTCTAGAATTATGGATTATCAACTGATAATGAATTGCTTTAGAATGTATAACTCTAGAACCTTATTATATGGAGTTCTATATCATCTTGCTGTACCTGATGAGTTGTTACAGAGTTAATATTATGTGATATACTGTATTTAGTTATAATTAAAATACTTTTTTAATACAACTCATTTATTTAAAGACTAAAATTTAATATTTGAGTGCATTTCTCTCCCCCCCCCCCCCCCTTCGTAAATTTTTTCTAGTAAAGTCCTCCTGCACCCTTGCATCGCAATTCACTCCAGCCCCTCTTGGATTTCGTTTCTGACTACGCCCCGCTTCGCCAACCGCAACAATGATGAATTTCTCACTACGGTCTTTCGTAAACCTATTCCGGTCTCTTCTTTCCACCTCCACTTGAAGTTTCTTGCCATCCACCTAAAGTTGCTTAAAAATTAAAATTCAATATTGCATTTAAACTTTCTAATAAACTCAAAACTATCCGTGTTTCGCTATCGTTCGTTCAATTTCTAAATATCGTTCTCACGAATCAGGGTTTTTTTTAGGAATAAATACTGCGTTAAATTCAATAAAATAAAGTCTACTGTTGCCATCGCAATAATATGTTTTCCGAAACATGTCTCCAAGAGCCGCGCCACTGGTCCAGTTTTGAGAGCACTGAGAAATCGCTAGTGATAGGGTATATATTAGTCTGGAAACAAATACGTCCAGTCGTGTTATTAAGTGCGATTAAGATCCTGAATTTACAAGAGAGATATGCTTCTTTTGCGTTTTGCAAGCCATCACTTTTCAGAACAGCTTACCAATATGAGAATAACACAAAGTAACTTCGCAATTCTGGAAACGAAATTTAAGTTTATAAATTATATTTCATATATATATTTTTGGTAGATAAATACATCGTTTCAAAATTTATATAAAGCAAAGGATACTTTACTAAATGTCCACCGATAATTGATCCACATATTGTATTCAAGATTATTGATTTGATCGTATACAGCCATGGCAGATTTAGGTTTCTTTACACTGCTTTAAAACAAGTGTTTATTGTCAGTTTTCGTATATTAACCTGTTTATTTCATTTTATTTGTTGCAATTCATGAAACCAACATACTGATTTTATAGAGAAAGTGTATAGAAGAGTAGCCCCCGTAACGAGGGTTATGGTGGAAGATTAATGACTAGCTCATTTCTGAAAATCTCGAATTTGATTGCGGTGATTCTGGTGGCGTTCAAGTGTGGCTATGTATGTTATTGTATTTGCGTCGTTCGAGCATCTAACTGACTCATATTTAGCCCTTAGTTCATAAAAGCAAAGAATATAGATGTACAGAAGACACACTGCCATTGGGCTAATGCGTAGCCTCTGTTTACAGTGCCTAGACACTGTAACCTGTTACTAGATCTCCTCCGATTTGAAAATTTCCCTGGCAGCTTACAATTCGTCGCTAGAGGGCGCTTAACTTCCTCTGTTCATTAACAGTTCTGAATACAAATTCCCGTTGCAGGATAGAGTAATAAATCGAAGATTTTATTACTAATATAATTATATATTTATTATTATAACGTATTTTTTGCTAAATAATAATATAATTAATCAACTAAAATTGCATTGCATTTGCAATTTTGTTTATTTGGTTTATTATTATAACAAATAGCAAGTGATAGCTATTTGGCTTTAGTTTCACAGTTGAATAACCATGATATGCCGATACCAAACAAAATATAGACAAAATAAATTGATTTATTTTTGTGTCAGCTTTATTCTGATTTAATTGTTCATTAAGTATTGAATCGTTCATATAATAATGCGCTCAATGCGTCTCAGAGGTATAGTGATAAAGTTAGGAGTGAAATGTGTAGTTTTGCAATGTATAAAACTGCTAT